>JAWQEG010000097.1:4200000-4762500 GCA_033782935.1 Petrolisthes cinctipes
ATCTTGAAAACATTCTAACTAGGAGTAGGGATGTACAGATCGCTTCTAGGACCCAAAAATACCGAATTTTCGGGTGTTTTGAGCTTGAATTTGAGATATAAACGGGTACAGAAGATGCATGCACATATCGACTTTTGGGCACCTAAAAAGACTGATTTTCAGTATGTTTTGGGCCTGTATTTTGAAAATACTCTAACACGGAGTAGGCATGTACAGTTCGCTTTTGGGACCCCAAAACATCGAATTTTAGAGTGTTTTGGGCCTGAATTTGAGATATCGACTTTAGGCACCTAAAATATCGATTTTTAGCATGTTTTGGGCCTATATTTTGAAAATATTCTAGCACTAAGTAGGCATGTACAGATCACTTCTGGGACCCCAAAATATCGAATTTTCGGGTGTTTTGAGCCTGAATTTGAGATATTAACGTGTACAGAAGATGCATGCACATATCGACTTTGGACACTTAAAATATCGATTTTTAGCATGTTTTGAGCCTTTATTTTGAAAACATTCTAGCACTGACTAGACATGTACAGATCGCTTCTGGGACTCAAAATTATCGAATTTTCGGGTGTTTTGAGGTTGAATTTGAGATATAAACGAGTGCAGAAGATGCATACACATGTTCAATTTGGGTACCTAAAATATCGATTTTTAGCATGATTTGGGTCTGCATCTGAGTAGGCATGTACAGATCGCTTCTGGGACCCCAAAATATCGAATTTTCGGGCTTTTGGAGCCTGAATTTGAGATATAAACGGGTACAGAAGATGCATGCACATATCGACTTTTGGGCACCTAAAAGATCGATTTTCAGTATGTTTTGGGCCTGTATTTTGAAAATACTCTAGCACTAAGTAGGCATGTACAGATCGCTTCTGGGACCCCAAAATATCGAATTTTAGGGTGTTTTGAAGCTGAATTTGAGATATAAACGGGTACAGATGATGGATTCACATATCGACTTTGGACACTTAAATATCGATTTTTAGCATGTTTTGAGCCTATATTTTGAAAAAATTCTAGCACTGAGTAGGCATGTACAGATCGCTTATGGGACCCAAAAATATCGAATTTTCGGGTGTTTTGAGGTTAAATTTGGGATATAAACGGGTATAGAAGATGCATTTACATATCGACTTTTGGGCACCTAAAAAGACCGATTTTTTGTATGTTTTGGGCCTGTATTTTGAAAATACTCTAACACGGAGTAGGCATACACAGTTCGCTTCTGGGACCCCCAAATATCGAATTTTAGGGTGTTTTGGGCCTGAATTTGAGATATCGACTTTGGGCACCAAAAACATCGATTATTAGCATGTTTTGGGCCTGTATTTTGAAAATACTCTAACTAGGAGTAGGCATGTACTGATCGCTTCTGGGACCCCAAAATATCGAATTTTTGGGTGTTTTGAGCTGAATTTGAGATATAAACGGGTACAGATGATGCATGCACATATCGACTTTGGACACTTAAAATATCGATTTTTAGCATGTTTTGAGCCTATATTTTGAAAAAATTCTAGCACTGAGTAGGCATGTACAAATCGCTTCTGGGACCCAAAAATATCGAATTTTCGGGTGTTTGAGGTTAAATTTGGGATATAAACAGGTACAGAAGATGCATTTACATATCGACTTTTGGGCAACTAAAAGATCGATTTTCAGTATGTTATGAGCCTATATTTTGAAAATACTCTAACTAGGAGTAGGCATGTACTGATCGCTTCTGGGACCCCAAAATATCGAATTTTTGGGTGTTTTGAGCTGAATTTGAGATATAAACGGGTACAGATGATGCATGCACATATCGACTTTGGACACTTAAAATATCGATTTTTAGCATGTTTTGGGCCTATATTTTGAAAATATTCTAGCACTAAGTAGGCATGTACAGATCACTTCTGGGACCCCAAAATATCGATTTTTCCGGTGTTTTGAGCCAGAATTTGAGATATTAACGGGTACAGAAGATGCATGCACATATCGACTTTGGACACTTAAAATATTGATTTTTAGCATGTTTTGAGCCTTTATTTTGAAAACATTCTAGCACTGACTAGACATGTACAGATCGCTTCTGGGACTCAAAATTATCGAATTTTTGGGTGTTTTGAGGTTGAATTTGAGATATAAACGAGTGCAGAAGATGCATACACATGTTCAATTTGGGTACCTAAAATATCGATTTTTAGCATGATTTGGGTCTGCATCTGAGTAGGCATGTACAGATCGCTTCTGGGACCCCAAAATATCGAATTTTCGGGTTTTGGGAGCCTGAATTTGAGATATAAACGGGTACAGAAGATGCATGCACATATCGACTTATGGGCACCTAAAAGATCGATTTTCAGTATGTTTTGGGCCTGTATTTTGAAAATACTCTAGCACTAAGTAGGCATGTACAGATCACTTCTGGGACCCAAAAATATCGAATTTTAGGGTGTTTTGAGCCTGAATTTGAGATATAAACGGGTACAGATGATAGATTCACATATCGACTTTGGACACTTAAAATATCGATTTTTAGCATGTTTTGAGACTATATTTTGAAAAAATTCTAGCACTGAGTAGGCATGTACAGATCGCTTATGGGACCCAAAAATATCGAATTTTCGGGTGTTTTGAGGTTAAATTTGGGATATAAACGGGTACAGAAGATGCATTTACATATCGACTTTTGGGCACCTAAAAAGACCGATTTTTAGTATGTTTTGGGCCTGTATTTTGAAAATACTCTAACACGGAGTAGGCATGTACAGTTCGCTTCTGGGACCCCAAAATATCGAATTTTAGGGTGTTTTGGGCCTGAATTTGAGATATCGACTTTGGGCACAAAAAACATCGATTATTAGCATGTTTTGGGCCTGTATTTTGAAAATACTCTAACTAGGAGTAGGCATGTACAGATCGCTTCTGGGACCCCAAAATATCGAATTTGTGGGTGTTTTGAGCCTGAATTTGAGATATAAACAGGTACAGAAGATGCATGCACATATCGATTTTTGATCACCTAAAATATCGATTTTAAGCATGTTTTGGGTCTGTATCTTGAAAACATTCTAACTAGGAGTAGGGATGTACAGATCGCTTCTGGGACCCAAAAATACCGAATTTTCGGGTGTTTTGAGCCTGAATTTGAGATATTAACGGGTACAGAAGATGCATGCACATATTGACTTTAAGCACCTAAAATATCGATTTTCAGCATGTTTTGGGCCTGTATTTTGAAAATACTCTAACACGGAGTAGGCATGTACAGATCGCTTCTGGGACCTCAAAATATCGATTTTTTGGGTGTTTTTGGCCTGAATATGAGATATCGACTTTGGGCACATAAAATATCGATTATTAGCATGTTTTTGACCTATATTTTGAAAATATTCTAGCACTGAGTAGGCATGTACAGATCGCTTCTAGGACCCAAAATATAGAATTTTCGTGTGTTTTGAGTCAGAATTTGAGATATAAACGGGTACAGAAGATGCATGCACATATCGACTTTGGACACTTAAAATATCGATTTTTAGCATGTTTTGAGCCTATATTTTGAAAACATTCTAGCACTGACTAGACATGTACAGATCGCTTCTGGGACCCAAAAATATCGAATTTTTGGGTGTTTTGAGGTTGAATTTGAGATATAAACGAGTGCAGAAGATGCATACACATGTTCAATTTGGGTACCTAAAATATCGGTTTTTAGCATGTTTTGGGCCTGCATCTGAGTAGGCATGTACAGATCGCTTCTGGGACCCCAAAATATCGAATTTTCGGGTTTTTGGAGCCTGAATTTGAGATATAAACGAGTACAGAAAATGCATGCACATATCGACTTTTGGGCACCTAAAAGATCGATTTTCAGTATGTTTTGGGCCTTTATTTTGAAAATACTCTAGCACTAAGTAGGCATGTACAGATCACTTATGGGACCCCAAAATATCGAATTTTAGGGTGTTTTGAGCCTTATTTGAGATATAAACGGGTACAGATGATGCATGCACATATCGACTTTGGACACTTAAAATATCGATTTTTAGCATGTTTTGAGCCTATATTTTGAAAATATTCTAGCACTGAGTAGGCATGTACAGATCGCTTCTGGGACCCCAAAATATCGAATTTTCGGGTGTTTTTAGGCTGAATTTGAGATATAAACGGGTACAGTAGATGCATGCACATATCGACTTTTGGTCACCTAAAAAGACCGATTATCAGTATGTTTTGGGCCTGTATTTTGAAAATACTCTAACACGGAGTAGGCATGTACAGTTCGCTTTTGGGACCCCAAAATATCGAATTTTAGTGTGTTTTGGGCCTGAATTTGAGATATCGACTTTGGGCACCTAAAATATCGATTTTTAGCATGTTTTGGGCCTATATTTTGAAAATATTCTAGCACTGAGTAGGAATGTACAGATCGCTTCTGGGACCCAAAAATATCGAATTTTCGTGTGTTTTGAGCCAGAATTTGAGATATAAACGGGTACAGAAGATGCATGCACATATCGACTTTGGACACTTAAAATATCGATTTTTAGCATGATTTGAGCCTATATTTTGAAAATATTCTAGCACTGACTAGACATGTACAGATCGCTTCTAGGACCCAAAATTATCGAATTTTTGGGTGTATTTAAGTTGAATTTGAGATATAAACGAGTGAAGAAGATGCATACACATGTTCAATTTGGGTACCTAAAATATCGGTTTTTAGCATGTTTTGGGCCTGCATCTGAGTAGGCATGTACAGATCGCTTCTGGGACCCCAAAATATCGAATTTTAGGGTGTTTTGAGCCTGAATTTGAGATATAAACGGGTACAGATGATGCATGCACATATCGACTTTGGACACTTAAAATATCGATTTTTAGCATGTTTTAAGCCTATATTTTGAAAAAATTCTAGCACTGAGTAGGCATGTACAGATCGCTTCTGGGACCCCAAAATATCGAATTTTCGGGTGTTTGGAGCCTGAATTTGAGATATAAACGGGTACAGTAGATGCATGCACCTATCGACTTTTGTGCACCTAAAAAGACCGATTATCAGTATGTTTTGGGCCTGTATTTTGAAAATACTCTAACACGGAGTAGGCATGTACAGTTCGCTTTTGGGACCCCAAAATATCGAATTTTAGGGTGTTTTGGGCCTGAATTTGAGATATCGACTTTGGGCACCTAAAATATCGATTTTTAGCATGTTTTGGGCCTATATTTTGAAAATATTTTAGCAATAAGTAGGCATGTACAGATCACTTCTGGGACCCCAAAATATCGAATTTACGGGTGTTTTGAGCCTGAATTTGAGATATAAACTGGTACAGAAGATGCATGCACATATCGACTTTGGACACTTAAAATATTGATTTTTAGCATGTTTTGAGCCTATATATTGAAAACATTCTAGCACTGACTAGACATGTACAGATCGCTTCTGGGACCCAAAATTATCGAATTTTCGAGTATTTTGAGGTTGAATTTGAGATATAAACGAGTGCAGAAGATGCATACACATGTTCAATTTGGGTACCTAAAATATCGATTTTTAGCATGTTTTGGGTCTGCATCTGAGTAGGCATGTACAGATCGCTTCTGGGACCCCAAAATATCGAATTTTCGGATTTTTGGAGCCTGAATTTGAGATATAAACGGGTACAGAAGATGCATGCACATATCGACTTTTGGGCACCTAAAAGATCGATTTTCATTATGTTTTGGGCCTGTAATTTGAAAATACTCTAGCACTAAGTAGGCATGTACAGATCACTTCTGGGACCCCAAAATATCGAATTTTAGGGTGTTTTGAGCCTGAATTTGAGATATAAACGGGTACAGATGATGCATGCACATATCGACTTTGGACACTTAAAATATCGATTTTTAGCATGTTTTGAGCCTATATTTTGAAAAAATTCTAGCACTGAGTAGGCATGTACAGATCGCTTCAGGGATCCAAAAATATCGAATTTTAGGGTGTTTTGAGCCTGAATTTGAGATATAAACGGGTACAGATGATGCATGCACATATCGACTTTGGACACTTAAAATATCGATTTTTAGCATGTTTTGAGCCTATATTTTGAAAAAAATCTAGCACTGAGTAGGCATGTACAGATCGCTTCTGGGACCCAAAAATATCGAATTTTCGGGTGTTTTGAGGTTAAATTTGGGATATAAACGGGTACAGAAGATACATTTACATATCGACTTTTGGGCACCTAAAAAGTCCGATTTTTAGTATGTTTTGGGCCTGTAATTTGAAAATACTCTAACACGGTTGGCATGTACAGTTCGCTTCTGGGACCCCAAAATATTGAATTTTAGGGTGTTTTGGGCCTGAATTTGAGATATCGACTTTGGGGACCTAAAATATCGATTATTAGCATGTTTTGGGCCTATATTTTGAAAATATTCTAGCACTGAGTAGGCATGTACAGATCGCTTCTGGGACCCCAAAATATCGATTTTTCGGGTGTTTTGAGCCTGAATTTGAGATATAAACAGGTACAGAAGATAAATGCACATATCGACTTTTGGTCACCAAAATTATCGATTTTGAGCATGTTTTGGGTCTGTATCTTGAAAACATTCTAACTAGGAGTAGGGATGTACAGATCGCTTCTAGGACCCAAAAATACCGAATTTTCGGGTGTTTTGAGCTTGAATTTGAGATATAAACGGGTACAGAAGATGCATGCACATATCGACTTTTGGGCACCTAAAAAGACCGATTTTCAGTATGTTTTGGGCCTGTATTTTGAAAATACTCTAACACGGAGTAGGCATGTACAGTTCGCTTTTGGGACCCCAAAATATCGAATTTTAGAGTGTTTTGGGCCTGAATTTGAGATATCGACTTTGGGCACCTAAAATATCGATTTTTAGCATGTTTTGGGCCTATATTTTGAAAATATTCTAGCACTAAGTAGGCATGTACAGATCACTTCTGGGACCCCAAAATATCGAATTTTCGGGTGTTTTGAGCCTGAATTTGAGATATTAACGTGTACAGAAGATGCATGCACATATCGACTTTGGACACTTAAAATATCGATTTTTAGCATGTTTTGAGCCTTTATTTTGAAAACATTCTAGCACTGACTAGACATGTACAGATCGCTTCTGGGACTCAAAATTATCGAATTTTCGGGTGTTTTGAGGTTGAATTTGAGATATAAACGAGTGCAGAAGATGCATACACATGTTCAATTTGGGTACCTAAAATATCGATTTTTAGCGTGATTTGGGTCTGCATCTGAGTAGGCATGTACAGATCGCTTCTGGGACCCCAAAATATCGAATTTTCGGGTTTTTGGAGCCTGAATTTGAGATATAAACGGGTACAGAAGATGCATGCACATATCGACTTTTGGGCACCTAAAAGATCGATTTTCAGTATGTTTTGGGCCTGTATTTTGAAAATACTCTAGAACTAAGTAGGCATGTACAGATCGCTTCTGGGACCCCAAAATATCGAATTTTAGGGTGTTTTGAACCTGAATTTGAGATATAAACGGGTACAGATGATGGATTCACATATCGACTTTGAACACTTAAAATATCGATTTTTAGCATGTTTTGAACCTATATTTTGAAAAAATTCTAGCACTGAGTAGGCATGTACAGATCGCTAATGGGACCCAAAAATATCGAATTTTCGGGTGTTTTGAGGTTAAATTTGGGATATAAACGGGTACAGAAGATGCATTTACATATCGACTTTTGGGCACCTAAAAAGACCGATTTTTTGTATGTTTTGGGCCTGTATTTTGAAAATACTCTAACACGGAGTAGGCATACACAGTTCGCTTCTGGGACCCCAAAATATAGAATTTTAGGGTGTTTTGGGCCTGAATTTGAGATATTGACTTTGGGCACCAAAAACATCGATTATTAGCATGTTTTGGGCCTGTATTTTGAAAATACTCTAACTAGGAGTAGGCATGTACAGATCGCTTCTGGGACCCCAAAATATCGAATTTTTGGGTGTTTTGAGCTGAATTTGAGATATAAACGGGTACAGATGATGCATGCACATATCGACTTTGGACACTTAAAATATCGATTTTTAGCATGTTTTGAGCCTATATTTTGAAAAAATTCTAGCACTGAGTAGGCATGTACAAATCGCTTCTGGGACCCAAAAATATCGAATTTTCGGGTGTTTGAGGTTAAATTTGGGATATAAACAGGTACAGAAGATGCATTTACATATCGACTTTTGGGCAACTAAAAGATCGATTTTCAGTATGTTATGAGCCTATATTTTGAAAATACTCTAACACGGAGTAGGCATGTACAGTTCGCTTTTGGGACCGCAAAATATCGAATTTTCGGGTGTTTTGAGCCTGAATTTGAGATATAAACGGGTACAGAAGATGCATTCACATATCGACTTTTGGGCACCTAAAAGATCGATTTTCAGTATGTTTTGGGCCTATATATTGAAAATACTCTAACACGTAGTAGGCATGTACAAATCGCTTCTGGGACCCCAAAATATCGAATTTTAGGGTGTTTTGGGCCTGAATTTGAGATATCGACTTTGGGGACCTAAAATATCGATTTTTAGCATGTTTTGGGCCTATATTTTGAAAATATTCTAGCACTAAGTAGGCATGTACAGATCACTTCTGGGACTCAAAATTATCGAATTTTCGGGTGTTTTGAGGTTAAATTTGAGATATAAACGAGTGCAGAAGATGCATGCACATATCGACTTTTAGTCACCTAAAATATCGATTTTGAGCATGTTTTGGGTCTGTATCTTGAAAACATTCTAACTAGGAGTAGGGATATACAGATCGCTTCTGGGAACCAAAAATACCGAATTTTCGGGTGTTTTGAGCCTGAATTTGAGATATAAACGGGTACAGAAGATGCATGCACATATTGACTTTGGGCACCTAAAATATCGATTTTCAGCATGTTTTGGGCCTGTATTTTGAAAATACTCTAACTAGGAGTAGGCATTTACAGATCGCTTCTAGGACCCCAAAATATCGAATTTTCGTGTATTTTGAGCCTGAATTTGAGATATAAACGGGTACAGAAGATGCATGCACATATCGACTTTGGACACTTAAAATATCGATTTTTAGCATGTTTTAAGCCTATATTTTGAAAACATTCTAGCACTGACTAGACATGTACAGATCGCTTCTGGGACCCAAAATTATCGAATTTTTGGGTGTTTTGAGGTTGAATTTGAGATGTAAACGAGTGAAGAAGATGCATACACATGTTCAATTTGGGTACCTAAAATATCGATTTTTAGCATGTTTTGGGCCTGCATCTGAGTAGGCATGTACAGATCGCTTCTGGGACCCCAAAATATCGAATTTTCGGGTTTTTGGAGCCTGAATTTGAGATATAAACGGGTACAGAAGATGCATGCACATATCGACTTTTGGGCACCTAAAAGATCGATTTTCAGTATGTTTTGGGCCTTTATTTTGAAAATACTCTAGCACTAAGTAGGCATGTACAGATCACTTCTGGGACCCCAAAATATCGAATTTTAGGGTGTTTTGAGCCTGAATTTGAGATATAAACGGCTACAGATGATGCATGCACATATCGACTTTGGACACTTAAAATATCGATTTTTAGCATGTTTTGAGCCTATATTTTGAAAAAATTCTAGCACTGAGTAGGCATGTACAGATCGCTTCTGGGACCCCAAAATATCGAATTTTCGGGTGTTTGGAGCCTGAATTTGAGATATAAACGGGTACAGAAGATGCATGCACATATCGACTTTTGGGCACCTAAAATGACCGATTTTCAGTATGTTTTGGGCCTGTATTTTGAAAATACTCTAACATGGAGTAGGCATGTACAATTCGCTTTTGGGACCCCAAAATATCAAATTTTAGGGTGTTTTGGGCCTGAATTTGAGATATCGACTTTGGGCACCTAAAATATCGATTTTTAGCATGTTTTGGGCCTATATTTTGAAAATATTCTAGCACTAAGTAGGCATGTACAGATCACTTCTGGGACCCCAAAATATCGAATTTTCGGGTGTTTTGAGCCTGAATTTGAGATATAAACGGGTACAGAAGATGCATGCACATATCGACTTTGGACACTTAAAATATCGATTTTTAACATGTTTTGATCCTATATTTTGAAAACATTCCAGCACTGACTAGACATGTACAGATCGCTTCTGGGACCCAAAATTATCGAATTTTCGGGTGTTTTGAGATTGAATTTGAGATATAAACGAGTGCAGAAGATGCATACACATGTTCAATTTGGGTACCTAAAATATCGATTTTTAGCATGTTTTGTGTCTGCATCTGAGTAGGCATGTACAGATCGCTTCTGGGACCCCAAAATATCGAATTTTCGGGTTTTTGGAGCCTGAATTTGAGATATAAACGGGTACAGAAGATGCATGCACATATCGACTTTTGGGCACCTAAAAGATCGATTTTCAGTATGTTTTGGACCTGTATTTTGAAAATACTCTAGCACTAAGTAGGCATGTACAGATCGCTTCTGGGACCCAAAAATATCGAATTTTAGAATGTTTTGGGCCTGAATTTGAGATATCGACTTTGGGGACCTAAAATATCGATTTTTAGCATGTTTTGGGCCTATATTTTGAAAATATTCTAGCACTAAGTAGGCATGTACAGATCACTTCTGGGACCCCAAAATATAGAATTTTCGGGTGTTTTGAGCCTGAATTTGAGATATAAACGGGTACAGATGATGCATGCCCTTATCGACTTTGGACACTTAAAATATCGATTTTTAGCATGTTTTGAGCCTATATTTTGAAAAAATTCTAGCACTGAGTAGGCATGTACAGATTGCTTCTGGGACCCCAAAATATCGAATTTTCAGGTGTTTTGAGGTTAAATTTGGGATATAAACGGGTACAGAAGATACATCCACATATCGACTTTTGGGCACCTAAAAGATCGATTTTCAGTATGTTTTGGGCCTGAATATTGAAAATACTCTAACACGGAAAAGGCATGTACAGATCGCTTCTGGGACCCCAAAATATCGAATTTTTGGGTGTTTTTGGCCTGAATTTGAGATATCGACTTTGGGCACCTAAAACATCGATTATTAGCATGTTTTGGGCCTATATTTTGAAAATATTCTAGCACTGAGTAGGCATGTACAGATCGCTTCTGGGACCCCAAAATATCGATTTTTCGGGTGTTTTGAGCCTGAATTTGAGATATAAACGGGTACAGAAGATGCATGCACATATCGACTTTTGGGCACCTAAAAGATCGATTTTCAGTATGTTTTGGGCCTTTATTTTGAAACTACTCTAGCACTAAGTAGGCATGTACAGATCGCTTCTGGGACCCCAAAATATCAAATTTTCGGGTGTTTTGAGCCTGAATTTGAGATATAAACGGGTACAGATGATGCATGCACATATCGACTTTGGACACTTAAAATATCGATTTTTAGCATGTTTTGATCCTATATTTTGAAAACATTCTAGCACTGACTAGACATGTACAGATCGCTTCTGGGACCCAAAATTATCGAATTTTCGGGTGTTTTGAGGTTGAATTTGAGATATAAACGAGTGCAGAAGATGCATACACATGTTCAATTTGGGTACCTAAAATATCGATTTTTAGCATGATTTGGGTCTGCATCTGAGTAGGCATGTACAGATCGCTTCTGGGACCCCAAAATATCGAATTTTCGGGTTTTGGGAGCCTGAATTTGAGATATAAACGGGTACAGAAGATGCATGCACATATCGACTTTGGACACTTAAAATATCGACTTTGGACACTTAAAATATCGATTTTTAGCATGTTTTGAGCCTTTATTTTGAAAATATTCTAGCACTAAGTAGGCATGTACAGATCACTTCTGGGACCCCAAAATATCGAATTTTCCGGTGTTTAAAGCCTGAATTTGAGATATTAACGGGTACAGAAGATGCATGCACATATCGACTTTGGACACTTAAAATATCGATTTTTAGCATTTTAGCATTTTAGCATTTTAGCCTTTATTTTGAAAACATTCTAGCACTGACTAGACATGTACAGATCGCTTCTGGGACTCAAAATTATCGAATTTTCGGGTGTTTTGAGGTTGAATTTGATATATAAACGAGTGCAGAAGATGCATACACATGTTCAATTTGGGTACCTAAAATATCGATTTTTAGCATGATTTGGGTCTGCATCTGAGTAGGCATGTACAGATCGCTTCTGGGACCCCAAAATATCGAATTTTCGGGTTTTGGGAGCCTGAATTTGAGATATAAACGGGTACAGAAGATGCATGCACATATCGACTTATGGGCACCTAAAAGATCGATTTTCAGTATGTTTTGGGCCTGTATTTTGAAAATACTCTAGCACTAAGTAGGCATGTACAGATCACTTCTGGGACCCAAAAATATCGAATTTTAGGGTGTTTTGAGCCTGAATTTGAGATATAAACGGGTACAGATGATAGATTCACATATCGACTTTGGACACTTAAAATATCGATTTTTAGCATGTTTTGAGCCTATATTTTGAAAAAATTCTAGCACTGAGTAGGCATGTACAGATCGCTTCTGGGACCCCAAAATATCGAATTTTCGGGTGTTTGGAGCCTGAATTTGAGATATAAACGGGTACAGAAGATGCATGCACATATCGACTTTTGGGCACCTAAAAAGACCGATTTTCAGTATGTTTTGGGCCTGTATTTTGAAAATACTCTAACATGGAGTAGGCATGTACAGTTCGCTTTTGGGACCCCAAAATATCAAATTTTAGGGTGTTTTGGGCCTGAATTTGAGATATCGACTTTGGGCACCTAAAATATCGATTTTTAGCATGTTTTGGGCCTATATTTTGAAAATATTCTAGCACTAAGTAGGCATGTACAGATCACTTCTGGGACCCCAAAATATAGAATTTTCGGGTGTTTTGAGCCTGAATTTGAGATATAAACGGGTACAGAAGATGCATGCACATATCGACTTTGGACACTTAAAATATCGATTTTTAACATGTTTTGAGCCTATATTTTGAAAACATTCTAGCACTGACTAGACATGTACAGATCGCTTCTGGGACCCAAAATTATCGAATTTTCGGGTGTTTTGAGATTGAATTTGAGATATAAACGAGTGCAGAAGATGCATACACATGTTCAATTTGGGTACCTAAAATATAGATTTTTAGCATGTTTTGGGTCTGCATCTGAGTAGGCATGTACAGATCGCTTCTGGGACCCCAAAATATCGAATTTTCGGGTTTTTGGAGCCTGAATTTGAGATATAAACGAGTACAGAAGATGCATGCACATATCGACTTTTGGGCACCTAAAAGATCGATTTTCAGTATGTTTTGGACCTGTATTTTGAAAATACTCTAGCACTAACTAGGCATGTACAGATCGCTTCTGGGACCCAAAAATATCGAATTTTAGAATGTTTTGGGCCTGAATTTGAGATATCGACTTTGGGGACCTAAAATATCGATTTTTAGCATGTTTTGGGCCTATATTTTGAAAATATTCTAGCACTAAGTAGGCATGTACAGATCACTTCTGGGACCCCAAAATATAGAATTTTCGGGTGTTTTGAGCCTGAATTTGAGATATAAACGGGTACAGATGATGCATGCCCATATCGACTTTGGACTCTTAAAATATCGATTTTTAGCATGTTTTGAGCCTATATTTTGAAAAAATTCTAGCACTGAGTAGGCATGTACAGATTGCTTCTGGGACCCCAAAATATCGAATTTTCGGGTGTTTTGAGGTTAAATTTGGGATATAAACGGGTACAGAAGATACATCCACATATCGACTTTTGGGCACCTAAAAGATCGATTTTCAGTATGTTTTGGGCCTGAATATTGAAAATACTCTAACACGGAGAAGGCATGTACAGATCGCTTCTGGGACCCTAAAATATCGAATTTTTGGGTGTTTTTGGCCTGAATTTGAGATATCGACTTTGGGCACCTAAAACATCGATTATTAGCATGTTTTGGGCCTATATTTTGAAAATATTCTAGCACTGAGTAGGCATGTACAGATCGCTTCTGGGACCCCAAAATATCGATTTTTCGGGTGTTTTGAGCCTGAATTTGAGATATAAACGGGTACAGAAGATGCATGCACATATCGACTTTTGGGCACCTAAAAGATCGATTTTCAGTATGTTTTGGGCCTTTATTTTGAAAATACTCTAGCACTAAGTAGGCATGTACAGATCGCTTCTGGGACCCCAAAATATCGAATTTTAGGGTGTTTTGAACCTGAATTTGAGATATAAACGGGTACAGATGATGGATTCACATATCGACTTTGGACACTTAAAATATCGATTTTTAGCATGTTTTGAACCTATATTTTGAAAAAATTCTAGCACTGAGTAGGCATGTACAGATCGCTAATGGGACCCAAAAATATCGAATTTTCGGGTGTTTTGAGGTTAAATTTGGGATATAAACGGGTACAGAAGATGCATTTACATATCGACTTTTGGGCACCTAAAAAGACCGATTTTTTGTATGTTTTGGGCCTGTATTTTGAAAATACTCTAACACGGAGTAGGCATGTACAGATCGCTTCTGGGACCCCAAAATATCGAATTTTTGGGTGTTTTTTGAACCTGAATTTGAGATATCGACTTTGGGCACCTAAAACATCGATTATTAGCATGTTTTGGGCCTATATTTTGAAAATATTCTAGCACTGAGTAGGCATGTACAGATCGCTTCTGGGACCCCAAAATATCGATTTTTCGGGTGTTTTGAGCCTGAATTTGAGATATAAACAGGTACAGAAGATAAATGCACATATCGACTTTTGGTCACCAAAAATATCGATTTTGAGCATGTTTTGGGTCTGTATCTTGAAAACATTCTAACTAGGAGTAGGGATGTACAGATCGCTTCTAGGACCCAAAAATACCGAATTTTCGGGTGTTTTGAGCTTGAATTTGAGATATAAACGGGTACAGAAGATGCATGCACATATCGACTTTTGGGCACCTAAAAAGACCGATTTTCAGTATGTTTTGGGCCTGTATTTTGAAAATACTCTAACACGGAGTAGGCATGTACAGTTCGCTTTTGGGATCCCAAAATATCGAATTTTAGAGTGTTTTGGGCCTGAATTTGAGATATCGACTTTGGGCACCTAAAATATCGATTTTTAGCATGTTTTGGGCCTATATTTTGAAAATATTCTAGCACTAAGTAGGCATGTACAGATCACTTCTGGGACCCCAAAATATCGAATTTTCCGGTGTTTTGAGCCTGAATTTGAGATATTAACGGGTACAGAAGATGCATGCACATATCGACTTTGGACACTTAAAATATCGATTTTTAGCATGTTTTGAGCCTTTATTTTGAAAACATTCTAGCACTGACTAGACATGTACAGATCGCTTCTGGGACTCAAAATTATCGAATTTTCGGGTGTTTTGAGGTTGAATTTGAGATATAAACGAGTGCAGAAGATGCATACACATGTTCAATTTGGGTACCTAAAATATCGATTTTTAGCATGATTTGGGTCTGCATCTGAGTAGGCATGTACAGATCGCTTCTGGGACCCCAAAATATCGAATTTTCGGGTTTTGGGAGCCTGAATTTGAGATATAAACGGGTACAGAAGATGCATGCACATATCGACTTATGGGCACCTAAAAGATCGATTTTCAGTATGTTTTGGGCCTGTATTTTGAAAATACTCTAGCATTAAGTAGGCATGTACAGATCACTTCTGGGACCCAAAAATATCGAATTTTAGGGTGTTTTGAGCCTGAATTTGAGATATAAACGGGTACAGATGATAGATTCACATATCGACTTTGGACACTTAAAATATCGATTTTTAGCATGTTTTGAGCCTATATTTTGAAAAAATTCTAGCACTGAGTAGGCATGTACAGATCGCTTATGGGACCCAAAAATATCGAATTTTCGGGTGTTTTGAGGTTAAATTTGGGATATAAACGGGTACAGAAGATGCATTTACATATCGACTTTTGGGCACCTAAAAACACCGATTTTTAGTATGTTTTGGGCCTGTATTTTGAAAATACTCTAACACGGAGTAGGCATGTACAGTTCGCTTCTGGGACTCCAAAATATCGAATTTTAGGGTGTTTTGGGCCTGAATTTGAGATATCGACTTTGGGCACCAAAAACATCGATTATTAGCATGTTTTGGGCCTGTATTTTGAAAATACTCTAACTAGGAGTAGGCATGTACAGATCGCTTCTGGGACCCCAAAATATCGAATTTTTGGGTGTTTTGAGCCTGAATTTGAGATATAAACGGGTACAGATGATGCATGCACATATCGACTTTAAACACTTAAAATATCGATTTTTAGCATGTTTTGAGCCTATATTTTGAAAAAATTCTAGCACTGAGTAGGCATGTACAAATCGCTTCTGGGACCCAAAAATATCGAATTTTCGGGTGTTTGAGGTTAAATTTGGGATATAAACAGGTACAGAAGATGCATTTACATATCGACTTTTGGGCAACTAAAAGATCGATTTTCAGTATGTTATGAGCCTATATTTTGAAAATACTCTAACACGGAGTAGGCATGTACAGTTCGCTTCTGGGACCCCAAAATATCGAATTTTCGGGTGTTTTGAGCCTGAATTTGAGATATAAACGGGTACAGAAGATGCATGCACATATTGACTTTGGTCACCTAAAAGATCGATTTTCAGTATGTTTTGGGCCTATATATTTAAAATACTCTAACACGGAGTAGGCATGTACAAATCGCTACTGGAACCCCAAAATATCGAATTTTTGGGTGTTTTTGGCCTGAATTTGAGATATCGACTTTGGGCACCTAAAATGTCGATTATTAGCATGTTTTGGGCCTATATTTTTAAATTTTCTAGCACTGAGTAGGCATGTACAGATCGCTTCTGGGACCCCAAAATATCGATTTTTCGGGTGTTTTGAGCCTGAATTTGAGATATAAACAGGTACAGAAGATGCATGCACATATCGACTTTTAGTCACCTAAAATATCGATTTTGAGCATGTTTTGGGTCTGTATCTTGAAAACATTCTAACTAGGAGTAGGGATATACAGATCGCTTCTGGGACCCAAAAATACCGAATTTTCGGGTGTTTTGAGCCTGAATTTGAGATATAAACGGGTACAGAAGATGCATGCACATATTGACTTTGGGCACCTAAAATATCGATTTTCAGCATGTTTTGGGCCTGTATTTTGAAAATACTCTAACTAGGAGTAGGCATTTACAGATCGCTTCTAGGACCCCAAAATATCGAATTGTCGTGTATTTTGAGCCTGAATTTGAGATATAAACGGGTACAGAAGATGCATGCACATATCGACTTTGGACACTTAAAATATCGATTTTTAGCATGTTTTAAGCCTATATTTTGAAAACATTCTAGCACTGACTAGACATGTACAGATCGCTTCTGGGACCCAAAATTATCGAATTTTTGGGTGTTTTGAGGTTGAATTTGAGATGTAAACGAGTGAAGAAGATGCATACACATGTTCAATTTGGGTACCTAAAATATCGATTTTTAGCATGTTTTGGGCCTGCATCAGAGTAGGCATGTACAGATCGCTTCTGGGACCCCAAAATATCGAATTTTCGGGTTTTTGGAGCCTGAATTTGAGATATAAACGGGTACAGAAGATGCATGCACATATCGACTTTTGGGCACCTAAAAGATCGATTTTCAGTATGTTTTGGGCCTTTATTTTGAAAATACTCTAGCACTAAGTAGGCATGTACAGATCACTTCTGGGACCCAAAAATATCCTATTTTAGGGTGTTTTGAGCCTGAATTTGAGATATAAACGGCTACAGATGATGCATGCACATATCGACTTTGGACACTTAAAATATCGATTTTTAGCATGTTTTGAGCCTATATTTTGAAAAAATTCTAGCACTGAGTAGGCATGTACAGATCGCTTCTGGGACCCCAAAATATCGAATTTTCGGGTGTTTGGAGCCTGAATTTGAGATATAAACGGGTACAGAAGATGCATGCACATATCGACTTTTGGGCACCTAAAAAGACCGATTTTCAGTATGTTTTGGGCCTGTATTTTGAAAATACTCTAACATGGAGTAGGCATGTACAGTTCGCTTTTGGGACCCCAAAATATCAAATTTTAGGGTGTTTTGGGCCTGAATTTGAGATATCGTCTTTGGGCACCTAAAATATCGATTTTTAGCATGTTTTGGGCCTATATTTTGAAAATATTCTAGCACTAAGTAGGCATGTACAGATCACTTCTGGGACCCCAAAATATCGAATTTTCGGGTGTTTTGAGCCTGAATTTGAGATATAAACGGGTACAGAAGATGCATGCACATATCGACTTTGGACACTTAAAATATCGATTTTTAACATGTTTTGAGCCTATATTTTGAAAACATTCTAGCACTGACTAGACATGTACAGATCGCTTCTGGGACCCAAAATTATCGAATTTTCGGGTGTTTTGAGATTGAATTTGAGATATAAACGAGTGCAGAAGATGCATACACATGTTCAATTTGAGTACCTAAAATATAGATTTTTAGCATGTTTTGGGTCTGCATCTGAGTAGGCATGTACAGATCGCTTCTGGGACCCCAAAATATCGAATTTTCGGGTTTTTGGAGCCTGAATTTGAGATATAAACGGGTACAGAAGATGCATGCACATATCGACTTTTGGGCACCTAAAAGATCGATTTTCAGTATGTTTTGGACCTGTATTTTGAAAATACTCTAGCACTAAGTAGGCATGTACAGATCGCTTCTGGGACCCAAAAATATCGAATTTTAGAATGTTTTGGGCCTGAATTTGAGATATCGACTTTGGGGACCTAAAATATCGATTTTTAGCATGTTTTGGGCCTATATTTTGAAAATTTTCTAGCACTAAGTAGGCATGTACAGATCACTTCTGGGACCCCAAAATATAGAATTTTCGGGTGTTTTGAGCCTGAATTTGAGATATAAACGGGTACAGATGATGCATGCACATATCGACTTTGGACACTTAAAATATCGATTTTTAGCATGTTTTGAGCCTATATTTTGAAAAAATTCTAGCACTGAGTAGGCATGTACAGATTGCTTCTGGGACCCCAAAATATCGAATTTTCGGGTGTTTTGAGGTTAAATTTGGGATATAAACGGGTACAGAAGATACATCCACATATCGACTTTTGGGCACCTAAAAGATCGATTTTCAGTATGTTTTGGGCCTGAATATTGAAAATACTCTAACACGGAGAAGGCATGTACAGATCGCTTCTGGGACCCCAAAATATCGAATTTTTGGGTGTTTTTGGCCTGAATTTGAGATATCGACTTTGGGCACCTAAAACATCGATTATTAGCATGTTTTGGGCCTATATTTTGAAAATATTCTAGCACTGAGTAGGCATGTACAGATCGCTTCTGGGACCCCAAAATATCGATTTTTCGGGTGTTTTGAGCCTGAATTTGAGATATAAAAGGGTACAGAAGATGCATGCACATATCGACTTTTGGGCACCTAAAAGATCGATTTTCAGTATGTTTTGGGCCTTTATTTTGAAAATACTCTAGCACTAAGTAGGCATGTACAGATCGCTTCTGGGACCCCAAAATATCAAATTTTCGGGTGTTTTGAGCCTGAATTTGAGATATAAACGGGTACAGATGATGCATGCACATATCGACTTTGGACACTTAAAATATCGATTTTTAGCATGTTTTGAGCCTATATTTTGAAAACATTCTAGCACTGACTAGACATGTACAGATCGCTTCTGGGACCCAAAATTATCGAATTTTCGGGTGTTTTGAGGTTGAATTTGAGATATAAACGAGTGCAGAAGATGCATACACATGTTCAATTTGGGTACCTAAAATATCGATTTTTAGCATGATTTGGGTCTGCATCTGAGTAGGCATGTACAGATCGCTTCTGGGACCCCAAAATATCGAATTTTCGGGTTTTGGGAGCCTGAATTTGAGATATAAACGGGTACAGAAGATGCATGCACATATCGACTTTGGACACTTAAAATATCGACTTTGGACACTTAAAATATCGATTTTTAGCATGTTTTGAGCCTTTATTTTGAAAATATTCTAGCACTAAGTAGGCATGTACAGATCACTTCTGGGACCCCAAAATATCGAATTTTCCGGTGTTTTGAGCCTGAATTTGAGATATTAACGGGTACAGAAGATGCATGCACATATCGACTTTGGACACTTAAAATATCGATTTTTAGCATGTTTTGAGCCTTTATTTTGAAAACATTCTAGCACTGACTAGACATGTACAGATCGCTTCTGGGACTCAAAATTATCGAATTTTCGGGTGTTTTGAGGTTGAATTTGATATATAAACGAGTGCAGAAGATGCATACACATGTTCAATTTGGGTACCTAAAATATCGATTTTTAGCATGATTTGGGTCTGCATCTGAGTAGGCATGTACAGATCGCTTCTGGGACCCCAAAATATCGAATTTTCGAGTTTTGGGAGCCTGAATTTGAGATATAAACGGGTACAGAAGATGCATGCACATATCGACTTATGGGCACCTAAAAGATCGATTTTCAGTATGTTTTGGGCCTGTATTTTGAAAATACTCTAGCACTAAGTAGGCATGTACAGATCACTTCTGGGACCCAAAAATATCGAATTTTAGGGTGTTTTGAGCCTGAATTTGAGATATAAACGGGTACAGATGATAGATTCACATATCGACTTTGGACACTTAAAATATCGATTTTTAGCATGTTTTGAGCCTATATTTTGAAAAAATTCTAGCACTGAGTAGGCATGTACAGATCGCTTCTGGGACCCCAAAATATCGAATTTTCGGGTGTTTGGAGCCTGAATTTGAGATATAAACGGGTACAGAAGATGCATGCACATATCGACTTTTGGGCACCTAAAAAGACCGATTTTCAGTATGTTTTGGGCCTGTATTTTGAAAATACTCTAACATGGAGTAGGCATGTACAGTTCGCTTTTGGGACCCCAAAATATCAAATTTTAGGGTGTTTTGGGCCTGAATTTGAGATATCGACTTTGGGCACCTAAAATATCGATTTTTAGCATGTTTTGGGCCTATATTTTGAAAATATTCTAGCACTAAGTAGGCATGTACAGATCACTTCTGGGACCCCAAAATATCGAATTTTCCGGTGTTTTGAGCCTGAATTTGAGATATAAACGGGTACAGAAGATGCATGCACATATCGACTTTGGACACTTAAAATATCGATTTTTAACATGTTTTGAGCCTATATTTTGAAAACATTCTAGCACTGACTAGACATGTACAGATCGCTTCTGGGACCCAAAATTATCGAATTTTCGGGTGTTTTGAGATTGAATTTGAGATATAAACGAGTGCAGAAGATGCATACACATGTTCAATTTGGGTACCTAAAATATCGATTTTTAGCATGTTTTGGGTCTGCATCTGAGTAGGCATGTACAGATCGCTTCTGGGACCCCAAAATATCGAATTTTCGGGTTTTTGGAGCCTGAATTTGAGATATAAACGGGTACAGAAGATGCATGCACATATCGACTTTTGGGCACCTAAAAGATCGATTTTCAGTATGTTTTGGACCTGTATTTTGAAAATACTCTAGCACTAAGTAGGCATGTACAGATCGCTTCTGGGACCCAAAAATATCGAATTTTAGAAAGTTTTGGGCCTGAATTTGAGATATCGACTTTGGGGACCTAAAATATCGATTTTAGCATGTTTTGGGCCTATATTTTGAAAATATTCTAGCACTAAGTAGGCATGTACAGATCACTTCTGGGACCCCAAAATATAGAATTTTCGGGTGTTTTGAGCCTGAATTTGAGATATAAACGGGTACAGATGATGCATGCCCATATCGACTTTGGACACTTAAAATATCGATTTTTAGCATGTTTTGAGCCTATATTTTGAAAAAATTCTAGCACTGAGTAGGCATGTATAGATTGCTTCTGGGACCCCAAAATATCGAATTTTCGGGTGTTTTGAGGTTAAATTTGGGATATAAACGGGTACAGAAGATACATCCACATATCGACTTTTGGGCACCTAAAAGATCGATTTTCAGTATGTTTTGGGCCTGAATATTGAAAATACTCTAACACGGAGAAGGCATGTACAGATCGCTTCTGGGACCCCAAAATATCGAATTTTTGGGTGTTTTTGGCCTGAATTTGAGATATCGACTTTGGGCACCTAAAACATCGATTATTAGCATGTTTTGGTCCTATATTTTGAAAATATTCTAGCACTGAGTAGGCATGTACAGATCGCTTCTGGGACCCCAAAATATCGATATTTCGGGTGTTTTGAGCCTGAATTTGAGATATAAACGGGTACAGAAGATGCATGCACATATCGACTTTTGGGCACCTAAAAGATCGATTTTCAGTATGTTTTGGGCCTTTATTTTGAAAATACTCTAGCACTAAGTAGGCATGTACAGATCGCTTCTGGGACCCCAAAATATCAAATTTTCGGGTGTTTTGAGCCTGAATTTGAGATATAAACGGGTACAGATGATGCATGCACATATCGACTTTGGACACTTAAAATATCGATTTTTAGCATGTTTTGAGCCTATATTTTGAAAACATTCTAGCACTGACTAGACATGTACAGATCGCTTCTGGGACCCAAAATTATCGAATTTTCGGGTGTTTTGAGGTTGAATTTGAGATATAAACGAGTGCAGAAGATGCATACACATGTTCAATTTGGGTACCTAAAATATCGATTTTTAGCATGATTTGGGTCTGCATCTGAGTAGGCATGTACAGATCGCTTCTGGGACCCCAAAATATCGAATTTTCGGGTTTTGGGAGCCTGAATTTGAGATATAAACGGGTACAGAAGATGCATGCACATATCGACTTTGGACACTTAAAATATCGATTTTTAGCATGTTTTGAGCCTTTATTTTGAAAATATTCTAGCACTAAGTAGGCATGTACAGATCGCTTCTGGGACCCCAAAATATCGATTTTTCGGGTGTTTTGAGCCTGAATTTGAGATATAAACGGGTACAGAAGATGCATGCACATATCGACTTTTGGGCACCTAAAAGATCGATTTTCAGTATGTTTTGGGCCTTTATTTTGAAACTACTCTAGCACTAAGTAGGCATGTACAGATCGCTTCTGGGACCCCAAAATATCAAATTTTCGGGTGTTTTGAGCCTGAATTTGAGATATAAACGGGTACAGATGATGCATGCACATATCGACTTTGGACACTTAAAATATCGATTTTTAGCATGTTTTGATCCTATATTTTGAAAACATTCTAGCACTGACTAGACATGTACAGATCGCTTCTGGGACCCAAAATTATCGAATTTTCGGGTGTTTTGAGGTTGAATTTGAGATATAAACGAGTGCAGAAGATGCATACACATGTTCAATTTGGGTACCTAAAATATAGATTTTTAGCATGTTTTGGGTCTGCATCTGAGTAGGCATGTACAGATCGCTTCTGGGACCCCAAAATATCGAATTTTCGGGTTTTTGGAGCCTGAATTTGAGATATAAACGGGTACAGAAGATGCATGCACATATCGACTTTTGGGCACCTAAAAGATCGATTTTCAGTATGTTTTGGACCTGTATTTTGAAAATACTCTAGCACTAAGTAGGCATGTACAGATCGCTTCTGGGACCCAAAAATATCGAATTTTAGAATGTTTTGGGCCTGAATTTGAGATATCGACTTTGGGGACCTAAAATATCGATTTTTAGCATGTTTTGGGCCTATATTTTGAAAATTTTCTAGCACTAAGTAGGCATGTACAGATCACTTCTGGGACCCCAAAATATAGAATTTTCGGGTGTTTTGAGCCTGAATTTGAGATATAAACGGGTACAGATGATGCATGCACATATCGACTTTGGACACTTAAAATATCGATTTTTAGCATGTTTTGAGCCTATATTTTGAAAAAATTCTAGCACTGAGTAGGCATGTACAGATTGCTTCTGGGACCCCAAAATATCGAATTTTCGGGTGTTTTGAGGTTAAATTTGGGATATAAACGGGTACAGAAGATACATCCACATATCGACTTTTGGGCACCTAAAAGATCGATTTTCAGTATGTTTTGGGCCTGAATATTGAAAATACTCTAACACGGAGAAGGCATGTACAGATCGCTTCTGGGACCCCAAAATATCGAATTTTTGGGTGTTTTTGGCCTGAATTTGAGATATCGACTTTGGGCACCTAAAACATCGATTATTAGCATGTTTTGGGCCTATATTTTGAAAATATTCTAGCACTGAGTAGGCATGTACAGATCGCTTCTGGAACCCCAAAATATCGATTTTTCGGGTGTTTTGAGCCTGAATTTGAGATATAAAAGGGTACAGAAGATGCATGCACATATCGACTTTTGGGCACCTAAAAGATCGATTTTCAGTATGTTTTGGGCCTTTATTTTGAAAATACTCTAGCACTAAGTAGGCATGTACAGATCGCTTCTGGGACCCCAAAATATCAAATTTTCGGGTGTTTTGAGCCTGAATTTGAGATATAAACGGGTACAGATGATGCATGCACATATCGACTTTGGACACTTAAAATATCGATTTTTAGCATGTTTTGAGCCTATATTTTGAAAACATTCTAGCACTGACTAGACATGTACAGATCGCTTCTGGGACCCAAAATTATCGAATTTTCGGGTGTTTTGAGGTTGAATTTGAGATATAAACGAGTGCAGAAGATGCATACACATGTTCAATTTGGGTACCTAAAATATCGATTTTTAGCATGATTTGGGTCTGCATCTGAGTAGGCATGTACAGATCGCTTCTGGGACCCCAAAATATCGAATTTTCGGGTTTTGGGAGCCTGAATTTGAGATATAAACGGGTACAGAAGATGCATGCACATATCGACTTTGGACACTTAAAATATCGACTTTGGACACTTAAAATATCGATTTTTAGCATGTTTTGAGCCTTTATTTTGAAAATATTCTAGCACTAAGTAGGCATGTACAGATCACTTCTGGGACCCCAAAATATCGAATTTTCCGGTGTTTTGAGCCTGAATTTGAGATATTAACGGGTACAGAAGATGCATGCACATATCGACTTTGGACACTTAAAATATCGATTTTTAGCATGTTTTGAGCCTTTATTTTGAAAACATTCTAGCACTGACTAGACATGTACAGATCGCTTCTGGGACTCAAAATTATCGAATTTTCGGGTGTTTTGAGGTTGAATTTGATATATAAACGAGTGCAGAAGATGCATACACATGTTCAATTTGGGTACCTAAAATATCGATTTTTAGCATGATTTGGGTCTGCATCTGAGTAGGCATGTACAGATCGCTTCTGGGACCCCAAAATATCGAATTTTCGAGTTTTGGGAGCCTGAATTTGAGATATAAACGGGTACAGAAGATGCATGCACATATCGACTTATGGGCACCTAAAAGATCGATTTTCAGTATGTTTTGGGCCTGTATTTTGAAAATACTCTAGCACTAAGTAGGCATGTACAGATCACTTCTGGGACCCAAAAATATCGAATTTTAGGGTGTTTTGAGCCTGAATTTGAGATATAAACGGGTACAGATGATAGATTCACATATCGACTTTGGACACTTAAAATATCGATTTTTAGCATGTTTTGAGCCTATATTTTGAAAAAATTCTAGCACTGAGTAGGCATGTACAGATCGCTTCTGGGACCCCAAAATATCGAATTTTCGGGTGTTTGGAGCCTGAATTTGAGATATAAACGGGTACAGAAGATGCATGCACATATCGACTTTTGGGCACCTAAAAAGACCGATTTTCAGTATGTTTTGGGCCTGTATTTTGAAAATACTCTAACATGGAGTAGGCATGTACAGTTCGCTTTTGGGACCCCAAAATATCAAATTTTAGGGTGTTTTGGGCCTGAATTTGAGATATCGACTTTGGGCACCTAAAATATCGATTTTTAGCATGTTTTGGGCCTATATTTTGAAAATATTCTAGCACTAAGTAGGCATGTACAGATCACTTCTGGGACCCCAAAATATCGAATTTTCGGGTGTTTTGAGCCTGAATTTGAGATATAAACGGGTACAGAAGATGCATGCACATATCGACTTTGGACACTTAAAATATCGATTTTTAACATGTTTTGAGCCTATATTTTGAAAACATTCTAGCACTGACTAGACATGTACAGATCGCTTCTGGGACCCAAAATTATCGAATTTTCGGGTGTTTTGAGATTGAATTTGAGATATAAACGAGTGCAGAAGATGCATACACATGTTCAATTTGGGTACCTAAAATATCGATTTTTAGCATGTTTTGGGTCTGCATCTGAGTAGGCATGTACAGATCGCTTCTGGGACCCCAAAATATCGAATTTTCGGGTTTTTGGAGCCTGAATTTGAGATATAAACGGGTACAGAAGATGCATGCACATATCGACTTTTGGGCACCTAAAAGATCGATTTTCAGTATGTTTTGGACCTGTATTTTGAAAATACTCTAGCACTAAGTAGGCATGTACAGATCGCTTCTGGGACCCAAAAATATCGAATTTTAGAAAGTTTTGGGCCTGAATTTGAGATATCGACTTTGGGGACCTAAAATATCGATTTTAGCATGTTTTGGGCCTATATTTTGAAAATATTCTAGCACTAAGTAGGCATGTACAGATCACTTCTGGGACCCCAAAATATAGAATTTTCGGGTGTTTTGAGCCTGAATTTGAGATATAAACGGGTACAGATGATGCATGCCCATATCGACTTTGGACACTTAAAATATCGATTTTTAGCATGTTTTGAGCCTATATTTTGAAAAAATTCTAGCACTGAGTAGGCATGTATAGATTGCTTCTGGGACCCCAAAATATCGAATTTTCGGGTGTTTTGAGGTTAAATTTGGGATATAAACGGGTACAGAAGATACATCCACATATCGACTTTTGGGCACCTAAAAGATCGATTTTCAGTATGTTTTGGGCCTGAATATTGAAAATACTCTAACACGGAGAAGGCATGTACAGATCGCTTCTGGGACCCCAAAATATCGAATTTTTGGGTGTTTTTGGCCTGAATTTGAGATATCGACTTTGGGCACCTAAAACATCGATTATTAGCATGTTTTGGTCCTATATTTTGAAAATATTCTAGCACTGAGTAGGCATGTACAGATCGCTTCTGGGACCCCAAAATATCGATATTTCGGGTGTTTTGAGCCTGAATTTGAGATATAAACGGGTACAGAAGATGCATGCACATATCGACTTTTGGGCACCTAAAAGATCGATTTTCAGTATGTTTTGGGCCTTTATTTTGAAAATACTCTAGCACTAAGTAGGCATGTACAGATCGCTTCTGGGACCCCAAAATATCAAATTTTCGGGTGTTTTGAGCCTGAATTTGAGATATAAACGGGTACAGATGATGCATGCACATATCGACTTTGGACACTTAAAATATCGATTTTTAGCATGTTTTGAGCCTATATTTTGAAAACATTCTAGCACTGACTAGACATGTACAGATCGCTTCTGGGACCCAAAATTATCGAATTTTCGGGTGTTTTGAGGTTGAATTTGAGATATAAACGAGTGCAGAAGATGCATACACATGTTCAATTTGGGTACCTAAAATATCGATTTTTAGCATGATTTGGGTCTGCATCTGAGTAGGCATGTACAGATCGCTTCTGGGACCCCAAAATATCGAATTTTCGGGTTTTGGGAGCCTGAATTTGAGATATAAACGGGTACAGAAGATGCATGCACATATCGACTTTGGACACTTAAAATATCGATTTTTAGCATGTTTTGAGCCTTTATTTTGAAAATATTCTAGCACTAAGTAGGCATGTACAGATCGCTTCTGGGACCCCAAAATATCGATTTTTCGGGTGTTTTGAGCCTGAATTTGAGATATAAACGGGTACAGAAGATGCATGCACATATCGACTTTTGGGCACCTAAAAGATCGATTTTCAGTATGTTTTGGGCCTTTATTTTGAAACTACTCTAGCACTAAGTAGGCATGTACAGATCGCTTCTGGGACCCCAAAATATCAAATTTTCGGGTGTTTTGAGCCTGAATTTGAGATATAAACGGGTACAGATGATGCATGCACATATCGACTTTGGACACTTAAAATATCGATTTTTAGCATGTTTTGATCCTATATTTTGAAAACATTCTAGCACTGACTAGACATGTACAGATCGCTTCTGGGACCCAAAATTATCTAATTTTCGGGTGTTTTGAGGTTGAATTTGAGATATAAACGAGTGCAGAAGATGCATACACATGTTCAATTTGGGTACCTAAAATATCGATTTTTAGCATGATTTGGGTCTGCATCTGAGTAGGCATGTACAGATCGCTTCTGGGACCCCAAAATATCGAATTTTCGGGTTTTGGGAGCCTGAATTTGAGATATAAACGGGTACAGAAGATGCATGCACATATCGACTTTGGACACTTAAAATATCGACTTTGGACACTTAAAATATCGATTTTTAGCATGTTTTGAGCCTTTATTTTGAAAATATTCTAGCACTAAGTAGGCATGTACAGATCACTTCTGGGACCCCAAAATATCGAATTTTCCGGTGTTTTGAGCCTGAATTTGAGATATTAACGGGTACAGAAGATGCATGCACATATCGACTTTGGACACTTAAAATATCGATTTTTAGCATGTTTTGAGCCTTTATTTTGAAAACATTCTAGCACTGACTAGACATGTACAGATCGCTTCTGGGACTCAAAATTATCGAATTTTCGGGTGTTTTGAGGTTGAATTTGATATATAAACGAGTGCAGAAGATGCATACACATGTTCAATTTGGGTACCTAAAATATCGATTTTTAGCATGATTTGGGTCTGCATCTGAGTAGGCATGTACAGATCGCTTCTGGGACCCCAAAATATCGAATTTTCGGGTTTTGGGAGCCTGAATTTGAGATATAAACGGGTACAGAAGATGCATGCACATATCGACTTATGGGGCACCTAAAAGATCGATTTTCAGTATGTTTTGGGCCTGTATTTTGAAAATACTCTAGCACTAAGTAGGCATGTACAGATCACTTCTGGGACCCAAAAATATCGAATTTTAGGGTGTTTTGAGCCTGAATTTGAGATATAAACGGGTACAGATGATAGATTCACATATCGACTTTGGACACTTAAAATATCGATTTTTAGCATGTTTTGAGCCTATATTTTGAAAAAATTCTAGCACTGAGTAGGCATGTACAGATCGCTTATGGGACCCAAAAATATCGAATTTTCGGGTGTTTTGAGGTTAAATTTGGGATATAAACGGGTACAGAAGATGCATTTACATATCGACTTTTGGGCACCTAAAAAGACCGATTTTTAGTATGTTTTGGGCATGTATTTTGAAAATACTCTAACACGGAGTAGGCATGTACAGTTCGCTTCTGGGACCCCAAAATATCGAATTTTAGGGTGTTTTGGGCCTGAATTTGAGATATCGACTTTGGGCACCAAAAACATCGATTATTAGCATGTTTTGGGCCTGTATTTTGAAAATACTCTAACTAGGAGTAGGCATGTACAGATCGCTTCTGGGACCCCAAAATATCGAATTTTTGGGTGTTTTGAGCCTGAATTTGAGATATAAACGGGTACAGATGATGCATGCACATATCAACTTTGGACACTTAAAATATCGATTTTTAGCATGTTTTGAGCCTATATTTTGTAAAAATTCTAGCACTGAGTAGGCATGTACAAATCGCTTCTGGGACCCAAAAATATCGAATTTTCGGGGGTTTGAGGTTAAATTTGGGATATAAACAGGTACAGAAGATGCATTTACATATCGACTTTTGGGCAACTAAAAGATCGATTTTCAGTATGTTATGAGCCTATATTTTGAAAATACTCTAACACGGAGTAGGCATGTACAGTTCGCTTCTGGGACCCCAAAATATCGAATTTTCGGGTGTTTTGAGCCTGAATTTGAGATATAAACGGGTACAGAAGATGCATTCACATATCGACTTTTGGGCACCTAAAAGATCGATTTTCAGTATGTTTTGGGCCTATATATTGAAAATACTCTAACACGGAGTAGGCATGTACAAATCGCTTCTGGAACCCCAAAATATCGAATTTTTGGGTGTTTTTAGCCTGAATTTGAGATATCGACTTTGGGCACCTAAAATGTCGATTATTAGCATGTTTTGGGCCTATATTTTTAAATTTTCTAGCACTGAGTAGGCATGTACAGATCGCTTCTGGGACCCCAAAATATCGATTTTTCGGGTGTTTTGAGCCTGAATTTGAGATATAAACAGGTACAGAAGATGCATGCACATATCGACTTTTAGTCACCTAAAATATCGATTTTGAGCATGTTTTCGGTCTGTATCTTGAAAACATTCTAACTAGGAGTAGGGATATACAGATCGCTTCTGGGACCCAAAAATACCGAATTTTCGGGTGTTTTGAGCCTGAATTTGAGATATAAACGGGTACAGAAGATGCATGCACATATTGACTTTGGGCACCTAAAATATCGATTTTCAGCATGTTTTGGGCCTGTATTTTGAAAATACTCTAACTAGGAGTAGGCATTTACAGATCGCTTCTAGGACCCAAAATATCGAATTTTCGTGTATTTTGAGCCTGAATTTGAGATATAAACGGGTACAGAAGATGCATGCACATATCGACTTTGGACTCTTAAAATATCGATTTTTAGCATGTTTTAAGCCTATATTTCGAAAACATTCTAGCACTGACTAGACATGTACAGATCGCTTCTGGGACCCAAAATTATCGAATTTTTGGGTGTTTTGAGGTTGAATTTGAGATATAAACGAGTGAAGAAGATGCATACACATGTTCAATTTGGGTACCTAAAATATCGATTTTTAGCATGTTTTGGGCATGCATCTGAGTAGGCATGTACAGATCGCTTCTGGGACCCCAAAATATCGAATTTTCGGGTTTTTGGAGCCTGAATTTGAGATATAAACGGGTACAGAAGATGCATGCACATATCGACTTTTGGGCACCTAAAAGATCGATTTTCAGTATGTTTTGGGCCTTTATTTTGAAAATACTCTAGCACTAAGTAGGCATGTACAGATCACTTCAGGGACCCCAAAATATCGAATTTTAGGGTGTTTTCAGCCTGAATTTGAGATATAAACGGCTACAGATGATGCATGCACATATCGACTTTGGACACTTAAAATATCGATTTTTAGCATGTTTTGAGCCTATATTTTGAAAAAATTCTAGCACTGAGTAGGCATGTACAGATGGCTTCTGGGACCCCAAAATATCGAATTTTCGGGTGTTTGGAGTCTGAATTTGAGATATAAACGGGTACAGAAGATGCATGCACATATCGACTTTTGGGCACCTAAAAAGACCGATTTTCAGTATGTTTTGGGCCTGTATTGTGAAAATACTCTAACACGGAGTAGGCATGTACAGTTCGCTTTTGGGACCCCAAAATATCAAATTTTAGGGTGTTTTGGGCCTGAATTTGAGATATCGACTTTGGGCACCTAAAATATCGATTTTTAGCATGTTTTGGGCCTATATTTTGAAAATATTCTAGCACTAAGTAGGCATGTACAGATCACTTCTGGGACCCCAAAATATCGAATTTTCGGGTGTTTTGAGCCTGAATTTGAGATATTAACGGGTACAGAAGATGCATGCACACATCGACTTTGGACACTTAAAATATCGATTTTTATCATGTTTTCAGCCTATATTTTGAAAACATTCTAGCACTGACTAGACATGTACAAATCGCTTCTGGGACCCAAAAATATCGAATTTTCGGGTGTTTGAGGTTAAATTTGGGATATAAACAGGTACAGAAGATGCATTTACATATCGACTTTTGGGCAACTAATAGATCGATTTTCAGTATGTTATGAGCCTATATTTTGAAAATACTCTAACACGGAGTAGGCATGTACAGTTCGCTTCTGGGATCCCAAAATATCGAATTTTCGGGTGTTTTGAGCCTGAATTTGAGATATAAACGGGTACAGAAGATGCATTCACATATCGACTTTTGGGCACCTAAAAGATCGATTTTCAGTATGTTTTGGGCCTATATATTGAAGATACTCTAACACGGAGTAGGCATGTACAAATCGCTTCTGAGACCCCAAAATATCGAATTTTTGGGTGTTTTTGGCCTGAATTTGAGATATCGACTTTGGGCACCTAAAATGTCGATTATTAGCATGTTTTGGGCCTATATTTTTAAATTTTCTAGCACTGAGTAGGCATGTACAGATCGCTTCTGGGACCCCAAAATATCGATTTTTCGGGTGTTTTGAGCCTGAATTTGAGATATAAACAGGTACAGAAGATGCATGCACATATCGACTTTTAGTCACCTAAAATATCGATTTTGAGCATGTTTTCGGTCTGTATCTTGAAAACATTCTAACTAGGAGTAGGGATATACAGATCGCTTCTGGGACCCAAAAATACCGAATTTTCGGGTGTTTTGAGCCTGAATTTGAGATATAAACGGGTACAGAAGATGCATGCACATATTGACTTTGGGCACCTAAAATATCGATTTTCAGCATGTTTTGGGCCTGTATTTTGAAAATACTCTAACTAGGAGTAGGCATTTACAGATCGCTTCTAGGACCCCAAAATATCGAATTTTCGTGTATTTTGAGCCTGAATTTGAGATATAAACGGGTACAGAAGATGCATGCACATATCGACTTTGGACACTTAAAATATCGATTTTTAGCATGTTTTAAGCCTATATTTTGAAAACATTCTAGCACTGACTAGACATGTACAGATCGCTTCTGGGACCCAAAATTATCGAATTTTTGGGTGTTTTGAGGTTGAATTTGAGATGTAAACGAGTGAAGAAGATGCATACACATGTTCAATTTGGGTACCTAAAATATCGATTTTTAGCATGTTTTGGGCCTGCATCTGAGTAGGCATGTACAGATCGCTTCTGGGACCCCAAAATATCGAATTTTCGGGTTTTTGGAGCCTGAATTTGAGATATAAACGGGTACAGAAGATGCATGCACATATCGACTTTTGGGCACCTAAAAGATCGATTTTCAGTATGTTTTGGGCCTTTATTTTGAAAATACTCTAGCACTAAGTAGGCATGTACAGATCACTTCTGGGACCCCAAAATATCGAATTTTAGGGTGTTTTGAGCCTGAATTTGAGATATAAACGGCTACAGATGATGCTTGCTCATATCGACTTTGGACACTTAAAATATCGATTTTTAGCATGTTTTGAGCCTATATTTTGAAAAAATTCTAGCACTGAGTAGGCATGTACAGATCGCTTCTGGGACCCCAAAATATCGAATTTTCGGGTGTTTGGAGCCTGAATTTGAGATATAAACGGGTACAGAAGATGCATGCACATATCGACTTTTGGGCACCTAAAAAGACCGATTTTCAGTATGTTTTGGGCCTGTATTTTGAAAATACTCTAACATGGAGTAGGCATGTACAGTTCGCTTTTGGGAAACCAAAATATCAAATTTTAGGGTGTTTTGGGCCTGAATTTGAGATATCGACTTTGGGCACCTAAAATATCGATTTTTAGCATGTTTTGGGCCTATATTTTGAAAATATTCTAGCACTAAGTAGGCATGTACAGATCACTTCTGGGACCCCAAAATATCGAATTTTCCGGTGTTTTGAGCCTGAATTTGAGATATAAACGGGTACAGAAGATGCATGCACATATCGACTTTGGACACTTAAAATATCGATTTTTAACATGTTTTGAGCCTATATTTTGAAAACATTCTAGCACTGACTAGACATGTACAGATCGCTTCTGGGACCCAAAATTATCGAATTTTCGGGTGTTTTGAGGTTGAATTTGAGATATAAACGAGTGCAGAAGATGAATACACATGTTCAATTTGGGTACCTAAAATATCGATTTTTAGCATGTTTTGGGTCTGCATCTGAGTAGGCATGTACAGATCGCTTCTGGGACCCCAAAATATCGAATTTTCGGGTTTTTGGAGCCTGAATTTGAGATATAAACGGGTACAGAAGATGCATGCACATATCGACTTTTGGGCACCTAAAAGATCGATTTTCAGTATGTTTTGGGCCTGTATTTTGAAAATACTCTAGCACTAAGTAGGCATGTACAGATCGCTTCTGGGACCCAAAAATATCAAATTTTCGGGTGTTTTGAGGTTAAATTTGGGATATAAACGGGTACAGAAGATGCATTTACATATCGACTTTTGGGCACCTAAAAAGACCGATTTTTAGTATGTTTTGGGCCTGTATTTTGAAAATACTCTAACACGGAGTAGGCATGTACTGTTCGCTTCTGGGACCCCAAAATATCGAATTTTAGGGTGTTTTGGGCCTGAATTTGAGATATCGACTTTGGGCACCAAAAACATCGATTATTAGCATGTTTTGGGCCTGTATTTTGAAAATACTCTAACTAGGAGTAGGCATGTACAGATCGCTTCTGGGACCCCAAAATATCGAATTTTTGGGTGTTTTGAGCCTGAATTTGAGATATAAACGGGTACAGATGATGCATGCACATATCAACTTTGGACACTTAAAATATCGATTTTTAGCATGTTTTGAGCCTATATTTTGTAAAAATTCTAGCACTGAGTAGGCATGTACAAATCGCTTCTGGGACCCAAAAATATCGAATTTTCGGGGGTTTGAGGTTAAATTTGGGATATAAACAGGTACAGAAGATGCATGCACATATCGACTTTTGGACAACTAAAAGATCGATTTTCAGTATGTTATGAGCCTATATTTTGAAAATACTCTAACACGGAGTAGGCATGTACAGTTCGCTTCTGGGACCCCAAAATATCGAATTTTCGGGTGTTTTGAGCCTGAATTTGAGATATAAACGGGTACAGAAGATGCATTCACATATCGACTTTTGGGCACCTAAAAGATCGATTTTCAGTATGTTTTGGGCCTATATATTGAAAATACTCTAACACGGAGTAGGCATGTACAAATCGCTTCTGGAACCCCAAAATATCGAATTTTTGGGTGTTTTTGGCCTGAATTTGAGATATCGACTTTGGGCACCTAAAATGTCGATTATTAGCATGTTTTGGGCCTATATTTTTAAATTTTCTAGCACTGAGTAGGCATGTACAGATCACTTCTGGGACCCCAAAATATCGAATTTTCGGGTGTTTTGAGCCTGAATTTGAGATATTAACGGGTACAGAAGATGCATGCACACATCGACTTTGGACACTTAAAATATCGATTTTTATCATGTTTTCAGCCTATATTTTGAAAACATTCTAGCACTGACTAGACATGTACAAATCGCTTCTGGGACCCAAAAATATCGAATTTTCGGGTGTTTGAGGTTAAATTTGGGATATAAACAGGTACAGAAGATGCATTTACATATCGACTTTTGGGCAACTAATAGATGGATTTTCAGTATGTTATGAGCCTATATTTTGAAAATACTCTAACACGGAGTAGGCATGTACAGTTCGCTTCTGGGACCCCAAAATATCGAATTTTCGGGTGTTTTGAGCCTGAATTTGAGATATAAACGGGTACAGAAGATGCATTCACATATCGACTTTTGGGCACCTAAAAGATCGATTTTCAGTATGTTTTGGGCCTATATATTGAAAATACTCTAACACGGAGTAGGCATGTACAAATCGCTTCTGGGACCCCAAAATATCGAATTTTTGGGTGTTTTTGGCCTGAATTTGAGATATCGACTTTGGGCACCTAAAATGTCGATTATTAGCATGTTTTGGGCCTATATTTTTAAATTTTCTAGCACTGAGTAGGCATGTACAGATCGCTTCTGGGACCCCAAAATATCGATTTTTCGGGTGTTTTGAGCCTGAATTTGAGATATAAACAGGTACAGAAGATGCATGCACATATCGATTTTTAGTCACCTAAAATATCGATTTTGAGCATGTTTTCGGTCTGTATCTTGAAAACATTCTAACTAGGAGTAGGGATATACAGATCGCTTCTGGGACCCAAAAATACCGAATTTTCCGGTGTTTTGAGCCTGAATTTGAGATATAAACGGGTACAGAAGATGCATGCACATATTGACTTTGGGCACCTAAAATATCGATTTTCAGCATGTTTTGGGCCTGTATTTTGAAAATACTCTAACTAGGAGTAGGCATTTACAGATCGCTTCTAGGACCCCAAAATATCGAATTTTCGTGTATTTTGAGCCTGAATTTGAGATATAAACGGGTACAGAAGATGCATGCACATATCGACTTTGGACACTTAAAATATCGATTTTTAGCATGTTTTAAGCCTATATTTTGAAAACATTCTAGCACTGACTAGACATGTACAGATCGCTTCTGGGACCCAAAATTATCGAATTTTTGGGTGTTTTGAGGTTGAATTTGAGATGTAAACGAGTGAAGAAGATGCATACACATGTTCAATTTGGGTACCTAAAATATCGATTTTTAGCATGTTTTGGGCCTGCATCTGAGTAGGCATGTACAGATCGCTTCTGGGACCCCAAAATATCGAATTTTCGGGTTTTTGGAGCCTGAATTTGAGATATAAACGGGTACAGAAGATGCATGCACATATCGACTTTTGGGCACCTAAAAGATCGATTTTCAGTATGTTTTGGGCCTTTATTTTGAAAATACTCTAGCACTAAGTAGGCATGTACAGATCACTTCTGGGACCCCAAAATATCGAATTTTAGGGTGTTTTGAGCCTGAATTTGAGATATAAACGGCTACAGATGATGCTTGCTCATATCGACTTTGGACACTTAAAATATCGATTTTTAGCATGTTTTGAGCCTATATTTTGAAAAAATTCTAGCACTGAGTAGGCATGTACAGATCGCTTCTGGGACCCCAAAATATCGAATTTTCGGGTGTTTGGAGCCTGAATTTGAGATATAAACGGGTACAGAAGATGCATGCACATATCGACTTTTGGGCACCTAAAAAGACCGATTTTCAGTATGTTTTGGGCCTGTATTTTGAAAATACTCTAACATGGAGTAGGCATGTACAGTTCGCTTTTGGGACCCCAAAATATCAAATTTTAGGGTGTTTTGGGCCTGAATTTGAGATATCGACTTTGGGCACCTAAAATATCGATTTTTAGCATGTTTTGGGCCTATATTTTGAAAATATTCTAGCACTAAGTAGGCATGTACACATCACTTCTGGGACCCCAAAATATCGAATTTTCCGGTGTTTTGAGCCTGAATTTGAGATATAAACGGGTACAGAAGATGCATGCACATATCGACTTTTGGGCACCTAAAAGATAGATTTTCAGTATGTTTTGGGCCTTTATTTTGAAAATACTCTAGCACTAAGTAGGCATGTACAGATCGCTTCTGGGACCACAAAATATCGAATTTTCGGGTGTTTTGAGCCTGAATTTGAGATATTAACGGGTACATATGATGCATGCACATATCGACTTTGGACACCTAAAATATCGATTTTTAGCATGTTTTGAGCCTATATTTTGAAAAAATTCTAGCACTGAGTAGGCATGTACAGATCGCTTCTAAGACCCAAAAACATCGAATTTTCGGGTGTTTTGAGGTTAAATTTGGGAGATAAACGGGTACAGAAGATGCATTTACATATCGACTTTTGGGCACCTAAAAGATCGATTTTTAGTATGTTTTGGGCCTGAATTTTGAAAATCCTCTAACACGGAGTAGGCATGTACAGTTCGCTTCTGGGACCCCAAAATATCGAATTTTAGGGAGTTTTGGGCCTGAATTTGAGATATCGACTTTGGGGACCTAAAATATCGATTTTTAGCATGTTTTGGGCCTATATTTTGAAAATATTCTAGCACTAAGTAGGCATGTACAGATCAATTCTGGGACCCAAAAATATCGAATTTTCGGGTGTTTTGAGCCTGAATTTGAGCCATAAACGGGTACAGATGATGCATGCACATGTTCAATTTGGGTACCTAAAATATCGATTGTTAGCATGTTTTTGGCCTGCATCTGAGTAGGCATGAACAGATCGCTTCTGGGACCCCAAAATATCGAATTTTCGGGTTTTTGGAGCCTGAATTTGAGATATAAACGGGTACAGAAGATGCATGCACATATCGACTTTGGACACTTAAAATATCGATTTTTAGCATGTTTAGAGCCTATATTTTGAAAAAATTCTAGCACTGAGTAGGCATGTACAGATCGCTTCTGGGACCCCAAAATATCGAATTTTCGGGTGTTTGGAGCCTGAATTTGAGATATAAACAGGTACAGAAGATGCATGCACATATCGACTTTTTGGGCACCTAAATGATCGATTTTCAGTATGTTTTGGACCTGTATTTTGAAAATACTCTAGCACTAAGTAGGCATGTACAGATCACTTCTGGGACCCCAAAATGAGCCTGAATTTGAGATATAAACGGGCACAGATGATGCATGCACATATCGACTTTGGACACTTAAAATATCGATTTTTAGCATGTTTTGAGCGTATATTTTGAAAAAATTCTAACACTGAGTAGGCATGTACAGATCGCTACTGGGACCCAAAAATATCGAATTTTCGGGTGTTTTGAGGTTAAATTTGGGATATAAACGGGTACAGAAGATGCATTTACATATCGACTTTTGGGCACCTAAAAAGACCGATTTTCAGTATGTTTTGGGCCTGTATTTTGAAAATACTCTAACACGGAGTAGGCATGTACAATTCGCTTCTGGGACCCCAAAATATCGAATTTTAGGGTGTTTTGGGCATGAATTTGAGATATCGACTTTGGGCACCTAAAATATCGATTTTTAGCATGTTTTGGGCCTGTAATTTGAAAATACTTTAACTAGGAGTAGGCATGTACAGATCGCTTCTGGGACCCAAAAATATCGAATTTTCGGGTGTTTTGAGTATGAATTTGAGATATAAACGGGTACAGAAGATGCATGCACATATCGAATTTGGACACTTAAAAAATCGATTTTTAGTATGTTTTGAGCCTATATTTTGATAACATTCTAGCACTGACTAGACATGTACAGATCGCTTCTGGGACCCAAAATTATCGAATTTTCGAGTGTTTTGAGGTTGAATTTGAGATATAAACGAGTGTAGAAGATGCATACACATGTTCAATTTGGGTACCTAAAATATCGATTTTTAGCATGTTTTGGGTCTGCACCTGAGTAGGAATGTACAGATCGCTTCTGGGATCCCAAAATATCGAATTTACGTGTTTTTGGAGCCTGAATTTGAGATATAAACGGTTACAGAAGATGCATTTACATATCGACTTTTGGGCACCTAAAAGATCGATTTTTAGTATGTTTTGGGCCTGAATTTTGAAAATCCTCTAACACGGAGTAGGCATGTACAGTTCGCTTCTGGGACCCCAAAATATCGAATTTTAGGGAGTTTTGGGCCTGAATTTGAGATATCGACTTTGGGGACCTAAAATATCGATTTTTAGCATGTTTTGGGCCTATATTTTGAAAATATTCTAGCACTAAGTAGGCATGTACAGATCAATTCTGGGACCCAAAAATATCGAATTTTCGGGTGTTTTGAGCCTGAATTTGATACATAAACGGGTACAGATGATGCATGCACATATTGACTTTGGGCACCTAAAATATCGATTTTCAGCATGTTTTGGGCCTTTATTTTGAAAATACTCTAACTAGGAGTAGGCATGTACAGATCGCTTCTGGGACCCCAAAATATCGAATTTTCGGGTGTTTTGAGCCTGAATTTGAGCTATAAACGGGTACAGATGATGCATGCACATATCGACTTTGGACACTTAAAATATCGATTTTCAGCATGTTTTAAGCCTATATTTTGAAAACATTCTAGCACTGACTAGACATGTACAGATCGCTTCTGGGACCCAAAATTATCGAATTTTTGGGTGTTTTGAGGTTGAATTTGAGATATAAACGAGTGCAGAAGATGCATACACATGTTCAATTTGGGTACCTAAAATATCGATTGTTAGCATGTTTTGGGCCTGCATCTGAGTAGGCATGAACAGATCGCTTCTGGGACCCCAAAATATCGAATTTTCGGGTTTTTGGAGCCTGAATTTGAGATATAAACGGGTACAGAAGATGCATGAACATATCGACTTTGGACACTTAAAATATCGATTTTTAGCATGTTTAGAGCCTATATTTTGAAAAAATTCTAGCACTGAGTAGGCATGTACAGATCGCTTCTGGGACCCCAAAATATCGAATTTTCGGGTGTTTGGAGCCTGAATTTGAGATATAAACGGGTACAGAAGATGCATGCACATATCGACTTTTTGGGCACCTAAATGATCGATTTTCAGTATGTTTTGGGCCTGTATTTTGAAAATACTCTAGCACTAAGTAGGCATGTACAGATCACTTCTGGGACCCCAAAATGAGCCTGAATTTGAGATATAAACGGGCACAGATGATGCATGCACATATCGACTTTGGACACTTAAAATATCGATTTTTAGCATGTTTTGAGCGTATATTTTGAAAAAATTCTAACACTGAGTAGGCATGTACAGATCGCTACTGGGACCCAAAAATATCGAATTTTCGGGTGTTTTGAGGTTAAATTTGGGATATAAACGGGTACAGAAGATGCATTTACATATCGACTTTTGGGCACCTAAAAAGACCGATTTTCAGTATGTTTTGGGCCTGTATTTTGAAAATACTCTAACACGGAGTAGGCATGTACAATTCGCTTCTGGGACCCCAAAATATCGAATTTTAGGGTGTTTTGGGCATGAATTTGAGATATCGACTTTGGGCACCTAAAATATCGATTTTTAGCATGTTTTGGGCCTGTATTTTGAAAATACTCTAACTTGGAGTAGGCATGTACAGATCGCTTCTGGGACCCAAAAATATCGAATTTTCGGGTGTTTTGAGTATGAATTTGAGATATAAACGGGTACAGAAGATGCATGCACATATCGACTTTGGACACTTAAAAAATCGATTTTTAGTATGTTTTGAGCCTATATTTTGATAACATTCTAGCACTGACTAGACATGTACAGATCGCTTCTGGGACCCAAAATTATCGAATTTTCGAGTGTTTTGAGGTTGAATTTGAGATATAAACGAGTGTAGAAGATGCATACACATGTTCAATTTGGGTACCTAAAATATCGATTTTTAGCATGTTTTGGGTCTGCACCTGAGTAGGAATGTACAGATCGCTTCTGGGATCCCAAAATATCGAATTTTCGTGTTTTTGGAGCCTGAATTTGAGATATAAACGGTTACAGAAGATGCATGCACATATCGACTTTTGGGCACCTAAATGATCGATTTTCAGTATGTTTTGGGCCTGTATTTTGAAAATACTCTAGCACTAAGTAGGCATGTACAGATCACTTCTGGGACCCCAAAATATCGAATTTTAGGGTGTTTTGAGCCTGAATTTGAGATATAAACGGGCACAGATGATGCTTACACATATCGACTTTGGACACTTAAAATATCGATTTTTAGCATGTTTTGAGCTTATATTTTGAAAAAAATTCTAGCACTGAGTAGGCATGTACAGATCGCTTCTGGGACCCCAAAATATCGAATTTTCGGGTGTTTTGAGGTTAAATTTGGGATATAAACGGGTACAGAAGATACATCCACATATCGACTTTTGGGCACCTAAAAGATCGATTTTCAGTATGTTTTAGGCCTGTATATTGAAAATACTCTAACACGGAGAAGGCATGTACAGATCGCTTCTGGGACCCCAAAATATCGAATTTTTGGGTGTTTTGGGCCTGAATTTGAGATATCGACTTTGGGCACCTAAAACATCGATTATTAGCATGTTTTGGGCCTATATTTTGAAAATATTCTAGCACTGAGTAGGCATGTACAGATCGCTTCTGGGACCCCAAAATATCGATTTTTCGGGTGTTTTGAGCCTGAATTTGAGATATAAACGGGTACAGAAGATGCATGCACATATCGACTTTTGGGCACTTAAAAGATCGATTTTCAGTATGTTTTGGGCCTTTATTTTGAAAATACTCTAGCACTAAGTAGGCATGTACAGATCGCTTCTGGGACCCCAAAATATCGAATTTTCGGGTGTTTTGAGCCTGAATTTGAGATATAAACGGGTACAGATGATGCATGCACATATCGACTTTGGACACTTAAAATATCGATTTTTAGCATGTTTTGAGCCTATATTTTGAAAACATTCTAGCACTGACTAGACATGTACAGATCGCTTCTGGGACCCAAAATTATCGAATTTTCGGGTGTTTTGAGGTTGAATTTGAGATATAAACGAGTGCAGAAGATGCATACACATGTTCAATTTGGGTACCTAAAATATCGATTTTTAGCATGTTTTGGGTCTGCATCTGAGTAGGCATGTACAGATCGCTTCTGGGACCCAAAATATCGAATTTTCGGGTTTTTGGAGCCAGAATTTGAGATATAAACGGGTACAGAAGATGCATGCAAATATCGACTTTTGGGCACCTAAAAGTTCGATTTTCAGTATGTTTTGGGCCTGTATTTTGAAAATACTCTAGCACTAAGTAGGCATGTACAGATCACTTCTGGGACCCCAAAATATCGAATTTTAGGGTGTTTTGAGCCTGAATTTGAGATATAAACGGGTACAGATGATGCATGCACATATCGACTTTGGACACTTAAAATATCGATTTTTAGCATGTTTTGAGCCTATATTTTGAAAAAATTCTAGCACTGAGTAGGCATGTACAGATCGCTTCTGGGACCCAAAAATATCAAATTTTCGGGTGTTTTGAGGTTAAATTTGGGATATAAACGGGTACAGAAGATGCATTTACATATCGAATTTTGGGCACCTAAAAAGACCGATTTTTAGTATGTTTTGGGCCTGTATTTTAAAAATACTCTAACACGGAGTAGGCATGTACAGTTCGCTTCTGGGACCCCAAAATATCGAATTTTAGAATGTTTTGGGCCTGAATTTGAGATATCGACTTTGGGGACCTAAAATATCGATTTTTAGCATGTTTTGGGCCTATATTTTGAAAATATTCTAGCACTAGGTAGGCATGTACAGATCACTTCTGGGACCCAAAAATATCGAATTTTCGGGTGTTTTGAGCCTGAATTTGAGATATAAACGGGTACAGATGATGCATGCACATATCGACTTTGGACACTTAAAATATCGATTTTTAGCATGTTTTGAGCCTATATTTTGAAAAAATTCTAGCACTGAGTAGGCATGTACAGATTGCTTCTGGGACCCCAAAATATCGAATTTTCGGGTGTTTTGAGGTTAAATTTGGGATATAAACGGGTACAGAAGATGCATCCACATATCCACTTTTGGGCACCTAAAAGATCGATTTTCAGTATGTTTTGGGCCTGTATATTGAAAATACTCTAACAAGGAGAAGGCATGTACAGATCGCTTCTGGGACCCCAAAATATCGATTTTTTGGGTGTTTTTGGCCTGAATTTGAGATATCGACTTTGGGCACCTAAAACATCAATTATTAGCATGTTTTGGGCCTATATTTTGAAAATATTCTAGCACTAAGTAGGCATGTACAGATCGCTTCTGGGACCTAAAAATATCGATTTTTCGGGTGTTTTGAGCCTGAATTTGAGATATAAACAGGTACAGAAGATGAATGCACATATCGACTTTTGGTCACCAAAAATATCGATTTTGAGCATGTTTTGGGTCTGTTTCTTGAAAACATTCTAACTAGGAGTAGGGATGTACAGATCGCTTCTAGGTCCCAAAAATACCGAATTTTCCGGTGTTTTGAGCCTGAATTTGAGATATAAACGGGTACAGAAGATGCATGCACATATCGACTTTTGGGCACCTAAAAAGACCGATTTTCAGTATGTTTTGGACCTGTATCTTGAAAATACTCTAACACGGAGTAGGCATGTACAGTTCGCTTTTGGGACCCCAAAATATCGAATTTTAGGGTGTTTTGGGCCTGAATTTGAGATATCGACTTTGGGCACCTAAAATATCGATTTTTAGCATGTTTTGGGCCTATATTTTGAAAATATTCTAGCACTAAGTAGGCATGTACAGATCACTTCTGGGACCCCAAAATATCGAATTTTCGGGTGTTTTGAGCCTGAATTTGAGATATTAACGGGTACAGAAGATGCATGCACATATCGACTTTGGACACTTAAAATATCGATTTTTAGCATGTTTTGAGCCTTTTTTTTGAAAACATTCTAGCACTGACTAGACATGTACAGATCGCTTCTGGGACCCAAAATTATCGAATTTTTGGGTGTTTTGAGGTTAAATTTGAGATATAAACGAGTGCAGAAGATGCATACACATGTTCAATTTGGGTACCTAAAATATCGATTTTTAGCATGTTTTGGGTCTGCATCTGAGTAGGCATGTACAGATCGCTTCTGGGACCCCAAAATATCGAATTTTCGGGTTTTTGGAGCCTGAATTTGAGATATAAACGGGTACAGAGGATGCATGCACATATCGACTTTTGGGCACCTAAAAGATCGATTTTCAGTATGTCTTGGGACTGTATTTTGAAAATACTCTAGCACTAAGTAGGCATGTACAGATAACTTCTGGGACCCCAAAATATCGAATTTTAGGGTGTTTTGAGCCTGAATTTGAGATATAAACGGGTACATTTGATGCATGCACATATCGACTTTGGACACCTAAAATATCGATTTTTAGCATGTTTTGAGCCTATATTTTGAAAAAATTCTAGCACTGAGTAGGCATGTACAGATCGCTTCTGGGACCCAAAAATATCGAATTTTCGGGTGTTTTGAGGTTAAATTTGGGAGATAAACGGGTTCAGAAGATGCATTTACATATCGACTTTTGGGCACCTAAAAGATCCATTTTTAGTATGTTTTGGGCCTGTATTTTGAAAATCCTCTAACACGGAGTAGGCATGTACAGTTCGCTTCTGGGACCCCAAAATATCGAATTTTAGGGAGTTTTGGGCCTGAATTTGAGATATCGACTTTGGGGACCTAAAATATCGATTTTTAGCATGTTTTGGGCCTATATTTTGAAAATATTCTAGCACTAAGTAGGCATGTACAGATCAATTCTGGGACCCAAAAATATCGAATTTTCGGGTGTTTTGAGCCTGAATTTGAGACATAAACGGGTACAGATGATGCATGCACATATCGACTTTGGACACTTAAAATATCGATTTTTAGCATGTTTTGAGCCTATATTTTGAAAAAATTCTAGCACTGAGTTGGCATGTACAGATCGCTTCTTGGACCCCAAAATATCGAATTTTCGGGTGTTTTGAGGTTAAATTTGGGATATAAACGGGTACAGAAGATGCATCCACATATCGACTTTTGGGCACCTAAAAGATCGATTTTCAGTAAGTTTTGAGCCTGTATATTGAAAATACTCTAACACGGAGAGGGCATGTACAGTTCGCTTCTGGGACCCCAAAATATCGAATTTTTGGGTGTTTTTGGCCTGAATTTGAGATATCGACTTTGGGCACCTAAAACATAGATTATTAGCATGTTTTGGGCCTATATTTTGAAAATATTATAGCACTGAGTAGGCATGTACAGATCGCTTCTGGGACCCCAAAATATCGATTTTTCGGGTGTTTTGAGCCTGAATTTGAGATATAAACAGGTACAGAAGATTCATGCACATATCGACTTATGGTCACCAAAAATATCGATTTTGAGCATGTTTTGGGTCTGTATCTTGAAAACATTCTAACTAGGAGTAGGGATGTACAGATCGCTTCTAGGACCCAAAAATACCGAATTTTCGGGTGTTTTGAGCCTGAATTTGAGATATAAACGGGTACAGAAGATGCATGCACATATTGACTTTGGGCACCTAAAATATCGATTTTCAGCATGTTTTGGGCCTTTATTTTGAAAATACTCTAACTAGGAGTAGGCATGTACAGATCGCTTCTGGGACCCCAAAATATCGAATTTTCGGGTGTTTTGAGCCTGAATTTGAGCTATAAACGGGTACAGATGATGCATGCACATATCGACTTTGGACACTTAAAATATCGATTTTCAGCATGTTTTGGGCCTGTATTTTGAAAATACTCTAACTAGGAGTAGGCATGTACAGATCGCTTCTGGGACCCAAAAATATCGAATTTTTGTGTGTTTTGAGCCTGAATTTGAGATATAAACGGGTACAGAATATGCATGCACATATCGACTTTGGACACATAAAATATCGATTTTTAGCATGTTTTAAGCCTATATTTTGAAAACATTCTAGCACTTACTAGACATGTACAGATCGCTTCTGGGACCCAAAATTATCGAATTTTTGGGTGTTTTGAGGTTGAATTTGAGATATAAACGAGTGTAGAAGATGCATACACATGTTCAATTTGGGTACCTAAAATATCAATTGTTAGCATGTTTTGGGCCTGCATCTTAGTAGGCATGAACAGATCGCTTCTGGGACCCCAAAATATCGAATTTTCGGGTTTTTGGAGCCTGAATTTGAGATATAAACGGGTACAGAAGATGCATGCACATATCGACTTTTGGGCACCTAAAAGATCGATTTTAGTATGTTTTGGGCCTTTATTTTGAAAATACTCTAGCACTAAGTAGGCATGTACAGATCACTTCTGGGACCCCAAAATATCGAATTTTCGGGTGTTTTGAGCCTGAATTTGAGATATAAACGGGTACAGATGATGCATGCACATATCGACTTTGGACACTTAAAATATCGATTTTTAGCATGTTTTGAGCCTATATTTTGAAAAAATTCTAGCACTGAGTAGGCATGTACAGATCGCTTCTGGGACCCCAAAATATCGAATTTTCGGGTGTTTGGAGCCTGAATTTGAGATATAAACGGGTACAGAAGATGCATGCACATATCGACTTTTGGGCACCTAAATGATCGATTTTCAGTATGTTTTGGGCCTGTATTTTGAAAATACTCTAGCAGTAAGTAGGCATGTACAGATCACTTCTGGGACCCCAAAATGAGCCTGAATTTGAGATATAAACGGGCACAGATGATGCATGCACATATCGACTTTGGACACTTAAAATATCGATTTTTAGCATGCTTTGAGCGTATATTTTGAAAAAATTCTAGCACTGAGTAGGCATGTACAGATCGCTACTGGGACCCAAAAATATCGAATTTTCGGGTGTTTTGAGGTTAAATTTGGGATATAAACGGGTACAGAAGATGCATTTACATATCGACTTTTGGGCACCTAAAAAGACCGATTTTCAGTATGTTTTGGGCCTGTATTTTGAAAATACTCTAACACGGAGTAGGCATGTACAATTCGCTTCTGGGACCCAAAAATATCGAATTTTAGGGTGTTTTGGGCCTGAATTTGAGATATCGACTTTGGGCACCTAAAATATCGATTTTTAGCATGTTTTGGGCCTATATTTTGAAAATATTCTAGCACTAAGTAGGCATGTACAGATCGCTTCTGGTACCCAAAAATATCGAATTTTCGGGTGTTTTGAGTATGAATTTGAGATATAAACGGGTACAGAAGATGCATTCACATATCGACTTTGGACACTTAAAATATCGATTTTTAGTATGTTTTGAGCCTATATTTTGAAAACATTCTAGCACTGACTAGACATGTACAGATCGCTTCTGGGACCCAAAATTATCGAATTTTCGAGTGTTCTGAGGTTGAATTTGAGATATAAACGAGTGTAGAAGATGCATACACATGTTCAATTTGGGTACCTAAAATATCGATTTTTAGCATGTTTTGGGTCTTCACCAGAGTAGGAATGTACAGATCGCTTCTGGGATCCCAAAATATCGAATTTTCGGATTTTTGGAGCCTGAATTTGAGATATAAACGGGTACAGAAGATGCATGCACATATCGACTTTTGGGCACCTAAATGATCGTTTTTTAGTATGTTTTGGGCCTGTATTTTGAAAATACTCTAGCACTAAGTAGGCATGTACAGATCACTTCTGGGACCCCAAAATATCGAATTTTAGGGTGTTTTGAGCCTGAATTTGAGATATAAACGGGCACAGATGATGCTTGCACATATCGACTTTGGACACTTAAAATATCGATTTTTAGCATGTTTTGAGCGTATATTTTGAAAAAAATTCTAGCACTGAGTAGGCATGTACAGATCGCTTCTGGGACCCAAAAATATCGAATTTTCGGGTGTTTTGAGGTTAAATTTGTGATATAAACGGGTACAGAAGATGCATGCACATATCGACTTTTGGGCACCTAAAAAGACCGATTTTCAGTATGTTTTGGGCCTGTATTTTGAAAATACTCTAACACGTAGTAGGCATGTACAGTTCGCTTCTGGGACCCCAAAATATCGAATTTTAGGGTGTTTTGGGCCTGAATTTGAGATATCGACTTTGGGCACCTAAAATATCGATTTTTAGCATGTTTTGGGCCTATATTTTGAAAATATTCTAGCACTAAGTAGGCATGTACAGATCGCTTCTGGGACCCAAAAATATCGAATTTTCGGGTGTTTTGAGTATGAATTTGAGATATAAACGGGTACAGAAGTTGCATGCACATATCGACTTTGGACACTTAAAATATCGATTTTTAGCATGTTTCGAGCCTATATTTTGAAAACATTCTAGCACTGACTAGACATGTACAGATCGCTTCTGGGACCCAAAATTATCGAATTTTCGGCTGTTTTGAGGTTGAATTTGAGATATAAACGAGCGTAGTAGATGCATACACATGTTCATTATTGGTATAGTGAAACCAGTACAGCTGGTTGCTATAGAATAGGCCCCTTCACAAGCCCAGGCCCCGTGTAGGCATAATCTGGGTTGGAAGGGTCAATTCCGTGACGTTCATCAGAAGTAAATAAAATTCAAATCTGGCGCTGTACTGATAGTGGAGCCACCTGGTGGTGGTGAGGTGAGGTATTAAGCCCCTCCTCCGCTGAATACCGCTCGTCCACTCTGTCGCGGAACACAGTTCAGTCAACATCTACGCTCCTCGCTGCTACGCTATGGTATTGTTTCACGTGTTCCTGCTAATATTTTCTTTTGTGTTCTAGTGGCTAGCCTGCTTTGGCAGATGTATCGTGTGTGTATTCAGGAGGGTTTTAGGTGTGTATGGGGGTTTTTTCTTCGTTAGGACTTAGTTCTTTTTCCTTAGCGAAGGGGGGTTTTTCAGCCCCTTTGTTCGGAGTTTTTCTCCGTTTTTCCCCCCTTTCACCTTTCCTCCTGCCACTAGTACATTCTTCGTGTGTATTTTATCGGGGTTTCTGGGGTTTTTAGCGAGGTTAGTGGGCGCCACGTGGGACTTCACCTCCCCACGTGGTGAGCACATGGGGTCTTTGCAGCCCTTCCTCTTGCCTTCCCCGATTATTATGTGTCCCCTCTCGGTAAAGGGGAGTGAGAATTGTGCTCTGGTTCTCTCCTCCTCTCCCAGGCCGGGGTTTTTTATTTAATTTTGGGTGTTTTTCCAATATTTGTAGCCTGGAGTGTTTCTTCTCAGGCTAGCTTGTTGGGGGCTACTTTTCGGGGTTTTTTCCCCTTCCCTGTCCTGCCTCCCTTCCTCCTGCCACTAGTACACGTCATTTAGTGTATTTTTCCTCGGGGTTTTTTGGTGTTAGCGAGGTTTTTTCCTCCCCACGTGGGGCTCTTTCCTCCCCACGTGGTGCGGGGGTAGGACTACTTAGCCCCTTATCATTGTTTCCCCCGAGTGTGGTTTAGTGTTACGTGGGGTGGGGGGAGCGAGGATTGTGCCAGGTTCTCGTTTCCCCTTCCCAGCGTATTTTTGGGGTTTTTTCTGGTGTCTTCCCAGTTTGTTTGTTACCCTGGGAATTGCCCATCAGGCTGTCTGTGCCTCTCCTTTGGGGCCTGCAGACCAGAGGTTCTTTCTCAGCCCCCACGGGGGAGGGGGGGGGTGGTTTCCCGGGTTGGTGCGTGTGGGGTTTTTTGTTTGGGGTTCGTTCCCGGGTCCGAGGGGGCTTGCTATCCCCTTCTGCCCGTGTCCTATTATTTTTGTTTGTGTCTTTGTACGCATGGCTTCACGTGTTAACCCCTTTTTTGTGAGTTTTTCTCCCGCAGTCTGGCCACCAGCATCGTTCGCCCCACGCACCCTGCTTCACCCCCTAGGCTTGCGACCCTTTGGTGTGTAGTGTGGAAGGCTGTATGTTGTGGTTTTCTCTGCACATGGTGCGAACACGTGTGCGTGTTTAGCCCCTTGTGTGGGGATTTTCCCCGTGTGTGTGTTGATTGGTGTGTGCGCTCACGCTGTGACTGTCTTCCCCCGTGTGCGGTGAGTACTTGTTTGGGTTTTTTCTCCTCGGGGTTTTTTAACCCTGTGGGGAGTGAGGTTTTTAATTTTTGCACGTGTCCCTTCTACTCTGTGTCTTGGGACCTCTGCACCTTTTTGGTGTTTTTCCTTGTCAGCTCTTTTAGTGTCTTAGGATATTATTCTGATAATGTTGCCTGCACTTCTGTAGCTGCCTTACCAAGCAACGTTTTACTCACTACACCTGCTTGACTTCTTGCTACTACTGTACTGTTCTTGTCTGCGTTGTAGCATTCTTCTTCGTGCAGTACTGTTTTTTCAACATTCAGTACCTTCTCACATTTCAGTACAGTTTTTTATAGTTATGCGGTAGGGTAGTAAGACTTTCTATCTTTCTTCTTACATAACTCTTACTTTGTGCTTGCCCTTATTGGGGGTAAGAGAAGCTTATTACTTTCTGGTAGAGTAAAAGTCCCTCCTTTTAAACCCTCTCCCCCCTTGGGTTTCCTAGGGTCTACTCTCGGCTTTTGGGGACCGTGTTTGCGGGGTTTTTCCCCAGCAGTGTGGGGGTGAGTATGTGTGGTTTAGTGTTTTGCCTTGGGAGTTAGTGTTTTCCTCCCTCGGGGTGTTTTGTGTTTTTCCATGTGTGTACACGTGGGTTCACGTGTTAACCCCCTTATTTCTCCCGCAGTCCACTTGTGCCTTGTGTGCTTCTTCTGGCTGCACCGTGAGGTTGTTCCTCGACGTGCATCACCACTGTTCACCCCGCACATGCTTCTGCACTCCCAGGAGTACGTTCCTGCTACGTGCCTCTCGAGGTCACAGAGGATCTAACTCCTAGCACTCCTCCGAGTCCCCATCGCCTTCCCTGGATGGTTCTGTGCCTCCCTTCCATGGTTTCCCACCATTCCCGGAAGCGAGCCAGACCACCACGCTGGCCCCCCTGGCTACCTGACCGGTACCAGGACCCAGCAGGGAAGCTGCTTCGTCTCCCCCATGGGCGAGCTCCTCGAGCCGCTCTCGGGGGTGCAAGCACGAGTCCAGGAGGAGGTCTCGCCCTCAGGTCCACAGGGTTTCGGGTCCCTAGCACCCCGAGAGGCCTCCTCTCTTTCCTTTAGTCGGCTCTGATAACCCCCCCGAGGTTTCCACCTCAGCAGGGGGGGGTCAGACCGTCGGGCTGCACCCCTGGTCACCTCCCAGGTACCAGGGCCCAGCAAGGAAAGGCTCCTTCTCCCACGCGGACGCGCTCAAAGAGCCGCTCCCGAGGGAGCAAGTGTAGCACCAAATGCAGGTCCTCCTCAGCTAAGGACCCGGTGGGTACCGACTGACGAACCTGCAGGTCCCTGCCAACTAGGCTCCGACCACAGCCGAGGGACCTACCCATGCACAACCTAGTACCAAAGAGCAGGTCCCTCTCAGCCAAGGACCCGGTAGGGTACTAACTGTCAAACCTGCTAGGACCTGGCCAGCTAGGGGGCTACCCAGGCACAACCTAGTGCCAAGAACAGGACCTTTTCAGCCCAGGACCCGGGGGGGTACTAACGGGCAAGCCTGCTAGGACCTAACTAGCTAGGCTCCTACTACAGCCTAGGGTGCTACCCATGCACGACCTAGTGCCAACAACAGGACCCACTCAGCCAAGGACCCGGTAGGGTCCCGACTGATAAACCTGTTAAGACCTGGCCAGCTAGGGTTCTACCCATGCACATCCTAGGGCCAAGAGCAGGACCCGCTCAGCCAAGGACCCGGTAGGGTACTGACTGACAAGCCTGCGAGGACCTGGCCAGCCAGTCTCCTCCACTATCTAGGGGCTGCCTATGCACAACCTAGCACCAATAGCAGGACCCGCTCAACCAACAACCCGGGAGGGTACTGACTGAGAGGCCTGCTGGGACCTAGCCAGCTAGGCTTCGACCACAGCCAAGGTTCTACCTGTGCACAACCTAGGGGCTACCTCGGGCTCAGCCAAGGCGCTACCTATGCACAACCTAGGGCGCTACCTGGGGCTCAACCTAGTGCGACATGGTCCTCAGCCTAGGGGCTACCTGGACCTGAACCTAGTGGCTACCTGGACCTGAACCTAGTGGCTAGCTGGACCTGAACCTGGGGTCCCAGCCTAGGGGGTACCTGGGACTCAGCCTACGGCAGCTAGTTCATGAGGGTTTGTAACACACGGCCTCTTTGCCGCGTGAGGGAAATAGGAGAGCGAATGCGATAACGTTTCAAAACGTTTCTCAGAACTGTAACAACACTCAAACTCGGAGGTTTTTCCAGTCACTGGCCTCCCTGACAGTGACGTTTTTACGTCCCTCTTTTCCCGTAATGATTCGCAGGTGGTCACCAGGGTTCTCCGAAACGTGAATCATTCTTTACCAAGAACGAGACACCCTACCCTGTGCTGACGTAGGTTTTCAATGGAGGTATGTCTTCCAGCGGTGGGGCAACTGTGGGTCCCCCATATTTTCCCACAGGTAACTGCTTGACCTACCAGTCTTCTGTTCTGCTTGGTTGGAAGGTTTTCAAAGTAGTTCCTCACCTCTCGGTGGTCCTTACCAAATTCGAACAAACCATTGATTAACTATACGGCTCCGGTTGTTGCCTACCGTCCTACCAAGCTGCACATGTCACTCTTGGTGTCAGGTCCAAGCTCTCAAGGATGATATTACAGCTACCCTAGTCCTCGCCTCGGATCACCTGTTTTGTATCCCCATAACAGGGGGACATGGAGCAGCAAGATTTGTGTCTTGTACACCATACTCACTCAATGGGGGCTTCTTAACTACGTCCTTAACCTTTCGTCGCACGCATTCCACTTAGGGGATGGGGGCGAGGGGATATTGGGGCTTCAGCTTTCCCTGGTCGATGCCTTGTATTAGTGCTCAGGACGGTCCTGGCGTTACACTCTCGACACTGTCCCAGACAGCCTCGTGAGATTTAAGGTTCGCCTCATTCCCTAGTGGGGGAGCCGGCCGATTATGTGCCACCCCACAGCCCCACTATTGCAACGGTACCCGTTCCTGAACCCGCCCTTCTCACCTTCCCTGCCGCGTCGCCGGTAGGGGACTCGAGTCCACCTGGGGATTTTGGAGCCGTTCCCGTTCCCCCAATCTCTCTGGGTCTCGAGTCCCCGGGGGGCACCCTGGCGGAGGAGCTGGCTGCCTCTCCTCCCCCTTTCCCGTCGCCTCATCCTGTGGACGACGGGTACCTTCCCTACTCTTGGGCCTTTCTTCCTTCGTCCTGAACTCACTCTTCAGAGGAGGTCAGACGGGTGCGTAGTCTCCCGATCCTTCTCAACCAGAGGTTTGGGTGAGGAGGCACGACGGGCTAGTGAAGCGGTAAGCGGACGAACTTTTTGGTTTGTCCGTAGGCCACGCGCCCTTCCCCACCTACCATGGTGGAGGCGGCGGGACCCGTTCCTGGACCTGCTCTATCCGAGTCCCCGCGGGGAGCGGGTACGGGATCTGGGGGGGGGGGGCGGGACATCCACCTCATCCTTCAAGACGAGGTATCTGTTCCACTCGCTCTCCCTCACCCCCTGGGTTGCAATGGGGACTCCGCCCACCTTACCACAGGGTCCCCGTGGGAGACAGAAAAGGGGGAGGGTACGCCCGAATGGAAAAGGTCGGACGACTTACCTTCTGTCACCAGACATCCCTTACGTCATCTCCATTCTGTACAGTCTCATGTTTAGAACATCTTGGGGTTTCTTTTCTCCTCTCGGGATATTTTACCCGAACCTAGGCCATAGCCTAGGTTCGGAGGACCCTAACAACAAAAATGGGGGGGGGGGGGGGTCCTCGACCCCCTGGCCCATCCCCTCGAGGGTGTCTTTAAAGACTTACGACTTGTAACACTTTCTGGTTTTAACCGAAAGTTGTCCGTATATAATGATAATAAATTATATGCGTAACAACCCTTCCACAGCAGCTACCACCCTAGCTTTGGGAAATCGCTTTACGATGGTCGGCCACCTCCACTGTTCGCCTCACGCACCTTGCTTCACGCCCAAGGGTTACGACCCTTTGGCGCAAGGTGTGTGCCGCCCCGGGGCTGAGCTGTGTCGGGAGACACCCGCCTCTGCCCGCACCCAAAACTCCCCCGCCCTTGCCTCCTTTCGTAACACGGGGACTAGGGCCTGGAGAATGGCGGGCCCAGACTCCCTCCTGGCCCTTCACTGCGTCCTTTTCCTACCTGACCTTCTAAGGGGTTCCTCTGGAGGGTTTGTCACCTCCTCCAGAAAGCTCTCTTCCTGCTCGCCTTAGCTACAGGGTACAGGGCCTCTCAGTTGGCAGCCCTTACCCGTCACACAGCCTTTTCATCTGTAAGCCCTAACCTTACTTCTTTAACTATCCCCCCCTCTCCCGCTTTCCTGGCTAAGAACGAGCAGGCTGACGACAGGATTGGCCCTCTCGCAGTACCCTCGTCCCTGAGGGCTGGAAGTTTCCACCCCCTCTGGCCAGTCCACGCGTTTCTACATACGTGGAGGCAACGAGAGGGGCTTCTCCGGACCACCTCTTCTACAACTCTAGGTCCGGTAACCCTCTTTTCCCTAGGTCAATCGGATGGGTGACTGGATATATATATTAAACACAGGATTACTGCATCCTTGTGTCCTCCTTCATCCTCTCGGGATCGCATGACCTGAGCCGGGTCCATAGCCCTAGCTCAGAGGACTTTAATAACAAAGGGGGGGGGGGGGGGTGGGGGGGGGGCCGGGGGCACCCCCTCTCCTGTACCTGACCCCTCGAGTCTGCCTATATAGACTTTAGTTGGTTAACAATTCTGGTCTATAACAGAATAGTCTACGGTATATACTAAAATAAATCACATTGTTACGGAATTCTTGTGTATTTATTTTCCAAACAATTACTTTACTACGATGAGTGACAGGAGATATTATTACACAAGATATCTGGATCCTAGTGTCCTCCTTCATCCCCTCGGGATCACATTACCTGAGCGAGGGCCATAGCCCTAACTCAGAAGACTTGAATAAGGGGGGGGGGGAGGGGGGGGGGGTTGCCATGGGCACCTCCCCCCCTCCTCTCCTAGGCCCGAACCCTCGAGTCTACCTATAAAGACTTTATGTGTAACAATTCTGATCTATAACAGAATGGTCTACGGTTATATGGTATAAGCTACTTCTCCCCCACCACGGCTATTCACCTAGCCAGTGTCGGGAGGGGCGTTAGCTGCTTCCTCACCGGGCTCGGTTACCTTTCCTGCCCTCCGCTCTCAACCACTCTTAACTAGCACGTGATTGCCTCCACCTCACCTCCCACCTACCGCATCGCATGCTTAGCAACCAGCTGTACTGGTTTCACTATACCAATAATAGTGCATTTGTCGCGGCTTCTAGCCGCTTAAATTGTATTTATTGGTTTGTGAAACCAGTACAGCTTCTACTGTCCCACCCACCTCCCGATGCGGCAGGCACTCACTTCTTTCTCATTGGAGTGGACGAGCGGTATTCAGCGGAGGAGGGGCTTAATACCTCACCTCACCACCACCAGGTGGCTCCACTATCAGTACAGCGCCAGATTTGAATTTTATTTACTTCTGATGAACGTCACGGAATTGACCCTTCCAACCCAGATTATGCCTACACGGGGCCTGGGCTTGTGAAGGGGCCTATTCTATAGCAACCAGCTGTACTGGTTTCACAAACCAATAAATACAATTTAAGCGGCTAGAAGCCGCGACAAATGCACTAATTTGGGTACCTAAAATATCGATTTTTAGCATGTTTTGGGTCTGCATCTGAGTAGGCATGTACAGATCGCTTCTGAGACCCCAAAATATCGAATTTTCGGGTGTTTGGAGCCTGAATTTGAGATATAAACGGGAACAGAAGATGAATGCACATATCGACTTTTGGGCACCTGAAAGATCGATTTTCAGTATGTTTTGGGCCTGTATTTTGAAAATACTCTAACACGGAGTAGGCATGTACAGATCACTTCTGGGACCCCAAAATATCGAATTTTAGGGTGTTTTGAGCCTGAATTTGAGATATAAACGGGTACAGATGTTGCATGCACATATCGACTTTGGACACTTAAAATATCGATTTTTAGCATGTTTTGAGCCTATATTTTGAAAAAATTCTAGCAATGAGTAGGCATGTACAGATCGCTTCTGGGACCCAAAAATATCGAATTTTCGGGTGTTTTGAGGTTGAATTTGGGATATAAACGGGTGCAGAAGATGCATAAACATGTTGACCTTGGTCACCTAAAATATCGATTTTCAGCTTGTTTTAGGCCTGTATTTTGAAAATACTCTAACACGGAGTAAGAAAGTACATATCGCTTCTGGGACCCCAAAATATCGAAGTTTCGGGTGTTTTGAGCCTGAATTTGAGATATAAACGGTTATAGAAGATGCATCCACATATCGACTTTTGGGCACCAAAAAGATCGATTTTCAGTATATTTTGGGCGCGCATATTGAAAATATTCTAACACGGAGTAGGCATGTACAGATCGCTTCTTGGACCCCAAAATATCGAATTTTTGGGTGTTTTTTGGCCTGAATTTGAGATATCGACTTTGGGCCCCTAAAATATCGATTTTTAGCATGTTTTGGGCCTATATTTTGAAAATATTATAGCACTGAGTAGGCATGTACAGATCGCTTCTGGGACCCCAAAATATCGAATTTTTGGGTGTTTTGAGCCTGAATTTGGGATATAAACGGGTACAGAAGATGCATGCACATATCGACTTTTGGGCACCTAAATGATCGATTTTCAGTATGTTTTGGGCCTGTATTTTGAAAATACTCTAGCACTAAGTAGGCATGTACAGATCACTTCTGGGACCCCAAAATATCGAATTTTAGGGTGTTTTGAGCCTGAATTTGAGATATAAACGGGCACAGATGATGCTTGCACATATCGACTTTGGACACTTAAAATATCGATTTTTAGCATGTTTTGAGCGTATATTTTGAAAAAAATTCTAGCACTGAGTAGGCATGTACAGATCGCTTCTGGGACCCAAAAATATCGAATTTTCGGGTGTTTTGAGGTTAAATTTGTGATATAAACGGGTACAGAAGATGCATGCACATATCGACTTTTGGGCACCTAAAAAGACCGATTTTCAGTATGTTTTGGGCCTGTATTTTGAAAATACTCTAACACGGAGTAGGCATGTACAGTTCGCTTCTGGGACCCCAAAATATCGAATTTTAGGGTGTTTTGGGCCTGAATTTTAGATATCGACTTTGGGCACCTAAAATATCGATTTTTAGCATGTTTTGGGCCTATATTTTGAAAATATTCTAGCACTAAGTAGGCATGTACAGATCGCTTCTGGGACCCAAAAATATCGAATTTTCGGGTGTTTTGAGTATGAATTCGAGATATAAACAGGTACAGAAGTTGCATGCACATATCGACTTTGGACACTTAAAATATCGATTTTTAGCATGTTTCGAGCCTATATTTTGAAAACATTCTAGCACTAACTAGACATGTACAGATCGCTTCTGGGACCCAAAATTATCGAATTTTCGGCTGTTTTGAGGTTGAATTTGAGATATAAACGAGCGTAGTAGATGCATACACATGTTCAATTTGGGTACCTAAAATATCGATTTTTAGCATGTTTTGGGTCTGCATCATAGTAGGCATGTACAGATCGCTTCTGAGGCCCCAAAATATCGAATTTTCGGGTGTTTGGAGCCTGAATTTGAGATATAAACGGGAACAGAAGATGCATGCACATATCGACTTTTGGGCACCTGAAAGATCGATTTTCAGTATGTTTTGGGCCAGTATTTTGAAAATACTCTAACACGGAGTAGGCATGTACAGATCACTTCTGGGACCCCAAAATATCGAATTTTAGGGTGTTTTGAGCCTGAATTTGAGATATAAACGGGTACAGATGTTGCATGCACATATCGACTTTGGACACTCAAAATATCGATTTTTAGCGTGTTTTGAGCCTATATTTTGAAAAAATTCTAGCACTGAGTAGGCATGTACAGATCGCTTCTGGGACCCCAAAATATCGAATTTTCGGGTGTTTGGAGCCTGAATTTGAGATATAAACGGGTACAGAAGATGCATGCACATATCGAATTTTGGGCACCTAAAAAGACCGATTTTCAGTATGTTTTGGGCCTGTATTTTGAAAATACTATAACACGGAGTAGGCATGTACAGTTCTCCTTTGGGACCCCAAAATATCGAATTTTAGGGTGTTTTTGGCCTGAATTTGAGATATCGACTTTGGGCACCTAAAATATCGATTTTTAGCATGTTTTGGGCCTATATTTTGAAAATATTCTACCACTAAGTAGGCATGTACAGATCACTTCTGGGACCCCAAAATATCGAATTTTCGGGTGTTTTGAGCCTGACTTTGAGATATAAACGGGTACAGAAGATGCATGCACATATCGACTTTGGACACTTAAAATATCGATTTTTAGCATGTTTTGAGCCTATATTTTGAAAACATTCTAGCACTGACTAGACATGTACAGATCGCTTCTGGGACCCAAAATTATCGAATTTTCGGGTGTTTTGAGGTTGAATTTGAGATATAAACGAGTGCAGAAGATGCATACACATGTTCAATTTGGGTACCTAAAATATCGATTTTTAGCATATTTTTGGTTTGCATCTGAGTAGGAATGTACAGATCACTTCTGGGACCCCAAAATATCGAATTTTCGGGTGTTTGGAGCCTGAATTTGAGATATAAACGGGTACAGAAGATGCATGCACATATCGAATTTTGGGCACCTAAAAGATCGATTTTCATCATGTTTTGGGCCTGTATTTTGAAAATACTCTAGCACTAAGTAGGCATGTACAGTTCGCTTCTGGGACCCCAAAATATCGAATTTTAGGGTGTTTTGGGCCTGAATTTGAGATATCGACTTTGGGCACCTAAAATATCGATTTTTAGCATGTTTTGGGCCTATATTTTGAAAATATTCTAGCACTAAGTAGGCATGTACAGATCGCTTCTGGGACCCAAAAATATCGAATTTTCGGGTGTTTTGAGTATGATTTTGAGATATAAACGGGTACAGAAGATGCATGCACATATCGACTTTGGACACTTAAAATATCGATTTTTAGCATGTTTTGAGCCTATATTTTGAAAACATTCTAGCACTGACTAGACATGTACAGATCGCTTCTGGGACCCAAAATTATCGAATTTTCGGATGTTTTGAGGTTGAATTTGAGATATAAACGAGTGTAGAAGATGCATACACATGTTCAATTTGGGTACCTAAAATATCGATTTTTAGCATGTTTTGGGTCTGCATCTGAGTAGGCATGTACAGATCGCTTCTGAGACCCCAAAATATCGAATTTTCGGGTGTTTGGAGCCTGAATTTGAGATATAAACGGGAACAGAAGATGCATGCACATATCGACTTTTGGGCACCTAAAAGATCGATTTTCAGTATGTTTTAGGGCTGTATTTTGAAAATACTCTAACACGGAGTAGGCATGTACAGATCACTTCTGGGACCACAAAATATCGAATTTTAGGGTGTTTTGAGCCTGAATTTGAGATATAAACGGGTACAGATGTTGCATGCACATATCGACTTTGGACACTTAAAATATCGATTTTTAGCATGTTTTGAGCCTATATTTTGAAAAAATTCTAGCACTGAGTAGGCATGTACAGATCGCTTCTGAGACCCAAAAATATCGAATTTTCGGGTGTTTTGAGGTTAAATTTGGGATATAAACGGGTACAGAAGATGTATTTACATATCGACTTTTGGGCACCTAAAAGATCGATTTTCAATATGTTTTGAGCCTGCATCTGAGTAGGCATGTACAGATCGCTTCTGGGACCCCAAAATATCGAATTTTCGGGTGTTTGGAGCCTGAATTTGAGATATAAACGGGTACAGAAGATGCATGCACATATCGACTTTTGGGCACCTAACAGATCGATTTTCAGTATGTTTTGGGCCTGTATTTTGAAAATACTCTAACTCGGAGTAGGCATGTACAGTTCGTTTCTGGGACCCCAAAATATCGAATTTTCGTGTGTTTTGGGCCTGAATTTGAGATATCGACTTTGGGCACCTAAAATATCGATTTTTAGCATGTTTTGGGCCTATATTTTGAAAATATTCTAGCACTGAGTAGGCATGTACAGATCGCTTCTGGGACCCCAAAATATCGAATTTTCGGGTGTTTTCAGCCTGAATTTGAGATATAAACGGGTACAGAAGATGCATTCACATATCGACTTTTGGGCACCTAAAATATCGATTTTTAGCATGTTTTGGGCCTGCATCTGAGTAGGCATGTACAGATCGCTTCTGGGACCCCAAAATATCGAATTTTCGGGTGTTTGGAGCCTGAATTTGAGATATAAACCGGTACAGAAGATGCATGCACATATCGACTTTTAGGCACCTAAAAGATCGATATTCAGTATATTTTGAGCCTGTATTTTGAAAATACTCTAACACGGAGTAGGCATGTAGAGTTCGCTTCTGGGACCCCAAAATATCGAATTTTCGGGTGTTTTGGGCCTGAATTTGAGATATTGACTTTGGGCACCTAAAATATCGATTTTTAGCATGTTTTGGGCCTATATTTTGAAAATATTCTAGCACTAAGTAGGCATGTACAGATCGCTTCTGGGACCCAAAAATATCGAATTTTCGGGTGTTTTGAGTATGAATTTGAGATATAAACGGGTACAGAAGTCGCATGCACATATCGACTTTGGACACTTAAAATATCGATTTTTAGCATGTTTCGAGCCTATATTTTGAAAACATTCTAGCACTGACTAGACATGTACAGATCGCTTCTGGGACCCAAAATTATAGAATTTTCGGCTGTTTTGAGGTTGAATTTGAGATATAAACGAGCGTAGTAGATGCATACACATGTTCAATTTGGGAACCTGAAATATCGATTTTTAGCATGTTTTGGGTCTGCATCTGAGTAGGCATGTACAGATCGCTTCTGAGACCCCAAAATATCGAATTTTCGGGTGTTTGGAGCCTGAATTTGAGATATAAACGGGAACAGAAGATGCATGCACATATCGACTTTTGGGCACCTGAAAGATCGATTTTCAGTATGTTTTGGGCCAGTATTTTGAAAATACTCTAACACGGAGTAGGCATGTACAGATCACTTCTGGGACCCCAAAATATCGAATTTTAGGGTGTTTTGAGCCTGAATATGAGATATAAACGGGTACAGATGTTGCATGCACATATCGACTTTGGACACTTAAAATATCGATTTTTAGCGTGTTTTGAGCCTATATTTTGAAAAAATTCTAGCACTGAGTAGGCATGTACAGATCGCTTCTGGGACCCCAAAATATCGAATTTTCGGGTGTTTGGAGCCTGAATTTGAGATATAAACGGGTACAGAAGATGCATGCACATATCGAATTTTGGGCACCTAAAAAGACCGATTTTCAGTATGTTTTGGGCCTGTATTTTGAAAATACTATAACACGGAGTAGGCATGTACAGTTCTCCTTTGGGACCCCAAAATATCGAATTTTAGGGTGTTTTTGGCCTGAATTTGAGATATCGACTTTGGGCACCTAAAATATCGATTTTTAGCATGTTTTGGGCCTATATTTTGAAAATATTCTACCACTAAGTAGGCATGTACAGATCACTTCTGGGACCCCAAAATATCGAATTTTCGGGTGTTTTGAGCCTGAATTTGAGATATAAACGGGTACAGAAGATGCATGCACATATCGACTTTGGACACATAAAATATCGATTTTTAGCATGTTTTGAGCCTATATTTTGAAAACATTCTAGCACTGACTAGACATGTACAGATCGCTTCTGGGACCCAAAATTATCGAATTTTCGGGTGTTTTGAGGTTGAATTTGAGATATAAACGAGTACAGAAGATGCATACACATGTTCAATTTGGGTACCTAAAATATCGATTTTTAGCATATTTTTGGTTTGCATCTGAGTAGGAATGTACAGATCGCTTCTGGGACCCAAATATATCGAATTTTCGGGTTTTTGGAGCCTGAATTTGAGATATAAACGGGTACAAAAGATGCATGCACATATCGACTTTTGGGCACCTAAATGATCGATTTTCATCATGTTTTGGGCCTGTATTTTGAAAATACTCTAGCACTAAGTAGGCATGTACAGTTCGCTTCTGGGACCCCAAAATATCGAATTTTAGGGTGTTTTGGTCCTGAATTTGAGATATCGACTTTGGGCACCTAAAATATCGATTTTTAGGATGTTTTGGGCCTATATTTTGAAAATATTCTAGCACTAAGTAGGCATGTACAGATCGCTTCTGGGACCCAAAAATATCGATTTTTCGGGTGTTTGGAGCCTGAATTTGAGATATAAACGGGAACAGAAGATGCATGCACATATCGACTTTTGGGCACCTAAAAGATCGATTTTCAGTATGTTTTAGGGCTGTATTTTGAAAATACTCTAACACGGAGTAGGCATGTACAAATCACTTCTGGGACCCCAAAATATCGAATTTTAGGGTGTTTTGAGCCTGAATTTGAGATATAAACGGGTACAGATGTTGCATGCACATATAGACTTTGGACTCTTAAAATATCGATTTTTAGCATGTTTTGAGCCTATATTTTGAAAAAATTCAAGCACTGAGTAGGCATGTACAGATCGCTTCTGAGACCCAAAAATATCGAATTTTCGGGTGTTTTGAGGTTAAATTTGGGATATAAACGGGTACAGAAGATGTATTTACATATCGACTTTTGGGCACCTAAAAGATCGATTTTCAATATGTTTTGAGCCTGCATCTGAGTAGGCATGTACAGATCGCTTCTGGGACCCCAAAATATCGAATTTTCGGGTGTTTGGAGCCTGAATTTGAGATATAAACGGGTACAGAAGATGCATGCACATATCGACTTTTGGGCACCTAACAGATCGATTTTCAGTATGTTTTGGGCCTGTATTTTGAAAATACTCTAACTCGGAGTAGGCATGTACAGTTCGCTTCTGGGACCCCAAAATATCGAATTTTCGTGTGTTTTGGGCCTGAATTTGAGATATCGACTTTGGGCACCTAAAATATCGATTTTTAGCATGTTTTGGGCCTATATTTTGAAAATATTCTAGCACTGAGTAGGCATGTACAGATCGCTTCTGGGACCCCAAAATATCGAATTTTCGGGTGTTTTCAGCCTGAATTTGAGATATAAACGGGTACAGAAGATGCATGCACATATCGACTTTTGGGCACCTAAAATATCGATTTTTAGCATGTTTTGGGCCTGCATCTGAGTAGGCATGTACAGATCGCTTCTGGGACCCCAAAATATCGAATTTTCGGGTGTTTGAAGCCTGAATTTGAGATATAAACCGGTACAGAAGATGCATGCACATATCGACTTTTAGGCACCTAAAAGATCGATATTCAGTATATTTTGAGCCTGTATTTTGAAAATACTCTAACACGGAGTAGGCATGTAGAGTTCGCTTCTGGGACCCCAAAATATCGAATTTTCGGGTGTTTTGGGCCTGAATTTGAGATATTGACTTTGGGCACCTAAAATATCGATTTTTAGCATGTTTTGGGCCTATATTTTGAAAATATTCTAGCACTAAGTAGGCATGTACAGATCGCTTCTGGGACCCAAAAATATCGAATTTTCGGGTGTTTTGAGTATGAATTTGAGATATAAACGGGTACAGAAGTTGCATGCACATATCGACTTTGGACACTTAAAATATCGATTTTTAGCATGTTTCGAGCCTATATTTTGAAAACATTCTAGCACTGACTAGACATGTACAGATCGCTTCTGGGACCCAAAATTATAGAATTTTCGGCTGTTTTGAGGTTGAATTTGAGATATAAACGAGAGTAGTAGATGCATACACATGTTCAATTTGGGAACCTGAAATATCGATTTTTAGCATGTTTTGGGTCTGCATCTGAGTAGGCATGTACAGATCGCTTCTGAGACCCCAAAATATCGAATTTTCGGGTGTTTGGAGCCTGAATTTGAGATATAAACGGGAACAGAAGATGCATGCACATATCGACTTTTGGGCACCTGAAAGATCGATTTTCAGTATGTTTTGGGCCAGTATTTTGAAAATACTCTAACACGGAGTAGGCATGTACAGATCACTTCTGGGACCCCAAAATATCGAATTTTAGGGTGTTTTGAGCCTGAATTTGAGATATAAACGGGTACAGATGTTGCATGCACATATCGACTTTGGACACTTAAAATATCGATTTTTAGCGTGTTTTGAGCCTATATTTTGAAAAAATTCTAGCACTGAGTAGGCATGTACAGATCGCTTCTGGGACCCCAAAATATCGAATTTTCGGGTGTTTGGAGCCTGAATTTGAGATATAAACGGGTACAGAAGATGCATGCACATATCGAATTTTGGGCACCTAAAAAGACCGATTTTCAGTATGTTTTGGGCCTGTATTTTGAAAATACTATTACACGGAGTAGGCATGTACAGTTCTCCTTTGGGACCCCAAAATATCGAATTTTAGGGTGTTTTTGGCCTGAATTTGAGATATCGACTTTGGGCACCTAAAATATCGATTTTTAGCATGTTTTGGGCCTATATTTTGAAAATATTCTACCACTAAGTAGGCATGTACAGATCACTTCTGGGACCCCAAAATATCGAATTTTCGGGTGTTTTGAGCCTGAATTTGAGATATAAACGGGTACAGAAGATGCATGCACATATCGACTTTGGACACATAAAATATTGATTTTTAGCATGTTTTGAGCCTATATTTTGAAAACATTCTAGCACTGACTAGACATGTACAGATCGCTTCTGGGACCCAAAATTATCGAATTTTCGGGTGTTTTGAGGTTGAATTTGAGATATAAACGAGTGTAGAAGATGCATACACATGTTCAATTTGGGTACCTAAAATATCGATTTTTAGCATGTTTTGGGTCTGCATCTGAGTAGGCATGTACAGATCGCTTCTGAGACCCCAAAATATCGATTTTTCGGGTGTTTGGAGCCTGAATTTGAGATATAAACGGGAACAGAAGATGCATGCACATATCGACTTTTGGGCACCTAAAAGATCGATTTTCAGTATGTTTTAGGGCTGTATTTTGAAAATACTCTAACACGGAGTAGGCATGTACAAATCACTTCTGGGACCCCAAAATATCGAATTTTAGGGTGTTTTGAGCCTAAATTTGAGATATAAACGGGTACAGATGTTGCATGCACATATCGACTTTGGACACTTAAAATATCGATTTTTAGCATGTTTTGAGCCTATATTTTGAAAAAATTCTAGCACTGAGTAGGCATGTACAGATCGCTTCTGAGACCCAAAAATATCGAATTTTCGGGTGTTTTGAGGTTAAATTTGGGATATAAACGGGTACAGAAGATGTATTTACATATCGACTTTTGGGCACCTAAAAGATCGATTTTCAATATGTTTTGAGCCTGCATCTGAGTAGGCATGTACAGATCGCTTCTGGGACCCCAAAATATCGAATTTTCGGGTGTTTGGAGCCTGAATTTGAGATATAAACGGGTACAGAAGATGCATGCACATATCGACTTTTGGGCACCTAAAATATCGATTTTTAGGATGTTTTGGGCCTGCATCTGAGTAGGCATGTACAGATCGCTTCTGGGACCCCAAAATATCGAATTTTCGGGTGTTTGGAGCCTAAATTTGAGATATAAACCGGTACAGAAGATGCATGCACATATCGACTTTTAGGCACCTAAAAGATCGATATTCAGTATATTTTGAGCCTGTATTTTGAAAATACTCTAACACGGAGTAGGCATGTAGAGTTCGCTTCTGGGACCCCAAAATATCGAATTTTCGGGTGTTTTGAGCCTGAATTTGAGATATTGACTTTGGGCACCTAAAATATCGATTTTTAGCATGTTTTGGGCCTATATTTTGAAAATATTCTAGCTCTAAGTAGGCATGTACAGATCGCTTCTGGGACCCAAAAATATCGAATTTTCGGGTGTTTTGAGTATGAATTTGAGATATAAACGGGTACAGAAGTTGCATGCACATATCGACTTTGGACACTTAAAATATCGATTTTTAGCATGTTTTGAGCCAATATTTTGAAAACATTCTAGCACTGACTAGACATGTACAGATCGCTTCTGGGACCCAAAATTATCGAATTTTCGGGTGTTTTGTGGTTGAATTTGAGATATAAACGAGTGCAGAAGATGCATACACATGTTCAATTTGCGTACCTAAAATATCGATTTTTAGCATGTTTTGGGCCTGCATCTGAGTAGGCATGTACAGATCGCTTCTGGGACCCCAAAATATCGAATTTTCGGGTGTTTGAAGCCTGAATTTGAGATATAAACGGGTACAGAAGATGCATGCACATATCGACTTTTGGGCACCTAAAAGATCGATTTTCAGTATGTTTTAGGCCTGTATTTTGAAAATACTCTAACACGGAGTAGGCATGTACAGTTTGCTTCTGGGACCCCAAAATATCGACTTTTAGGGTATTTTGGGCCTGAATTTGAGATATCGACTTTGGGAACCTAAAATATCGATTTTAGCATTTTTTGGGCCTATATTTTGAAAATATTATAGCACTAAGTAGGCATGTACAGATCGCTTCTGGGACCCCAAAATATCGAATTTTCGGGTGTTTTGATCCTGAATTTGAGATATAAACGGGTACAGATGATGCATGCACATATCGACTTTGGACACTTAAAATATCTATTTTTAGTATGTTTTGAGCCTATATTTTGAAAAAATTCTAGCACTGAGTAGGCATGTACAGATCGCTTCTGGGACGCAAAAATATCGAATTTTCGTGTGTTTTGAGGTTGAATTTGGGATATGAACGGGTGCAGAAGATGCATACACATGTTGACCTTGGTCACCTAAAATATCGATTTTCAGCTTGTTTTAGGCCTGTATTTTGAAAATACTCTAACACGGAGTAAGAAAGTACATATCGCTTCGGGAACCCCAAAATATCGAAGTTTCGGGTGTTTTGAGCCTGAATTTGAGATATAAACGGTTATAGAAGATGCATCCACATATCGACTTTTGGGCACCAAAAGGATCGATTTTCAGTATATTTTGGGCCTGCATATTGAAAATATTCTAACACGGAGTAGGCATGTACAGATCGCTTCTTGGACCCCAAAATATCGAATTTTTGGGTGTTTTTTGGCCTGAATTTGAGATATCGACTTTGGGCCCCTAAAATATCGATTTTTAGCATGTTTTCGGCCTATATTTTGAAAATATTATAGCACTGAGTAGGCATGTACAGATCGCTTTTGGGACCCCAAAATATCGAATTTTTGGGGGTTTTGAGCCTGAATTTGGGATATAAACGGGTACAGAAGATGCATGCACATATCGACTTTTGGGCACCTAACAGATCGATTTTCATTATGTTTTGAGCCTGTATTTTGAAAATACTCTAACACGGAGTAGGCATGTACAGTTTGCTTCTGGGACCCCAAAATATCGATTTTTCGGGTGTTTTGGGCCTGAATTTGAGATATCGACTTTGGGGACCTAAAATATCGATTTTTAGCAAGTTTTGGGCCTATATTTTGAAAATATTCTAGCACTGAGTAGGCATGTACAGTTTGCTTCTGGGACCAAAAAATATAGAATTTTCGGGTGTTTCGAGGTTAAATTTGGGATATAAACGGGTACAGAAGATGCATTTACATATCGACTTTTGGGCACCTAAAAGATCTTTTTTCAGAATGTTTTGAGCCTGTATTTTGAAAATACTTTAACACGGAGTAGGCATGTACAGTTCGCTTCTGGGACCCCAAAATATCGAATTTTCGGGTGTTTTGAGCCTCAATTTGAGATATAAACGGTTACAGATGATGCATGCACATATCGACTTTGGACACTTAAAATATCGATTTTTAGCATGTTTTGAGCTTATATTTTGAAAAAATTCTAGCACTGAGTAGGCATGTACAGATAGCTTCTGGGACCCAAAAATATTGAATTTTCGTGTGTTTTGAGGTTGAATTTGGGATATAAACGGGTGCAGAAGATGCATACACATGTTGACTTTGGTCACCTAAAATATCGATTTTCAGCTTGTTTTGGGCCTGTATTTTGAAAATACTCTAACAAAGAGTAAGCAAGTACAGATCGCTTCTGGGACCACAAAACATCGAATTTTCGGGTGTTTTAACCCTGAATTTGAGATATAAAAGGGTACAGAAGATGCATGCACATATCGACTTTTGGGAACCTAAAATATCGATTTTGAGCATGTTTTGGGTCTGTATCTTGAAAACATTCTAACTAGGAGTAGGGATGTACAGATCGCTTCTGGGACCCAAAAATACCGAATTTTCGGGTGTTTTGAGCCTGAATTTGAGATATAAACCGGTACAGAAGATGCATGCACATATCGACTTTAGGGCACTTAAAAGATCGATTTTCAGTATGTTTTGAACCTGTATTTTGAAAATACTCTAACACGGAGTAGGCATGTACAGTTCGCTTCTGGGACCCCAAAATATCAAATTTTCGGGTGTTTTGAGCCTGAATTTGAGATATAAACGGGTACAGATGATGCATGCACATATCGACTTTGGACACTTGAATTATCGATTTTTAGCATGTTTTGAGCCTATATTTTGAAAAAAATTCTAGCACTGAGTAGGCATTTACAGATCGCTTCTGGGACCCAAAAATATTGAATTTTCGGGTGTTTTGAGGTTGAATTTGGGATATAAACGGGTGCAGAAGATGCATAAACATTTTTAATTTGGGTACCTAAAATATCGATTTTTAGCATGTTTTGGGCCTGCATCTTAGTAGGCATGTACAGATCGCTTCTGGGACCCCAAAATATCGAATTTTCGGGTGTTTTCAGCCTGAATTTGAGAAATAAACGGGTACAGAAGATGCAAGCACATATTGACTTTGGCCACCTAAAATATCGATTTTGAGCATGCTTTGGGCCTGTATCTTGAAAACATTTTAACTAGGAGTAGGGATGTACAGATCGCTTCTAGGACCCAAAAATACCGAATTTTCGGGTGTTTTGAGCCTGAATTTGAGATATAAACGGGTACAGAAGATGCATGCACATATCGACTTTGGACACTTAAAATATCGATTTTTAGCATGTTTTGAGCATATATTTTGAAAAAATTCTAGCACTGAATAGGCATGTACAGATTGCTTCTGGGACCCAAAAATATCGAATTTTCGTGTGTTTTGAGGTTGAATTTGGGATATAAACGGGTGCAGAAGATGCATACACATGTTGACTTTGGTCACCTAAAATATCGATTTTCAGCTTGTTTTGGGCCTGTATTTTGAAAATACTCTAACACGGAGTAAGCAAGTACAGATCGCTTCTGGGACCCCAAAATATCGAATTTTCGGGTGTTTTGAGCCTGAATTTGAGATATAAACGGTTATAAAAGATGGATCCACATATCGACTTTTGGGCACCTAAAAGATCGATTTTCAGTATGTTTTGGGCCTGTATATTGAAAATACTCTAACACGGAGTAGGCATGTACAGATCGCTTCTGGGACCCCAAAATATCGAATTTTTGGGTGTTTTTGCCAGAATTTGAGATATCGACTTTTGGCACCTAAAATATCGATTTTTAGCATGTTTTGTCCCTATTTTTTGAAAATATTCTACTACTGAGTAGGCATGTACAGATCGCTTTTGGGACCTCAAAATATCGAATTTTCGGGTGTTTTGAGCCTCAATTTGAGATATAAACGGGTACAGAAGATGCATGCACATATTGCCTTTGGGCCCCTAAAATATCGATTTTCAGCATGTTTTGGTCCTGTATTTTGAAAATACCTTAACTAGGAGTAGGCATGTACAGATCGCTTCTGGGACCCAAAAATATCGAATTTTGGGGTGTTTTGAGGTTGAATTTGGGATATAAACGGGTGGAGAAGATGCATGCACATGTTGACTTTGGTCACCTAAAATATCGATTTTCAGCTTATTGTGGGCCTGTATTTTGAAAATACTCTAACATGGAGTAAGCAAGTACAGATCGCTTCTGGGACCCCAAAATATCGAATTTTTGGGTGTTTTTGGCCTGAATTTGAGATATCGACTTTGGGCACCTAAAATATCGATTTTTAGCATGTTTTGGACCTATGTTTTGAAAATATTCTAGCACTGAGTAGGCATGTACAGATCGCTTTTGGGACCCCAAAATATCGAATTTTCGGGTGTTTTGAGCCTGAATTTGAGATATAAACATGTACAGAAGATGCATGCACATATTGACTTTTGGGCACCTAAAAGATTGATTTTCAGTATGTTTTGGGCCTGTATTTTGAAAATACTCTAACACTGAGTAGGCATGTACAGTTCGCTTCTGGGACCCCAAAATATCGAATTTTAGTGTGTTTTGGGCCTGAATTTGAGATATCGACTATGGGCACCTAAAATATCGATTTTTAGCATGTTTTGGGTCTGTATCTTAAAAACATTCTAACTAGGAGTAGGGATGTACAGATCGCTTCTGGGACCCCAAAATATCGAATTTTCGGGTGTTTGGAGCCTGAATTTGAGATATAAACGTGTACAGAAGATGCATCCACATATCGACTTTTGGGCACCTAAAAGATCGATTTTCAGTATGTTTTAGGCCTGTATATTGAAAATACTCTAACACGGAGTAGGCATGTACAGATCGCTTCTGGGACCCCAAAAAATCGAATTTTTGGGTGTTTATGGCCTGAATTTGAGATATCGACTTTGAGCACCTAAAATATCGATTTTTAGCATGTTTTGTACCTATATTTTGAAAATATTCTAGCACTGATTAGGCAGGTACAGATCGCTTCTGGGACCCCAAAATATCGAATTTTCGGGTGTTTTGAGCCTAAATTTGAAATATAAACGGGTACAGAAGATGCGTGCACATATCGACTTTGGACACTTAAAATATCGATTTTTAGCATGTTTTGAGCCTATATTTTGAAAACATTCTAGCACTGAGTAGGCATGTACAGATCGCTTTTGGGACCCCAAAATATCGAGTTTTGGGGTGTTTTGGATCTGAATTTGAGATATCGACTTTTGGCACCTAAAATATCGATTTTTAGCATGTTTTGTCCCTATTTTTTGAAAATATTCTACTACTGAGTAGGCATGTACAGATCGCTTCTGGGACCTCAAAATATCGAATTTTCGGGTGTTTTGAGCCTCAATTTGAGATATAAACGGGTACAGAAGATGCATGCACATATTGACTTTGGGCCCCTAAAATATCGATTTTCAGCATGTTTTGGTCCTTTATTTTGAAAATACCTTAACTAGGAGTAGGCATGTACAGATCGCTTCTGGGACCCAAAAATATCGAATTTTGGGGTGTTTTGAGGTTGAATTTGGGATATAAACGGGTGCAGAAGATGCATGCACATGTTGACTTTGGTCACCTAAAATATCGATTTTCAGCTTGCTGTGGGCCTGTATTTTGAAAATACTCTAACATGGAGTAAGCAAATACAGATCGCTTCTGGGACCCCAAAATATCGAATTTTTGGGTGTTTTTGGCCTGAATTTGAGATATCGACTTTGGGCACCTAAAATATCGATTTTTAGCATGTTTTGGACCTATGTTTTGAAAATATTCTAGCACTGAGTAGGCATGTACAGATCGCTTTTGGGACCCCAAAATATCGAATTTTCGGGTGTTTGGAGCCTGAATTTGAGATATAAACATGTACAGAAGATGCATGCACATATCGACTTTTGGGCACCTAAAAGATTGATTTTCAGTATGTTTTGGGCCTGTATTTTGAAAATACTCTAACACTGAGTAGGCATGTACAGTTCGCTTCTGGGACCCCAAAATATCGAATTTTAGTGTGTTTTGGGCCTGAATTTGAGATATCGACTTTGGGCACCTAAAATATCGATTTTTAGCATGTTTTGGGTCTGTATCTTAAAAACATTCTAACTAGGAGTAGGGATGTACAGATCGCTTCTGGGACCCCAAAATATCGAATTTTCGGGTGTTTGGAGCCTGAATTTGAGATATAAACGTGTACAGAAGATGCATCCACATATCGACTTTTGGGCACCTAAAAGATCGATTTTCAGTATGTTTTAGGCCTGTATATTGAAAATACTCTAACACGGAGTAGGCATGTACAGATCGCTTCTGGGACCCCAAAAAATCGAATTTTTGGGTGTTTATGGCCTGAATTTGAGATATCGACTTTGAGCACCTAAAATATCGATTTTTAGCATGTTTTGTACCTATATTTTGAAAATATTCTAGCACTGAGTAGGCAGGTACAGATCGCTTCTGGGACCCCAAAATATCGAATTTTCGTGTGTTTTGAGCCTGAATTTGAGATATAAACGGGTACAGAAGATGCATGCACATATTGACTTTGGGCCCCTAAAATATCGATTTTCAGCATGTTTTGGTCCTGTAATTTGAAAATACCTTAACTAGGAGTAGGCATGTACAGATCGCTTCTGGGACCCAAAAATATCGAATTTTGGGGTGTTTTGAGGTTGAATTTGGGATATAAACGGGTGCAGAAGATGCATGCACATGTTGACTTTGTTCACCTAAAATATCGATTTTCAGCTTGTTGTGGGCCTGTATTTTGAAAATACTCTAACATAGAGTAAGCAAGTACAGATCGCTTCTGGGACCCCAAAATATCGAATTTTTGGGTGTTTTTGGCCTGAATTTGAGATATCGACTTTGGGCACCTAAAATATCGATTTTTAGCATGTTTTGGACCTATGTTTTGAAAATATTCTAGCACTGAGTAGGCAGGTACAGATCGCTTCTGGGACCCCAAAATATCGAATTTTCGTGTGTTTTGAGCCTGAATTTGAGATATAAACGGGTACAGAAGATGCATGCACATATCGACTTTGGACACTTAAAATATCGATTTTCAGCATGTTTTGGGCCTGTATTTTGAAAACATTCTAGCACTGAGTAGGCATGTACAGATCGCTTCTGGGACCTCAAAATATCGAATTTTCGGGTGTTTTGAGCCTCAATTTGAGATATCAACGGGTACAGAAGATGCATGCACATATTGACTTTGGGCCCCTAAAATATCGATTTTCAGCATGTTTTGGTCCTGTAATTTGAAAATACCTTAAATAGGAGTAGGCATGTACAGATCGCTTCTGGGACCCCAAAATATCGAATTTTGGGGTGTTTTGAGGTTGAATTTGGGATATAAACGGGTGCAGAAGATGCATGCACATGTTGACTTTGTTCACCTAAAATGTCGATTTTCAGCTGGTTGTGGGCCTGTATTTTGAAAATACTCTAACATAGAGTAAGCAAGTACAGATCGCTTCTGGGACCCCAAAATATCGAATTTTTGGGTGTTTTTGGCCTGAATTTGAGATATCGACTTTGGGCACCTAAAATATCGATTTTTAGCATGTTTTGGACCAATGTTTTGAAAATATTCTAGCACTGAGTAGGCATGTACAGATCGCTTTTGGGACCCCAAAATATCGAATTTTCGGGTGTTTGGAGCCTGAATTTGAGATATAAACATGTACAGAAGATGCATGCACATATCGACTTTTGGGCACCTAAAAGATTGATTTTCAGTATGTTTTGGGCCTGTATTTTGAAAATACTCTAACACTGAGTAGGCATGTACAGTTCGCTTCTGGGACCCCAAAATATCGAATTTTAGTGTGTTTTGGGCCTGAATTTGAGATATCGACTTTGGGCACCTAAAATATCGATTTTTAGCATGTTTTGGGTCTGTATCTTAAAAACATTCTAACTAGGAGTAGGGATGTACAGATCGCTTCTGGGCCCCCAAAATATCGAATTTTCGGGTGTTTGGAGCCTGAATTTGAGATATAAACGTGTACAGAAGATGCATCCACATATCGACTTTTGGGCACCTAAAAGATCGATTTTCAGTATGTTTTAGGCCTGTATATTGAAAATACTCTAACACGGAGTAGGCATGTACAGATCGCTTCTGGGACCCCAAAATATCGAATTTTTGGGTGTTTATGGCCTGAATTTGAGATATCGACTTTGAGCACCTAAAATATCGATTTTTAGCATGTTTTTTACCTATATTTTGAAAATATTCTAGCACTGAGTAGGCAGGTACAGATCGCTTCTGGGACCCCAAAATATCGAATTTTAGGGTGTTTTGAGCCTGAATTTGAGATATAAACGGGTACAGAAGATGCGTGCACATATCGACTTTGGACACTTAAAATATCGATTTTTAGCATGTTTTGAGCCTATATTTTGAAAACATTCTAGCACTGAGTAGGCATGTACAGATCGCTTTTGGGACCCCAAAATATCGAGTTTTGGGGTGTTTTGGATCTGAATTTGAGATATCGACTTTTGGCACCTAAAATATCGATTTTTAGCATGTTTTGTCCCTATTTTTTGAAAATATTCTACTACTGAGTAGGTATGTACAGATCGCTTCTGGGACCTCAAAATATCGAATTTTCGGGTGTTTTGAGCCTCAATTTGAGATATAAACGGGTACAGAAGATGCATGCACATATTGACTTTGGGCCCCTAAAATATCGATTTTCAGCATGTTTTGGTCCTGTATTTTGAAAATACCTTAACTAGGAGTAGGCATGTACAGATCGCTTCTGGGACCCAAAAATATCGAATTTTGGGGTGTTTTGAGGTTGAATTTGGGATATAAACGGGTGCAGAAGATGCATACACATGTTGACTTTGGTCACCTAAAATATCGATTTTCAGCTTGTTGTGGGCCTGTATTTTGAAAATACTCTAACATGGAGTAAGCAAGTACAGATCGCTTCTGGGACCCCAAAATATCGAATTTTTGGGTGTTTTTGGCCTGAATTTGAGATATCGACTTTGGGCACCTAAAATATCGATTTTTAGCATGTTTTGGACCTATGTTTTGAAAATATTCTAGCACTGAGTAGGCATGTACAGATCGCTTTTGGGACCCCAAAATATCGAATTTTCGGGTGTTTCGAGCCTGAATTTGAGATATAAACATGTACAGAAGATGCATGCACATATCGACTTTTGGGCACCTAAAAGATTGATTTTCAGTATGTTTTGGGCCTGTATTTTGAAAATACTCTAACACTGAGTAGGCATGTACAGTTCGCTTCTGGGACCCCAAAATATCGAATTTTAGTGTGTTTTGGGCCTGAATTTGAGATGTCGACTTTGGGCACCTAAAATATCGATTTTTAGCATGTTTTGGGTCTGTATCTTAAAAACATTCTAACTAGGAGTAGGGATGTACAGATCGCTTCTGGGACCCCAAAATATCGAATTTTCGGGTGTTTGGAGCCTGAATTTGAGATATAAACGTGTACAGAAGATGCATCCACATATCGACTTTTGGGCACCTAAAAGATCGATTTTCAGTATGTTTTAGGCCTGTATATTGAAAATACTCTAACACGGAGTAGGCATGTACAGATCGCTTCTGGGACCCCCAAAAATCGAATTTTTGGGTGTTTATGGCCTGAATTTGAGATATCAACTTTGAGCACCTAAAATATCGATTTTTAGCATGTTTTGTACCTATATTTTGAAAATATTCTAGCACTGAGTAGGCAGGTACAGATCGCTTCTGGGACCCCAAAATATCGAATTTTCGGGTGTTTTGAGCCTGAATTTGAGATATAAACGGGTACAGAAGATGCGTGCACATATCGACTTTGGACACTTAAAATATCGATTTTTAGCATGTTTTGAGCCTATATTTTGAAAATATTCTAGCACTGACTAGACATGTACAGATCGCTTCTGGGACCCAAAATTCTCAAATTTTCAGGTGTTTTGAGGTTGAATTTGAGATATAAACGAGTGCAGAAGATGCATACACATGTTCAATTTGGGTACCTAAAATATCGATTTTTAGCATATTTTGGGCCTGCATCTGAGTAAGCATGTACAGATCGCTTCTAGGACCCCAAAATATCGAATTTTCGGGTGTTTGGAGCCTGAATTTGAGATATAAACGTGTACAGAAGATGCATGCACATATCGACTTTTGGGCACCTAAAAGATCGATTTTCAGTATATTTTGGGCCTGTATTTTGAAAATACTCTAACACGGAGTAGTCATGTACAGTTTGCTTCTGGGACCCCAAAATATCAAATTTTAAGGTGTTTTGGGCCTGAATTTGAGATATCGACTTTGGGCACCTAAAATATCGATTTTTAGCATGTTTTGGGCCTATATTTTGAAAATATTCTAGCACTAGGTAGGCATGTACAGATCACTTCTGAGACCCCAAAATATCGAATTTTCAGGTGTTTTGAGCCTGAATTTGAGATATAAACGGGTACAGATGATGCATGCACATATCGACTTTGGACACTTAAAATATCGATTTTTAGCATGTTTTAAGCTTATATTTTGAAAAAATTCTAGCACTGAGTAGGCATGTACAGATCGCTTCTGGGACCCAAAAATATCGAATTTTCGGGTGTTTTGAGGTTAAATTTGGGATATAAACGGGTACAGAAGATGCATTTATATATCGACTTTTGGGCACCTAAAAGATCGATTTTCAGTATGTTTTGAGCCTGTATTTTGAATATACTTTAACACGGAATAGGCATGTACAGTACGCTTCTGGGACCAAAAAATATCGAATTTTAGGGTGTTTTGGGCCTGAATTTGAAATATCGACTTTGGTGACCTAAAATATCGATTTATAGAATGTTTTGGCCCTATATATTGAAAATATTTTAGCACTAAGTAGGCATGTACAGATCACTTCTGGGACCCCAAAATATCGAATTTTCGGGTGTTTTGACCCTGAATTTGAGATATAAACGGGTACAGATGATGCATGCACATATCGACTTTGGACACTTAAATTATCGATTTTTAGCATGTTTTGAGCCTATATTTTGAAAAAATTCTAGCACTGAGTATGCATGTACAGATTGCTTCTGGGACCCAAAAATATCGAATTTTCGGGTTTTTTGAGGTTGAATTTGGGATATAAACGGGTGCAGAAGATGCATACACATGTTGACTTTGGTCACCTAAAATATCGATTTTCAGCTTGTTTTGGGCATGTATTTTGAAAATACTCTAACACGGAGTAAGCAAGTACAGATCGCTTCTGGGACCCCAAAATATCGAATTTTCGGGTATTTTGAGCCTGAATTTGAAATATAACCGGTTATAGAAGATGCACCCACATATCGACTTTTGGGCACCTAAAAGATCGATTTTCAGTATGTTTTGGGCCTGTATACTGAAAATATTCTAACACGGAGTAGGCATGTACAGATCGCTTCTGGGACCCCAAAATATCGAATTTTTGGGTATTTTTTGGCCTGAATTTAAGATATCGACTTTGGGCACCTAAAATATTGATTTTGAGCATGTTTTGGGTCTGTATCTTGAAAACATTCTAACTAGGAGTAGGGATGTACAGATCGCTTCTGTGACCCAAAAATACCGAATTTTCGGGTGTTTTGAGCCTGAAATTGAGATATAAACGGGTACATATGATGCATGCACATATCGACTTTGGACACTTAAAATATCGATTTATTGGTATAGTGAAACCAGTACAGCTGGTTGCTATAGGATAGGCCCCTTCACAAGCCCAGGCCCCGTGTAGGCATAATCTGGGTTGGAAGGGTCAATTCCGTGACGTTCATCAGAAGTAAATAAAATTCAAATCTGGCGCTGTACTGATAGTGGAGCCACCTGGTGGTGGTGAGGTGAGGTATTAAGCCCCTCCTCCGCTGAATACCGCTCGTCCACTCTGTCGCGGAACACATTTCAGTCAACATCTACGCTCCTCGCTGCTACGCTATGGTATTGTTTCACGTGTTCCTGCTAATATTTTCTTTTGTGTTCTAGTGGCTAGCCTGCTTTGGCAGATGTATCGTGTGTGTATTCTAGGAGGGTTTTAGGTGTGTTTGGGGGTTTTTTCTTCGTTAGGACTTAGTTCTTTTTTCCTTAGCGAAGGGGGGTTTTTCAGCCCTTTTGTTCGGAGTTTTTCTCCGTTTTTTCCCCCCTTTCACCTTTCCTCCTGCCACTAGTACATTCTTCGTGTGTATTTTATCGGGGTTTCTGGGGTTTTTAGCGAGGTTAGTGGGCGCCACGTGGGACTTCACCCCACGTGGTGAGCACATGGGGTCTTTGCAGCCCTTCCTCTTGCCTTCCCCGATTATTATGTGTCCCCTCTCGGTAAAGGGGAGTGAGAATTGTGCTCTGGTTCTCTCTTCCTCTCCCAGGCAGGGGTTTTTTATTTAATTTTGGGTGTTTTTCCAATATTTGTAGCCTGGAGTGTTTCTTCTCAGGCTAGCTTGTTGGGGGCTACTTTTCGGGGTTTTTTCCCCTTCCCTGTCCTGCCTCCCTTCCTCCTGCCACTAGTACACGTCATTTAGTGTATTTTTCCTCGGGGTTTTTTGGTGTTAGCGAGGTTTTTTCCTCCCCACGTGGGGCTCTTTCCTCCCCACGTGGTGCGGGGGTAGGACTACTTAGCCCCTTATCGTTGTTTCCCCCGAGTGTGGTTTAGTGTTACGTGGGGTGGGGGGAGCGAGGATTGTGCCAGGTTCTCGTTTCCCCTTCCCAGCGTATTTTTGGGGTTTTTTCTGGTGTCTTCCCAGTTTGTTTGTTACCCTGGGAATTGCCCATCAGGCTGTCTGTGCCTCTCCTTTGGGGCCTGCAGACCAGAGGTTCTTTCTCATCCCCCGCGGGGGAGGGGGGGGGTGGTTTCCCGGGTTGGTGCGTGTGGGGTTTTTTGTTTGGGGTTCGTTCCCGGGTCCGAGGGGGCTTGCTATCCCCCTCTGCCCGTGTCCTATTATTTTTGTTTGTGTCTTTGTACGCATGGCTTCACGTGTTAACCCCTTTTTTGTGAGTTTTTCTCCCGCAGTCTGGCCACCAGCATCGTTCGCCCCACGCACCCTGCTTCACCCCCTAGGCTTGCGACCCTTTGGTGTGTAGTGTGGAAGGCTGTATGTTGTGTTTTTCTCTGCACATGGTGCGAACACGTGTGCGTGTTTAGCCCCTTGTGTAGGGATTTTCCCCGTGTGTGTGTTGATTGGTGTGTGCGCTCACGCTGTGACTGTCTTCCCCCGTGTGCGGTGAGTACTTGTTTGGGTTTTTTCTCCTCGGGTTTTTTAACCCTGTGGGGAGTGAGGTTTTTTATTTGCACGTGTCCCTTCTACTCTGTGTCTTGGGACCTCTGCACCCTTTTGGTGTTTTTCCTTGTCAGCTCTTTTAGTGTCTTAGGATATTATTCTGATAATTTTGCCTGCACTTCTGTAGCTGCCTTACCAAGCAACGTTTTACTCACTACACCTGCTTGACTTCTTGCTACTACTGTACTGTTCTTGTCTGCGTTGTAGCATTCTTCTTCGTGCAGTACTGTTTTTTCAACATTCAGTACCTTCTCACATTTCAGTACAGTTTTTTATAGTTATGCGGTAGGGTAGTAAGACTTTCTATCTTTCTTCTTACATAACTCTTACTTTGTGCTTGCCCTTATTGGGGGTAAGAGAAGCTTATTACTTTCTGGTAGAGTAACAAGTTCCTCCTTTTAAACCCTCTCCCCCCTTGGGTTTCCTAGGGTCTACTCTCGGCTTTTGGGGACCGTGTTTGCGGGGTTTTTCCCCAGCAGTGTGGGGGTGAGTATGTGTGGTTTAGTGTTTTGCCTTGGGAGTTAGTGTTTTCCTCCCTCGGGGTGTTTTGTGTTTTTCCATGTGTGTACACGTGGGTTCACGTGTTAACCCCCTTTTTTCTCCCGCAGTCCACTTGTGCCTTGTGTGCTTCTTCTGGCTGCACCGTGAGGTTGTTCCTCGACGTGCATCACCACTGTTCACCCCGCACATGCTTCTGCACTCCCAGGAGTACGTTCCTGCTACGTGCCTCTCGAGGTCACAGAGGATCTAACTCCTAGCACCCCTCCGAGTCCCCATCGCCTTCCCTGGATGGTTCTGTGCCTCCCTTCCATGGTTTCCCACCATTCCCGGAAGCGAGCCAGACCACCACGCTGGCCCCCCTGGCTACCTGACCGGTACCAGGACCCAGCAGGGAAGCTGCTTCGTCTCCCCCATGAGCGAGCTCCTCGAGCCGCTCTCGGGGGTGCAAGCACGAGTCCAGGAGGAGGTCTCGCCCTCAGGTCCACAGGGTTTCGGGTCCCTAGCACCCCGAGAGGCCTCCTCTCCTTCCTTTAGTCGGCTCTGATAACCCCCCCGAGGTTTCCACCTCAGCAGGGGGGGGTCAGACCGTCGGGCTGCACCCCTGGTCACCTCCCAGGTACCAGGGCCCAGCAAGGAAAGGCTCCTTCTCCCACGCGGACGCGCTCAAAGAGCCGCTCCCGAGGGAGCAAGTGTAGCACCAAATGCAGGTCCTCCTCAGCTAAGGACCCGGTGGGTACCGACTGACGAACCTGCAGGTCCCTGCCAACTAGGCTCCGACCACAGCCTAGGGACCTACCCATGCACAACCTAGTACCAAAGAACAGGTCCCTCTCAGCCAAGGACCCGGTAGGGTACTAACTGACAAACCTGCTAGGACCTGGCCAGCTAGGGGGCTACCCAGGCACAACCTAGTGCCAAGAACAGGACCTTTTCAGCCCAGGACCCGGGGGGGTACTAACGGGCAAGCCTGCTAGGACCTAACTAGCTAGGCTCCTACTACAGCCTAGGGTGCTACCCATGCACGACCTAGTGCCAACAGCAGGACCCACTCAGCCACGGACCCGGTAGGGTCCCGACTGATAAACCTGTTAAGACCTGGCCAGCTAGGGTTCTACCCATGCACATCCTAGGGCCAAGAGCAGGACCCGCTCAGCCAAGGACCCGGTAGGGTACTGACTGACAAGCCTGCGAGAACCTGGCCAGCCAGTCTCCTCCACTATCTAGGGGCTGCCTATGCACAACCTAGCACCAATAGCAGGACCCGCTCAACCAACAACCCGGGAGGGTACTGACTGAGAGGCCTGCTGGGACCTAGCCAGCTAGGCTTCGACCACAGCCAAGGTTCTACCTGTGCACAACCTAGAGGCTACCTCGGGCTCAGCCAAGGCGCTACCTATGCACAACCTAGGGCGCTACCCGGGGCTCAACCTAGTGCGACATGGTCCTCAGCCTAGGGGCTACCTGGACCTGAACCTAGTGGCTACCTGGACCTGAACCTAGTGGCTAGCTGGACCTGAACCTGGGGTCCCAGCCTAGGGGGTACCTGGGACTCAGCCTACGGCAGCTAGTTCATGAGAGTTTGTAACACACGGCCTCTTTGCCGCGTGAGGGAAATAGGAGAGCGAATGCGATAACGTTTCAAAACGTTCTCAGAACTGTAACAACACTCAAACTCGGAGGTTTTTCCAGTCACTGGCCTCCCTGACAGTGACGTTTTTACGTCCCTCTTTTCCCGTAATGATTCGCAGGTGGTCACCAGGGTTCTCCGAAACGTGAATCATTCTTTACCAAGAACGAGACACCCTACCCTGTGCTGACGTAGGTTTTCAATGGAGGTATGTCTTCCAGCGGTGGGGCAACTGTGGGTCCCCCATAATTTCCCACAGGTAACTGCTTGACCCACCAGTCTTCTGTTCTGCTTGGCTGGAAGGTTTTCAAAGTAGTTTCCTCACCTCTCGGTGGTCCTTACCAAATTCAAACAAACCATTGATAAACTATATGGCTCCGGTTGTTGCCTACCGTCCTACCAAGCTGCACATGTCACTCTTGGTGTCATGTCCAAGCTCTCAAGGATGATATTACAGCTACCCTAGTCCTCGCCTCGGATCACCTGTTTTGTATCCCCATAACAGGGGGACATGGAGCAGCAAGATTTGTGTCTTGTACACCATACTCACTCAATGGGGGCTTCTTAACTACGTCCTTAACCTTTCATCGCACGCATTCCACTTAGGGGATGGGGGCGAGGGGATATTGGGGCTTCAGCTTTCCCTGGTCGATGCCTTGTATTAGTGCTCAGGACGGTCCTGGCGTTACACTCTCGACACTGTCCCAGACAGCCTCGTGAGATTTAAGGTTCGCCTCATTCCCTAGTGGGGGAGCCGGCCGATTATGTGCCACCCCACAGCCCCACTATTGCAACGGTACCCGTTCCTGAACCCGCCCTTCTCACCTTCCCTGCCGCGTCGCCGGTAGGGGACTCGAGTCCACCTGGGGATTTTGGAGCCGTTCCCGTTCCCCCAATCTCTCTGGGTCTCGAGTCCCCGGGGGGCACCCTGGCGGAGGAGCTGGCTGCCTCTCCTCCCCCTTTCCCGTCGCCTCATCCTGTGGACGACGGGTACCTTCCCTACTCTTGGGCCTTTCTTCCTTCGTCCTGAACTCACTCTTCAGAGGAGGTCAGACGGGTGCGTAGTCTCCCGATCCTTCTCAACCAGAGGTTTGGGTAAGGAGGCACGACGGGCTAGTGAAGCGGGAAGCGGACGAACTTTTTGGTTTGTCCGTAGGCCACGCGCCCTTCCCCACCTACCATGGTGGAGGCGGGGGGACCCGTTCCTGGACCTGCTCTATCCGAGTCCCCGCGGGGAGCGGGTACGGGATCTGGGGGGGGGGGGTGGGACATCCACCTCATCCTTCAAGACGAGGTATCTGTTCCACTCGCTCTCCCTCAACCCCTGTGTTGCAATGGGGACTCCGCCCACCTTACCACAGGGTCCCCGTGGGAGACAGAAAAGGGGGAGGGTACGCCCGAATGGAAAAGGTCGGACGACTTACCTTCTGTCACCAGACATCCCTTACGTCATCTCCATTCTGTACAGTCTCATGTTTAGAACATCTTGGTGTTTCTTTTCTCCTCTCGGGATATTTTACCCGAACCTAGGCCATAGCCTAGGTTCGGAGGACCCTAACAACAAAAATGGGGGGGGGGGGTCCTCGACCCCCTGGCCCATCCCCTCGAGGGTGTCTTTAAAGACTTACGACTTGTAACACTTTCTGGTTTTAACCGAAAGTTGTCCGTATATAATGATAATAAATTATATGCGTAACAACCCTTCCACAGTAGCTACCACCCTAGCTTTGGGAAATCGCTTTACGATGGTCGGCCACCTCCACTGTTCGCCTCACGCACCTTGCTTCACGCCCAAGGGTTACGACCCTTTGGCGCGCGGTGTGTGCCGCCCCGGGGCTGAGCTGTGTCGGGAGACACCCGCCTCTGCCCGCACCCAAAACTCCCCCGCCCTTGCCTCCTTTCGTAACACGGGGACTAGGGCCTGGAGAATGGCGGGCCCAGACTCCCTCCTGGCCCTTCACTGCGTCCTTTTCCTACCTGACCTTCTAAGGGGTTCCTCTGGAGGTTTGTCACCTCCTCCAGAAAGCTCTCTTCCTGCTCGCCTTAGCTACAGGGTACAGGGCCTCTCAGTTGGCAGCCCTTACCCGTCACACAGCCTTTTCATCTGTAAGCCCTAACCTTACTTCTTTAACTATCCCCCCCTCTCCCGCTTTCCTGGCTAAGAACGAGCAGGCTGACGACAGGATTGGCCCTCTCGCAGTACCCTCGTCCCTGAGGGCTGGAAGTTTCCACCCCCTCTGGCCAGTCCACGCGTTTCTACATACGTGGAGGCGATGAGAGGGGCTTCTCCGGACCACCTCTTCTACAACTCTAGGTCCGGTAACCCTCTTTTCCCTAGGTCAATCGGATGGGTGACTGGATATATATATTAAACACAGGATTACTGCATCCTTGTGTCCTCCTTCATCCTCTCGGGATCGCATGACCTGAGCCGGGGCCATAGCCCTAGCTCAGAGGACTTTAATAACAAAGGGGGGGGGGGGGTGGGGGGGGGGCCGGGGGCACCCCCTCTCCTGTACCTGACCCCTCGAGTCTGCCTATATAGACTTTAGTTGGTTAACAATTCTGGTCTATAACAGAATAGTCTACGGTATATACTAAAATAAATTACATTGTTATGGAATTCTTGTGTATTTATTTTCCAAACAATTACTTTACTACGATGAGTGACCGGAGATATTATTACACAGGATATCTGGATCCTAGTGTCCTCCTTCATCCCCTCGGGATCACATTACCTGAGCGAGGGCCATAGCCCTAACTCAGAAGACTTGAATAAGGGGGGGGGGGGAGGGGGGGGGGGTTGCCATGGGCACCTCCCCCCCTCCTCTCCTAGGCCCGAACCCTCGAGTCTACCTATAAAGACTTTATGTGTAACAATTCTGATCTATAACAGAATGGTCTACGGTTATATGGTATAAGCTACTTCTCCCCCACCACGGCGTTTCTCCTAGCCAGTGTCGGGAGGGGCGTTAGCTGCTGCCTCACCGGGCTCGGTTACCTTTCCTGCCCTCCGCTCCCAACCACTCTTAACTAGCACGTGATTGCCTCCACCTCACCTCCCACCTACCGCATCGCATGCTTAGCAACCAGCTGTACTGGTTTCACTATACCAATAATAGTGCATTTGTCGCGGCTTCTAGCCGCTTAAATTGTATTTATTGGTTTGTGAAACCAGTACAGCTTCTACTGTCCCACCCACCTCCCGATGCGGCAGGCACTCACTTCTTTCTCATTGGAGTGGACGAGCGGTATTCAGCGGAGGAGGGGCTTAATACCTCACCTCACCACCACCAGGTGGCTCCACTATCAGTACAGCGCCAGATTTGAATTTTATTTACTTCTGATGAACGTCACGGAATTGACCCTTCCAACCCAGATTATGCCTACACGGGGCCTGGGCTTGTGAAGGGGCCTATCCTATAGCAACCAGCTGTACTGGTTTCACAAACCAATAAATACAATTTAAGCGGCTAGAAGCCGCGACAAATGCACTATTTTAGCATGTTTTGAGCCTTTATTTTGAAAACATTCTAGCACTGACTAGACATGTACAGATCGCTTCTGGGACCCAAAATTATCGAATTTTCGGGTGTTTTGAGGTTGAATTTGAGATATAAACGAGTGCAGAAGATGCATGCACATATCGACTTTTGGGCACCTAAAAGATCGATTTTCAATATATTTTGGGCCTGTAAATTGGAAATACTCTAATACGGAATAGGCATGTACAGATCGCTTCTGGGACCCAAAAATATCGAATTTTTGGGTGTTTTTGGCCTGAATTTGAGATATCGACTTTTAGGCACCTAAAATATCGATTTTTAGCATGTTTTGGGCCTATATTTTGAAAATATTCTAGCACTAAGTAGGCATGTACAGATCACTTCTGGGACCCCAAAATATCGAATTTTCGGGAGTTTTGAGCCTGAATTTGAGATATAAACGGGTACAGATGATGCATGCACATATCGACTTTGGACACTTAAAATATCGATTTTTAGCATGTTTTGAGCCAATATTTTGAAAAAATTCTAGCACTGAGTAGGCATGTACAGATCGCTTCTGGGACCCAAAAATATCGAATTTTCGGGTGTTTTGAGCCTGAATTTGAGATATAAACGGGTACAGAAGATGCATGCACATATCGACTTTTGGGCACCTAAAATATCGATTTTGAGCATGTTTTGGGTCTGTATCTTGAAAACATTCTAACTAGGAGTAGGGATGTACAGATCGCTTCTGGGACCCCAAAATATCGAGTTTTCGGGTGTTTTGAGCCTGAATTTTAGATATAAACGGGTACAAAAGATGCATCCACATATCGACTTTTGGGCACCTAAGAGATCGATTTTAAGAATGTTTTGGGCCTGTATATTGAAAATACCCTAACACGGAGTAGGCATGTACAGATCGCTTCTGGGACACCAAAATATCGAATTTTTGGGTGTTTTTGCCCAGAATTTGAGATATCGACTTTGGGCACCTAAAATATCGATTTTTAGCATGTATTGGGCCTATATTTTGAAAATATTCTAGCACTGAGTAGGCATGTACAGATCGCTTCTATGACCCCAAAATATCGAATTTTCGGGTGTTTTGAGCCTGAATTTGAGATATAAACGGGTACAGAAGATGCATTCACATATCGACTTTTGGGCACCTAAAATATCGATTTTTAAGCATGTTTTGGGTCTGTATCTTGAAAACATTCTAACTAGGACTAGGGATGTACAGATCGCTTCTGGGACCCAAAAATACCGAATTTTCGGGTGTTTTGAGCCTGAATTTGAAATATAAACGGGTACGGAAGATGCATGCACATATCGACTTTGGACACTTAAAATATCGATTTTCAGCATGTTTTGGGCCTGTATTTTAAAAACATTCTAGCACTGAGTAGGCATGTACAGCTCGCTTCTGGGACCCCAAAATATCGAATTTTCGGGTGTTTTGAGCCTGAATTTGAGATATAAACGGGTACAGAAGATGCATGCACATATCGACTTTTGGGCACCTAAAATATCGATTTTGAGCATGTTTTGGGTCTGTATCTTGAAAACATTCTAACTAGGACTAGGGATGTACAGATCGCTTCTGGGACCCAAAAATACTGAATTTTCGGGTGTTTTGAGCCTGAATTTGAAATATAAACGGGTACAGAAGATGCATGCACATATCGACTTTGGACACTTAAAATATCGATTTTCAGCATGTTTTGGGCCTGTATTTTGAAAACATTCTACCACTGAGTAGGCATGTACAGATCGCTTTTGGGACCCCAAAATATCGATTTTTTGGGTGTTTTGGATCTGAATTTGAGATATCGACTTTTGGCACCTAAAATATCGATTTTTAGCATGTTTTGTGCCTATTTTTTGAAAATATTCTAGCACTGAGTAGGCATGTACAGATCGCTTCTGGGACCTCAAAATAACGAATTTTCGGGTGTTTTGAGCCTGAATTTGAGATATAAACGGGTACAGAAGATGCATGCACATATTGACTTTGGGCACCTAAAATATCGATTTTCAGCTTGTTGTGGGCCTGTATTTTGAAATTACTCTAACACGGAGTAAGCAAGTACAGATCGCTTCTGGGACCCCAAAATATCGAATTTTTGGGTGTTTTTTGGCCTGAATTTGAGATATCGACTTTGGGCACCTAAAATATCGATTTTTAGCATGTTTTGGAACTATATTTTGAAAATATTCTAGCACTGAGTAGGCATGTACAGATAGCTTCTGGGACCCAAAAATATCGAATTTTCGGGTGTTTTGAGCCTGAATTTGAGATATAATCGGGTACAGAAGATGCGGGCACATATCGACTTTGGACACTTAAAATATCGATTTTTAGCATGTTTTGAGCATATATTTTGAAAACATTCTAGCACTGACTAGACATGTACAGATCGCTTCTGGGACCCAAAATTCTCAAATTTTCGGGTGTTTTCAGGTTGAATTTGAGATATAAACGAGTGCAGAATGTGCATACACATGTTCAATTTGAGTACCTAAAATATCGATTTTTAGCATATTTTGGGCCTGCATCTGAGTAAGCATGTACAGATCGCTTCTGGGACCCCAAAATATCGAATTTTCGGGTGTTTGGAGCCTGAATTTGAGATATAAACGTGTACAGAAGATGAATGCACATATCGACTTTTGGGCACCTAACGGATCGATTTTCAGTATGTTTTAGGCCTGTATTTTGAAAATACTCTAACACTGAGTAGGCATGTACAGTTCGATTCTGGGACCCCAGAATATCGAATTTTAGTGTGTTTTGGGCCTGAATTTGAGATATCGACTTTGGGCACCTAAAATATCAATTTTTAGCATGTTTTGGGTCTGTATCATGAAAACATTCTAACTAAGAGTAGGGATGCACAGATCGCTTCTGGGACCCCAAAATATCGAATTTTCGGGTGTTTGGAGCCTGAATTTGAGATATAAACGTGTACAGAAGATGCATCCACATATCGACTTTTGGGCACGTAAAAGATCGATTTTCAGTATATTTTGGGCCTGTACATTGAAAATACTCTAACACGGAGTAGGCATGTACAGATCGCTTATGGGACCCCAAAATATCGAATTTTTGGGTGTTCTTGGCCTGAATTTGAGATATCGACTTTGGGCACCTAAAATATCGATTATTAGCATGTTTTGGGCCTATATTTTGAAAAATTTCTAGCACTGAGTAGGCATGTACAGATCGCTTATGGGACCCCAAAATATCGAATTTTCTGGTGTTTTGAGCCTGAATTTGAGATATCGACTTTGAGCACCTAAAATATCGATTTTTAGCATGTTTTGGGCCTATATTTTGAAAATATTCTAGCACTGAGTAAGCATGTACAGATCGCTTCTGGGACCCGCAAAATATCGAATTTTCGGGTGTTTTGAGCCTGAATTTGAGATATAAACGGGTACAGAAGATGCATGCACATATTGACTTTGAGCACCTAAAATATCGATTTTCAGCATGTTTTGGGCCCGTATTTTGAAAATGCTCTAACACGGAGTAGGCATGTACAGATCGCTTCTGGGACCCAAAAATATCGAATTTTCGGGTGTTTTGAGGTTGAATTTGGGATATAAACGGGTGCAGAAGATGCATGCACATATCGACTTTGGACACTTAAAATATCGATTTTCAGCATGTTTTGGGCCTGTATTTTAAAAACATTCTAGCACTGAGTAGGCATGTACAGATCGCTTCTGGGACCCCAAAATATCGAATTTTCGGGTGTTTTGAGCCTGAATTTGAGATATAAACGGGTATAGAAGATGCATGCACATATCGACTTTTGGGCACCTAAAATATCGATTTTGAGCATGTTTTGGGTCTGTATCTTGAAAACATTCTAACTAGGACTAGGGATGTACAGATCGCTTCTGGGACCCAAAAATACTGAATTTTCGGGTGTTTTGAGCCTGAATTTGAAATATAAACGGGTACAGAAGATGCATGCACATATCGACTTTGGACACTTAAAATATCGATTTTCAGCATGTTTTGGGCCTGTATTTTGAAAACATTCTACCACTGAGTAGGCATGTACAGATCGCTTTTGGGACCCCAAAATATCGATTTTTTGGGTGTTTTGGATCTGAATTTGAGATATCGACTTTTGGCACCTAAAATTTCGATTTTTAGCATGTTTTGTGCCTATTTTTTGAAAATATTCTAGCACTGAGTAGGCATGTACAGATCGCTTCTGGGACCTCAAAATAACGAATTTTCGGGTGTTTTGAGCCTGAATTTGAGATATAAACGGGTACAGAAGATGCATGCACATATTGACTTTGGGCACCTAAAATATCGATTTTCAGCTTGTTGTGGGCCTGTATTTTGAAAATACCTTAACTAGGAGTAGGCATGTACAGATCGCTTCTGGGACCCAAAAATATCGAATTTTCGGGAGTTTTGAGCCTGAATTTGAGATATAAACGGGTACAGATGATGCATGCACATATCGACTTTGGACACTTAAAATATCGATTTTTAGCATGTTTTGAGCCAATATTTTGAAAAAATTCTAGCACTGAGTAGGCATGTACAGATCGCTTCTGGGACCCAAAAATATCGAATTTTCGGGTGTTTTGAGCCTGAATTTGAGATATAAACGGGTACAGAAGATGCATGCACATATCGACTTTTGGGCACCTAAAATATCGATTTTGAGCATGTTTTGGGTCTGTATCTTGAAAACATTCTAACTAGGAGTAGGGATGTACAGATCGCTTCTGGGACCCCAAAATATCGAATTTTCGGATGTTTTGAGCCTGAATTTTAGATATAAACGGGTACAAAAGATGCATCCACATATCGACTTTTGGGCACCTAAGAGATCGATTTTAAGAATGTTTTGGGCCTGTATATTGAAAATACTCTAACACGGAGTAGGCATGTACAGATCGCTTCTGGGACACCAAAATATCGAATTTTTGGGTGTTTTTGCCCAGAATTTGAGATATCGACTTTGGGCACCTAAAATATCGATTTTTAGCATGTATTGGGCCTATATTTTGAAAATATTCTAGCACTGAGTAGGCATGTACAGATCGCTTCTATGACCCCAAAATATCGAATTTTCGGGTGTTTTGAGCCTGAATTTGAGATATAAACGGGTACAGAAGATGCATTCACATATCGACTTTTGGGCACCTAAAATATCGATTTTTAAGCATGTTTTGGGTCTGTATCTTGAAAACATTCTAACTAGGACTAGGGATGTACAGATCGCTTCTGGGACCCAAAAATACCGAATTTTCGGGTGTTTTGAGCCTGAATTTGAAATATAAACGGGTACGGAAGATGCATGCACATATCGACTTTGGACACTTAAAATATCGATTTTCAGCATGTTTTGGGCCTGTATTTTAAAAACATTCTAGCACTGAGTAGGCATGTACAGATCGCTTCTGGGACCCCAAAATATCGAATTTTCGGGTGTTTTGAGCCTGAATTTGAGATATAAACGGATACAGAAGATGCATGCACATATCGACTTTTGGGCACCTAAAATATCGATTTTGAGCATGTTTTGGGTCTGTATCTTGAAAACATTCTAACTAGGACTAGGGATGTACAGATCGCTTCTGGGACCCAAAAATACTGAATTTTCGGGTGTTTTGAGCCTGAATTTGAAATATAAACGGGTACAGAAGATGCATGCACATATCGACTTTGGACACTTAAAATATCGATTTTCAGCATGTTTTGGGCCTGTATTTTGAAAACATTCTACCACTGAGTAGGCATGTACAGATCGCTTCTGGGACCCAAAAATATCGAATTTTCGGGTGTTTTGAGGTTGAATTTGGGATATAAACGGGTGCAGAAGATGCATACACATGTTGACTTTGGTCACCTAAAATATCGATTTTAAGCTTGTTTTGGGCCTGTATTTTGAAAATACTCTAACACGGAGTAAGCAAGTACAGATCGCTTCTGGGACGCCAAAATATCGAATTTTCGGGTGTTTGGAGCCTGAATTTGAGATATAAACGGGTACAGAAGATGCATCCACATATCGACTTTTGGGCACGTAAAAGATCGATTTTCAGTATGTTTTGGGCCTGTACATTGAAAATACTCTAACACGGAGTAGGCATGTACAGATCGCTTCTGGGACCCCAAAATATCGAATTTTTGGGTGTTTTTAGCCTGAATTTGAGATATCGACTTTGGGCACCTAAAATATCGATTTTTAGCATGTTTTGGGCCTATATTTTGAAAAAATTCTAGCACTGAGTAGGCATGTACAGATCGCTTCTGGGACCCCAAAATATCGAATTTTCGGGTGTTTTGAGCCTGAATTTGAGATATCGACTTTGGGCACCTAAAATATCGATTTTTAGCATGTTTTGGGCCTATATTTTGAAAATATTCTAGCACTGAGTAAGCATGTACAGATCGCTTCTGGGACCCGCAAAATATCGAATTTTCGGGTGTTTTGAGCCTGAATTTGAGATATAAACGGGTACAGAAGATGCATACACATGTTGACTTTGGTCACCTAAAATATCGATTTTAAGCTTGTTTTGGGCCTGTATTTTGAAAATACTCTAACACGGCGTAAGCAAGTACAGATCGCTTCAGGGACGCCAAAATATCGAATTTTCGGGTGTTTGGAGCCTGAATTTGAGATATAAACGGTTATAGAAGATGCATCCACATATCGACTTTTGGGCACCTAAAAGATCGATTTTCAGTATGTTTTGGGCCTGTATATTGAAATTACTCTAACACGGAGTAAGCAAGTACAGATCGCTTCTGGGACCCCAAAATATCGAATTTTTGGGTGTTTTTTGGCCTGAATTTGAGATATCGACTTTGGGCACCTAAAATATCGATTTTTAGCATGTTTTGGAACTATATTTTGAAAATATTCTAGCACTGAGTAGGCATGTACAGATAGCTTCTGGGACCCAAAAATATCGAATTTTCGGGTGTTTTGAGCCTGAATTTGAGATATAATCGGGTACAGAAGATGCGGGCACATATCGACTTTGGACACTTAAAATATCGATTTTTAGCATGTTTTGAGCATATATTTTGAAAACATTCTAGCACTGACTAGACATGTACAGATCGCTTCTGGGACCCAAAATTCTCAAATTTTCGGGTGTTTTCAGGTTGAATTTGAGATATAAACGAGTGCAGAATGTGCATACACATGTTCAATTTGAGTACCTAAAATATCGATTTTTAGCATATTTTGGGCCTGCATCTGAGTAAGCATGTACAGATCGCTTCTGGGACCCCAAAATATCGAATTTTCGGGTGTTTGGAGCCTGAATTTGAGATATAAACGTGTACAGAAGATGAATGCACATATCGACTTTTGGGCACCTAACAGATCGATTTTCAGTATGTTTTAGGCCTGTATTTTGAAAATACTCTAACACTGAGTAGGCATGTACAGTTCGATTCTGGGACCCCAGAATATCGAATTTTAGTGTGTTTTGGGCCTGAATTTGAGATATCGAATTTAGGCACCTAAAATATCAATTTTTAGCATGTTTTGGGTCTGTATCATGAAAACATTCTAACTAGGAGTAGGGATGCACAGATCGCTTCTGGGACCCCAAAATATCGAATTTTCGGGTGTTTGGAGCCTGAATTTGAGATATAAACGTGTACAGAAGATGCATCCACATATCGACTTTTGGGCACGTAAAAGATCGATTTTCAGTATGTTTTGGGCCTGTACATTGAAAATACTCTAACACGGAGTAGGCATGTACAGATCGCTTCTGGGACCCCAAAATATCGAATTTTTGGGTGTTTTTGGCCTGAATTTGAGATATCGACTTTGGGCACCTAAAATATCGATTATTAGCATGTTTTGGGCCTATATTTTGAAAAATTTCTAGCACTGAGTAGGCATGTACAGATCGCTTATGGGACCCCAAAATATCGAATTTTCTGGTGTTTTGAGCCTGAATTTGAGATATCGACTTTGAGCACCTAAAATATCGATTTTTAGCATGTTTTGGGCCTATATTTTGAAAATATTCTAGCACTGAGTAAGCATGTACAGATCGCTTCTGGGACCCGCAAAATATCGAATTTTCGGGTGTTTTGAGCCTGAATTTGAGATATAAACGGGTACAGAAGATGCATGCACATATTGACTTTGAGCACCTAAAATATCGATTTTCAGCATGTTTTGGGCCCGTATTTTGAAAATGTTCTAACACGGAGTAGGCATGTACAGATCGCTTCTGGGACCCAAAAATATCGAATTTTCGGGTGTTTTGAGGTTGAATTTGGGATATAAACGGGTGCAGAAGATGCATACACATGTTGACTTTGGTCACCTAAAATATCGATTTTAAGCTTGTTTTGGGCCTGTATTTTGAAAATACTCTAACACGGAGTAAGCAAGTACAGATCGCTTCTGGGACGCCAAAATATCGAATTTTCGGGTGTTTGGAGCCTGAATTTGAGATATAAACGGGTACAGAAGATGCATCTACATATCGACTTTCGGGCACGTAAAAGATCGATTTTCAGTATGTTTTGGGCCTGTACATTGAAAATACTCTAACACGGAGTAGGCATGTACAGATCGCTTCTGGGACCCCAAAATATCGAATTTTTGGGTGTTTTTAGCCTGAATTTGAGATATCGACTTTGGGCACCTAAAATATCGATTTTTAGCATGTTTTGGGCCTATATTTTGAAAAAATTCTAGCACTGAGTAGGCATGTACAGATCGCTTCTGGGACCCCCAAATATCGAATGTTCGGGTGTTTTGAGCCTGAATTTGAGATATCGACTTTGGGCACCTAAAATATCGATTTTTAGCATGTTTTGGGCCTATATTTTGAAAATATTCTAGCACTGAGTAAGCATGTACAGATCGCTTCTGGGACCCGCAAAATATCGAATTTTCGGGTGTTTTGAGCCTGAATTTGAGATGTAAACGGGTACAGAAGATGCATACACATGTTGACTTTGGTCACCTAAAATATCGATTTTAAGCTTGTTTTGGGCCTGTATTTTGAAAATACTCTAACACGGCGTAAGCAAGTACAGATCGCTTCAGGGACGCCAAAATATCGAATTTTCGGGTGTTTGGAGCCTGAATTTGAGATATAAACGGTTATAGAAGATGCATCCACATATCGACTTTTGGGCACCTAAAAGATCGATTTTCAGTATGTTTTGGGCCTGTATATTGAAAATATTCTAACACGGAGTAGGCATGTACAGATCGCTCCTGGGACCCCAAAATATTGAATTTTTGGGTGTTTATGGCCTGAATTTGAGATATCGACTTTGGGCACCTAAAATATCGATTTTAGCATTTTTTGGGCCTATATCTTGAAAATATTTTAGCACTGAGTAGGCATGTACAGATCGCTTCTGGGACCCCAAAATTTCGAATTTTCGGGTGTTTTGAGCCCGAATTTGAGATATAAACGGGTAGAGAAGATGCATGCACATATCGACTTTTGGGCACCTAAAATATCGATTTTGAGCATGTTTTGGGTCTTTATCTTGAAAACATTCTAACTAGGAGTAGGGATGTACAGATCGCTTCAGGGACCCAAAAATACCGGATTTTAGTGTGTTTTGAGCCTGAATTTAAGATATAAACGGGTACAGAAGATGCATGCACATATCGACTTTGGACACTTAAAATATCGATTTTCAGCAAGTTTTGGGCCTGTATTTTGAAAAAATTCTAGTACTGAGTAGGCATGTACAGATCGCTTCTGGGACCCCAAAATATCGAGTTTTTGGGTGTTTTGGACCTGAATTTGAGATCTCGAATTTGGGCACCTAAAATATCGATTTTTAGCATGTTTTGGGCCTATATTTGAAAATATTCTAGCACTGAGTAGGCATGTACAGATCGCTTCTGGGACCCCAAAATATCGAATTTTCGGGTGTTTTGAGCCTGAATTTGAGATATAAACGGGTACAGAAGATATATGCACATATTGACTTTGGGCACCTAAAATATCGATTTTCAGTATGTTTTGGGCCTGTAAATTGAAAATACTCTAACACGGAGTAGGCATGTACAGATCGCTAATGGGACCCCAAAATATCGAATTTTTGGGTGTTTTTGGCCTGAATTTGAGATATCGACTTTGGGCACCTAAAATATCGATTTTTAGCATGTTTTGGGCCTATATTTTGAAAATATTTTAGCACTGAGTAAGCATGTACAGATCGCTTCTGGGACCTGCCAAATATCGAATTTTCTGGTGTTTTGAGCCTGAATTTGAGATATAAACGGGTACAGAAGATGCATTTACATATCGACTTTTGGGCACCTGAAAGATCGATTTTCAGTATGTTTTGAGCCTGTATTTTGAAAATACTCTAACACGGAGTAGGCATGTACAGTTCGCTTCTGGGACCCCAAAATATCGAATTTTAGGGTGTTTTGGGCCTGAATTTGAGATAATGACTTTGGGGACCTAAAATATCGATTTTTAGCATGTTTTGGGCCTATATTTTGTAAATATTCTAACACTGAGTAGGCATGTACAGTTTGCTTCTGGGACCCAAAAATATCGAATTATCAGGTGTTTTGAGGTTAAATTTGGGATATAAACGGGTACAGATGATGCATTTACATATCGACTTTTGGGCACCTAAAAGATTGATTTTCTGTATGTTTTGAGCCTGTATTTTGAAAATACTCTAACACGGAGTAGGCATGTACAGTTCGCTTCTGGGACCCCAAAATTTCGAATTTTCGGGTGTTTTGAGCCTGAATTTGAGATATAAACGGGTACAGATGATGTATGCACATATCGACTTTGGACACTTAAAATATCGATTTTTAGCTTGTTTTGGCCCTGTATTTTGAAAATACTCTAACACGGAGTAAGCAAGTACAGATCGCTTCTGGGACCCCAAAATATCGAATTTTCGGGTGTTTTGAGCCTGAATTTGAGATATAAACGGGTACAGAAGATGCATGCACATATCGACTTTTGGGCACCTAAAAGATCGATTTTCAGTATGTTTTGGGCCTTTATATTGAAAATACTCTAACACGGAGTAGGCATGTACAGATCGCTTCTGGGACCCCAAAATATCGAGTTTTTGGGTGTTTTGGACCTGAATTTGAGATATCGAATTTGGGCACCTAAAATATCGATTTTTAGCATGTTTTGGGCCTATATTTGAAAATATTCTAGCACTGAGTAGGCATGTACAGATCGCTTCTGGGACCCCAAAATATCGAATTTTCGGGTGTTTTGAGCCTGAATTTGAGATATAAACGGGTACAGAAGATATATGCACATATTGACTTTGGGCACCTAAAATATCGATTTTCAGTATGTTTTGGGCCTGTAAATTGAAAATACTCTAACACGGAGTAGGCATGTACAGATCGCTAATGGGACCCCAAAATATCGAATTTTTGGGTGTTTTTGGCCTGAATTTGAGATATCGACTTTGGGCACCTAAAATATCGATTTTTAGCATGTTTTGGGCCTATATTTTGAAAATATTTTAGCACTGAGTAAGCATGTACAGATCGCTTCTGGGACCTGCCAAATATCGAATTTTCTGGTGTTTTGAGCCTGAATTTGAGATATAAACGGGTACAGAAGATGCATTTACATATCGACTTTTGGGCACCTAAAAGATCGATTTTCTGTATGTTTTGAGCCTGTATTTTGAAAATACTCTAACATGGAGTAGGCATGTACAGTTCGCTTCTGGGACCCCAAAATATCGAGATTTCGGGTGTTTTGAGCCTGAATTTGAGATATAAACGGGTACAGATGATGCATGCACATATCGACTTTGTACACTTAAAATATCGATTTTTAGCATGTTTTGAGCCTATAATTTGAAAAATTTTTAGCACTGAGTAGGCATGTACAGATCGCTTCTGGGACCCAAAAATATTGAATTTTCGGGTGTTTTGAGGTTGAATTTAGGATATAAACGGGTGCAGAAGATGCATACACATGTTGACTTTGGTCACCTAAAATATCGATTTTCAGCTTGTTTTGGGCCTGTATTTTGAAAATACTCTAACACGGAGTAAGCAAGTACAGATCGCTTCTGGGACCCGAAAATATCGAATTTTCGGGTGTTTTGAGTCTGAATTTGAGGCATGTACAGTTCGCTTCTGGGACCCCAAAATATCGAATTTTAGGGTGTTTTGGGCCTGAATTTGAGATATCGACTTTTTGGACATAAAATATCGATTTTTAGCATGTTTTGGGCCTATATTTTGAAAATATTCTAGCACTAAGTAGGCATGTACAGATCACTTCTGGGACCCCAAAATATCGAATTTTCGGGTGTTTGGAGCCTGAATTTGAGATAAAAACGGGTACAGATGATGCATGCCCATATCGACTTTGGACACTTAAAATATCGATTTTCAGCTTGTTTTGGGCCTGTATTTTGAAAATACTCTAACACGGAATAAGCAAATACAGACCGCTTCTGGGACATCAAAAATATCGAATTTTCGGGTGTTTGGAGCCTGAATTTGAGATATAAACGGTTATAGAAGATGCATCCACATATCGACTTTTGAGCACCTAAAAGATCGATTTTCAGTATGTTTTGGGCCTGTACATTGAAAATATTCTAACACGGAGTAGGCATGTACCGATCGCTTCTGGGACCCCAAAATAACGAATTTTTGTGTGTTTTTGGCCTGAATTTGAGATATCGACTTTGGGCACCTAAAATATCGATTTTTAGCATTTTTTGGGCCTATATTTTGAAAATATTCTAGCACTGAGTAAGCATGTACAGATCGCTTCTGGGACCCGCTAAATATCGAATTTTCGGGTGTTTTGAGCCTGAATTTGGGATATAAACGGGTACAGAAGATGCATTTACATATCGACTTTTGGGCACCTAATAGATCGATTTTCAGTATGTTTTGAGCCTGTATTTTGAAAATACTCTAACACGGAGTAGGCATGTACAGTTCGCTTCTGGGACCCCAAAATATCGAATTTTCGGGTGTTTTGGGCCTGAATTTGAGATATCGACTTTGGGGACCTAAAATATCGATTTTTAGGATGTTTTGGGGCTATATTTTGAAAATATTCTAGCACTGAGTAGGCATGTATAGTTTGCTTCTGGGACCCAAAAATTTCGAATTTTCGGGTGTTTTGAGGTAAAATTTGGGATATAAACGGGTACAGAAGATGCATTTACATATCAACTTTTGGGCACCTAAAAGATCGATTTTCAGTATGTTTTGAGCCTGTATTTTGAAAATACTCTAACACGGAGTAGGCATGTACAGTTTGCTTCTGGGACCCCAAAATATCGAATTTTCGGGTGTTTTGGGCCTGAATTTGAGATATCGACTTTGGGCACCTAAAATATCGATTTTTAGCATGTTTTGAGCCTATAATTTGAAAATTTTTTAGCACTGAGTAGGCAAATACAGACCGCTTCTGGGACCCCAAAATATTGAATTTTCGGGTGTTTTGAGCCTGATTTTGAGATATAAACGGGTACAGAAGATGCATGCACATATCGACTTTTGGGCACCTAAAATATCAATTTTGAGCATGTTTTGGGTCTGTATCTTGAAAACATTCTAACTAGGAGTAGGGATGTACAGATCGCTTCTGGGACCCAAAAATACCGAATTTTCGGGTGTTTTGAGAGTGAATTTGAGATATAAACGATAAACGATATATCGACTTTGGACACTTAAAATATCGATTTTCAGCATGTTTTGGGCCTGTATTATGAAAACATTCTAGCACTGAGTAGGCATGTACAGATCGCTTCTGGGACCTCAAAATATCGATTTTTCGGGTGTTTTGAGCCTGAATTTAAAATATAAACGGGTACAGAAGATGCATGCACATATTGACTTTGAGCACCTAAAAGATCGATTTTCAGTATGTTTTGGGCCTGTATATTGAAAATATTCTACCACGGACTAGGCATGTACAGATCGCTTCTGGGACCCCAAAATATCGAATTTTCGGGTGTTTTGAGCCTGAATTGAGATATAAACGGGTACAGAAGATGCATGCACATATCGACTTTTGGGCAAATAAAATATCGATTTTGAGCATGTTTTGGGTCTGTATCTTCAAAACATTCTTACTAGGAGTAGGGATGTACATATCGCTTCTAGGACCCAAAAATACCGAATTTTCGGGTGTTTTGAGCCTGAATTTGAGATATAAACGGGTACAGAAGATGCATGCACATATTGACTTTGGGCACCTAAAATATCGATTTTCAGCATGCTTTGGGCCTGTATTTTGAAAATACTCTAACTAGGAGTAGCCATGTACAGATCGCTTCTGGGACCCCAAAATATCGAATTTTCGAGTTTTTTGAGCCTGAATTTGAGATATAAACGGGTACAGAAGATGCATGCACATATCGACTTTGGACACTAAAAATATCGATTTTTAGCATGTTTTGAGCCTATATTTTGAAAACATTCTAGCACTGACTAGACATGTACAGTTCGCTTCTGGTACCCAAAATTATCGAATTTTTGGGTGTTTTGAGGTTGAATTTGATATATAAACGAGTGCAGAAGATGCATACACATGTTCAATTTGGGTACCAAAAATATCGATTTTCAGCATGTTTTGGGCCTGCATCTGAGTAAGCATGTACAGATCGCTTCTGGGACCCCAAAATATTGAATTTTCGGGTGTTTTGAGCCTGAATTTGAGATATAAACGGGTACAGTAGATGCATGCACATATCGACTTTTGGGCACCTAAAAGATCGATTTTCAGTATGTTTTGGGCCTGTATTTTGAAAATACTCTAACACGGAGTAGGCATGTACAGTTCCCTTCTGGGACCTCAAAATATCGAATTTTAGGGTGTTTTGGGCCTGAATTTGAGATATAAACGGGTACAGAAGATGCATCCACATATCGACTTTTGGGCACCTAAAAGATCGATTTTCAGTATGTTTTGGGCCTGTATTTTGAAAATACTCTAACACGGAGTAGGCATGTACTGTTCGCTTCTGGGACCCCCAAAAATCGAATTTTAGGGTGTTTTGGGCCTGAATTTGAGATATCGACTTTGGGCACCTAAAATATCGATTTTTAGCATGTTTTGGGCCTATATTTTTTAAAATATTCTAGCACTAAGTAGGCATGTACAGATCGCTTCTGGGACTCAAAAATATCGAATTTTCGGGTGTTTTGAGGTTAAATTTGGGATATAAAAGAGTACAGAAGATACATTTACAATCGACTTTTGGGCACCTAAAAGATCGATTTTCAGTATGTTTTGAGCCTGTATTTTGAATATACTCTAACATGGAGTAGGCATGTACAGTTCGCTTCTAGGACCCCATAATATCGAATTTTCAGGTGTTTTGGGCCTGAATTTGATTTATCGACTTTGGGGACCTAAAATATCGATTTTTAGCATGTTTTGGGCCTATATTTTGAAAATATTCTAGCACTAAGTAGGCATGTACAGATCACTTCTGGGACCCCAAAATATCGAATTTTCGGGTGTTTTGAGCCAGAATTTGAGATATAAACGAGTACAGATGATGCATCCACATATCGACTTTGGACACTTAAAATATAGATTTTTAGCATGTTTTGAGCCTATATTTTTAAAAAATTCTAGCACTGAGTAGGCATGTACAGATCGCTTCTGGGACTCCAAAATATCGAATTGTCGGGTGTTTTGAGCCTGAATTTGAGATATAAACGGGTACAGTAGATACATGCACATATAAACTTTTGGGCACCTAAAATATCGATTTTGAGCATGTTTTGGGTCTGTATCTTGAAAAGATTCTAACTAGGAGTAGGGATGTACAGATCGCTTCTAGGACCCAAAAATACCGAATTTTCTGGTGTTTTGAGCCTGAATTTGAGATATAAACGGGTACAGAAGATGCATGCACATATTGACTTTGGGCACCTAAAATATCGATTTTCAGAATATTTTGGGCCTGTATTTTGAAAATACTCTAACTATGAGTAGGCATGTACAGATCGCATCTGGGACCCCAAAATATCGAATTTTCGGGTGTTTTGAGCCTGAATTTGAGATATAAACGGGTACAGAAGATGCATGCACATATCGAGTTTGGACACTTAAAATATTGATTTTTAGCATGTTTTGAGCCTATATTTTGAAAATATTCTATCTCTAACTAGACATGTACAGATCACTTCTGGGACCCAAAATTATCGAATTTTTGGGTGTTTTGAGGTTGAATTTGAGATATAAACGAGTGTAGAAGATGCATACACATGTTTAATTTGTGTACCTAAAATATCGATATGCAGCATGTTTTGGGCCTGCATCTGACTAGGCACGTACAGATCGCTTCTGGGACCCCAAAATATTGAATTTTCGAGTGTTTGAAGCCTGAATTTAAGATATAAACGGGTACAGAAGATGCATGCACATATCGACTTTTGGGCACCTAAAGAGATCGATTTTCAGTATGTTTTGTGGCTGTATTTTGAAAATACTCTAACACGGAGTAGGCATGTACAGTTCGCTTCTGGGACCCCAAAATATCGAATTTTAGGGTGTTTTGGGCATGAATTTGAGATATCGACTTTGGGCACATAAAATATCGATTTTTAGCATGTTTTGGGCCTATATTTTGAAAACATTCTAGCACTAGGTAGGCATGTACAGATCACTTCTGGGACCCCAAAATATCGAATTTTCGGGTGTTTTGAGCCTGAATTTGAGATTTAAACGGGTACAGAAGATGCATGCACATATCGACTTTGGACACTTAAAATATCGATTTTTAGCATGTTTTGAGCCTATATTTTGAAAACATTCTAGCACTGACTAGACATGTACAGATCGCTTCTGGGACACAAAATTATCGAATTTTCGGGTGATTTGAGGTTGAATTTTAAATATAAACGAGTACAGAAGATGCATACACATGTTGACTTTGTGCACCTAAAATATCGATTTTCAGCATGTTTTGAGCCTGCATCTGAGTAGGCATGTACAGATCGCTACTGGGACACCAAAATATCGAATTTTCGGGTGTTTGGAGCCTGAATTTGAGATATAAACGGGTACAGAAGATGCATGCACATATCGACTTTTGGGCACCTAAAAGATCGATTTTCAGTATGTTTTGGGCCTGTATTTTGAAAATACTCTAACACGGAGTAGGCATGTACAGTTCGCTTCTGGGACCCCATAATATCGAATTTTCGGGTGTTTTGGGCCTGAATTTGAAATATCGACTTTGGGCACCTAAAATATCGATTTTTAGCATGTTTTGGGCCTATATTTTGAAAATATTCTAGCACTGAGTAGGCATGTACAGATCGCTTCTGGGACCCCAAAATATCGAATTTTCGTGTGTTTTGAGCCTGAATTGAGATATAAACGGGTACAGAAGATGCATGCACATATCGACTTTTGGGCACCTAAAATATCGATTTTGAGCATGTTTTGGGTCTGTATCTTGAAAACATTCTAATTAGGAGTAGGGATGTACAGATCGCTTCTAGGACCCAAAAATACCGAATTTTCGGGTGTTTTGAGCCTGAATTTAAGATATAAACGGGTACAGAAGATGCATGCACATATTGACTTTGGGCACCTAAAATATCGATTTTCAGCATGTTTTGGGCCGGTAATTTGAAAATACTCTAACTAGGAGTAGGTATGTACAGATCGCTTCTGGGACCCCAAAATATCGAATTTTCGAGTGTTTTGAGCCTGACTTTGAGATATAAACGGGTACAGAAGATGCATGCACATATCGACTTTTGAGCACCTAAATAGACCGATTTTCAGTATGTTTTGGGCCTGTATTTTGAAAATACTCTAACACGGAGTAGGCATGTACAGTTCGCTTCTGGGACCACAAAATATAGAATTTTAGGGTGTTTTGGGCCTGAATTTGAGATATCGACTTTGGGCACCTAAAATATCGATTTTTAGCATGTTTTGTGCCTATATTTTGAAAATATTCTAGCACTAAGTAGGCATGTACAAATCACTTCTGGGACCCCAAAATATCTAATTTTTGGGTGTTTTGAGCCTGAATTTGAGATATAAACGGGTACAGAAGATGCATGCATATATCGACTTTGGACACTTAAAATATCGATTTTTAGTATGTTTTGAGCCTATATTTTGAAAACATTCTAGCACTGACTAGACATGTACAGATCGCTTCTGGGACCCAAAATTATCGAATTTTCGGGTGTTTTGAGGTTGAATTTGAGATATAAACGAGTGCAGAAGATGCATACACATGTTCAATTTGGTTACCTAAAATATCGAATTTTAGCATGTTTTGGGCCTGCATCTGAGTAGGCATGTACAGATCGCTTCTGATACCCCAAAATATCGAATTTTCGGGTGTTTGGAGCCTGAATTTGAGATATAAACGGGTACAGATGATGCATGCACATATCGACTTTTGGGCTCCTAAAAGATCGATTTTCAGCTTGTTTTGGGCCTGTATTTTGAAAATACTCTAACACGGAGTAGGCATGTACAGATCACTTCTGGGACCCCAAAATATCGAATTTTAGGGTGTTTTGAGCCTGAATTTGAGATATAAACGGGTACAGAAGATGCATCCACATATCGACTTTTAGGCACCTAAAAGATCGATTTTCAGTATGTTTTAGGCCTGTATTTTGAAAATACTCTAACACGGAGTAGGCATGTACTGTTCGCTTGTGGGACCCCCAAAAATCGAATTTTAGGGTGGTTTGGGCCTGAATTTGAGATATCGTCTTTGGGCACCTAAAATATCGATTTTTAGCATGTTTTGGGCCTATATTTTTTAAAATATTCTAGCACTAAGTAGGCATGTACAGATCGCTTCTGGGACCCAAAAATATCGAATTTTCGGGTGTTTTGAGGTTAAATTTGGGATATAAACGGGTACAGAAGATGCATTTACAATCGTCTTTTGGGCACCTAAAAGATCGATTTTCAGTATGTTTTGAGCCTGTATTTTGAAAATACTCTAACACGGAGTAGGCATGTACAGTTCCCTTCTGGGACCCCAAAATATCGAATTTTCGGGTGTTTTGGGCCTGAATTTGAGATATCGACTTTGGGGACCTAAAATATCGATTTTTAGCATGTTTTGGGTCTATATTTTGAAAATATTCTAGCACTAAGTAGGCATGTACAGATCACTTCTGGGACCCCAAAATATCCAATTTTAGGGTGTTTTGAGCCTGAATTTGAGATATAAACGGGTACAGAAGATGAATGCACATATCGACTTTGGACACTTAAAATATCGATTTTTAGCATGTTTTGAGCCTATATTTTGAAAACATTCTAGCACTGACTAGACATGTACAGATTGCTTCTGGGACCCAAAATTATCGAATTTTCGGGTGCTTTGAGGTTGAATTTGAGATATAAACGAGTGCAGAAGATGCATACACATGTTGACTTTGGGCACCTAGAATATCGATTTTCAGCATGTTTTGAGCCTGCATCTAAGTAGGCATGTACAGATCGCTTCTGGGACCCCAAAATATCGAATTTTCGGGTGTTTGGATCCTGAATTTGAGATATAAACGGGTACAGAAGATGCATGCACATATCGACTTTTGGGCACCTAAAAGATCGATTTTCAGTATGTTTTGGGCCTGTATTTTGAAAATACTCTAACACGGAGTAGGCATGTACAGTTCGCTTCTGGGACCCCAAAATATCGAATTTTCGGGTGTTTTGGGCCTGAATTTGAAATATCGACTTTGGGCACCTAAAATATCGATTTTTAGCATGTTTTGGGCCTATATTTTGAAAATATTCTAGCACTGAGTAGGCATGTACAGATCGCTTCTGGGACCCCAAAATATCGAATTTTCGGGTGTTTTGAGCCTGAATTGAGATATAAACGGGTACAGAAGATGCATGCACATATCGACTTTTGTGCACCTAAAATATCGATTTTCAGTATGTTTTGGGCCTGTATTTTGAAAATACTCTAACACGGAGTAGGCATGTACAGTTCGCTTCTGGGAACTAAAATTATCGAATTTTCGGGTGTTTTGAGGTTGAATTTGAGATATAAACGAGTGCAGAAGATGCATACACATGTTCAATTTGGTTACCTACAATATCGATTTTTAGCATGTTTAGGGCCTGCATCTGAGTAGGCATGTACAGATCACTTCTGGGACCCCAAAATATCGAATTTTAGGGTGTTTTGAGCCTGAATTTGAGATATAAACGGGTACAGAAGATGCATCCACATATCGACTTTTGGGCACCTAAAAGATCGATTTTCAGTATGTTTTGGGCCTGTATTTTGAAAATACTCTAACACGGAGTAGGCATGTACTGTTCGCTTCTGGGACCCCCAAAAATCGAATTTTAGGGTGTTTTGGGCCTGAATTTGAGATATCGACTTTGGGCACCTAAAATATCGATTTTTAGCATGTTTTGGGCCTATATTTTTTAAAATATTCTAGCAATAAGTAGGCATGTACAGATCGCTTCTGGGACCCAAAAATATCGAATTTTCGGGTGTTTTGAGGTTAAATTTGGGATATAAACGGGTACAGAAGATGCATTTACAATCGACTTTTGGGCACCTAAAAGATCGATTTTCAGTATGTTTTAAGCCTGTATTTTGAAAATACTCTAACACGGAGTAGGCATGTACAGTTCGCTTCTGGGACCCCAAAATACCGAATTTTCGGGTGTTTTGGGCCTGAATTTGAGATATCGACTTTGGGGACCTAAAATATCGATTTTTAGCATGTTTTGGGTCTATATTTTGAAAATATACTAGCACTAAGTAGGCATGTACAGATCACTTCTGGGACCACAAAATATCGAATTTTCGGGTGTTTTGAGCGTGAATTTGATATATAAACGGGTACAGAAGATGAATGCACATATCGACTTTGGACACTTAAAATATCGATTTTTAGCATGTTTTGAGCCTATATTTTGAAAACATTCTAGCACTGACTAGACATGTACAGATTGCTTCTGGGACCCAAAATTATCGAATTTTCGGGTGTTTTGAGGTTGAATTTGAGATATAAACGAGTGCAGAAGATGCATACACATGTTGACTTTGGGCACCTAAAATATCGATTTTCAGCATGTTTTGAGCATGCATCTGAGTAGGCATGTACAGATCGCTTCTGGGACCCCAAAATATCGAACTTTAGGGTGTTTGGATCCTGAATTTGAGATATAAACGGGTACAGAAGATGCATGCACATATCGACTTTAGGGCACCTGAAAGATCGATTTTCAGTATGTTTTGGGCCTGTATTTTGAAAATACTCTAACACGGAGTAGGCATGTACAGTTCGCTTCTGGGACCCCAAAATATCGAATTTTCGGGTGTTTTGGGTCTGAATTTGAAATATCGACTTTGGGCACCTAAAATATCGATTTTTAGCATGTTTTGGGCCTATGTTTTGAAAATATTCTAGCACTGAGTAGGCATGTACTGTTCGCTTCTGGGACCCCCCAAAATCGAATTTTTGGGTGTTTTGGGCTTGAATTTGAGATATCGACTTTGGGCACCTAAAATATCGATTTTTAGCATGTTTTGGGCCTATATTTTTTAAAATATTCTAGCACTAAGTAGGCATGTACAGATCGTTTCTGGGACCCAAAAATATCGAATTTTCGGGTGTTTTGAGGTTAAATTTGGGATATAAACGGGTACAGAAGATGCATTTACAATCGACTTTTGGGCACCTAAAAGATCGATTTTCAGTATGTTTTGAGCCTGTATTTTGAAAATACTCTAACACGGAGTAGGCATGTACAGTTCGCTTCTGGTACCCCAAAATATCGAATTTGCGGGTGTTTTGGGCCTGAATTTGAGATATCGACTTTGGGGACCTAAAATATCGATTTTTAGCATGTTTTGGGCCTATATTTTGAAAATATTCTAGCACTAAGTAGGCATGTACAGATCACTTCTGGGACCCCAAAATATCGAATTTCCGGGTGTTTTGAGCCTGAATTTGAGATATAAACGGGTACAGATGATGCATGCACATATCGACTTTGGACACTTAAAATATCGATTTTTCGCATTTTTTGAGCCTATATTTTCAAAAAATTCTAGCACTGAGTAGTCATGTACAGATCGCTTCTGGAACCCAACAATATCGAATTTTCGGGTGTTTTGAGGTTGAATTTGAGATATAAACGGGTGCAGAAGATGCATGCAGATATCGAATTTTGGGCACCTAAAATATCGATTTTGAGCATGTTTTGGGTCTGTATCTTGAAAACATTCTAACTAGGAGTAGGGATGTACAGATCGCTTCTAGGACCCAAAAATACCGAATATTCGGGTGTTTTGAGCCTGAATTTAAGATATAAACGGGTACAGAAGATGCATGTACATATTGACTTTGGGCACATAAATAGACCGATTTTCAGTATGTTTTGGGCCTGTATTTTGAAAACATTCTAGCACTGACTAGACATGTACAGATCGCTTCTGGGACCCCAAAATATCGAATTTTAGGGTGTTTTGGGCCTGAATTTGAGATATCGACTTTGGGCACCTAAAATATCGATTTTTAGCATGTTTTGGGCCTATATTTTGAAAATATTCTAGCACTAAGTAGGCATATACAAATCACTTCTGGGACCCCAAAATATTTAATTTTCGGGTGTTTTGAGCCTGAATTTGAGATATAAACGGGTACAGAAGATGCATGCATATATCGACATTGGACACTTAAAATATCGATTTTTAGCATGTTTTGAGCCTATATTTTGAAAACATTCTAGCACTGACTAGACATGTACAGATCGCTTCTGGAACCCAAAATTATCGAATTTTCGGGTGTTTTGAGGTTGAATTTGAGATATAAACGAGTGCAGAAGATGCATACACATGTTCAATTTGGTTACCTAAGATATCGATTTTTAGCATGTTTTGGGCCAGCATCTGAGTAGGCATGTACAGATCGCTTCTGATACCCCAAAATATCGAATTTTCGGGTGTTTGGAGCCTGAATTTGAGATTTAAACGGGTACAGAAGATGCATGCACATATCGACTTTTGGGCACCTAAAAGATCGATTTTCTGCTTGTTTTGGGCCTGTATTTTGAAAATACTCTAACACGGAGTAGGCATGTACAGATCACTTCTGGGACCCGAAAATATCGAATTTTAAGGTGTTTTGAGCCTGAATTTGAGATATAAACGGGTACAGAAGATGCATCCACATATCGACTTTTGGGCACCTAAAAGATCGATTTTCAGTATGTTTTGGGCCTGTATTTTGAAAATACTCTAACACGGAGTAGACATGTGCTGTTTGCTTCTGGGACCCCCAAAAATCGAATTTTAGGGTGTTTTGGGCCTGAATTTGAGATATCGAATTTGGGCACCTAAAATATCGATTTTTAGCATGTTTTAGGCCTATATTTTTTAAAATATTCTAGCACTAAGTAGGCATGTACAGATCGCTTCTGGGACCCAAAAATATCGAATTTTCGGGTGTTTTGAGGTTAAATTTGGGATATAAACGGGTACAGAAGATGCATTTACAATCGACTTTTGGGCACCTAAAAGATCGATTTTCAGTATGTTTTGAGCCTGTATTTTGAAAATACTCTAACACGGAGTAGGCATGTACAGTTCGCTTCTGGGACCCCAAAATATCGAATTTTCGGGTGTTTTGGGCCTGAATTTGAGATATCGACTTTGGGGACCTAAAATATCGATTTTTAGCATGTTTTGGGTCTATATTTTGAAAATATTCTAGCACTAAGTAGGCATGTACAGATCACTTCTGGGACCCCAAAATATCCAATTTTAGGGTGTTTTGAGCCTGAATTTGAGATATAAACGGGTACAGAAGATGAATGCACATATCGACTTTGGACACTTAAAATATCGATTTTTAGCATGTTTTGAGCCTATATTTTGAAAACATTCTAGCACTGACCAGACATGTACAGATTGCTTCTGGGACCCAAAATTATCGAATTTTCGGGTGCTTTGAGGTTGAATTTGAGATATAAACGAGTGCAGAAGATGCATACACATGTTGACTTTGGGCACCTAAAATATCGATTTTCAGCATGTTTTGAGCCTGCATCTGAGTAGGCATGTACAGATCGCTTCTGGGACCCCAAAATATCGAATTTTCGGGTGTTTGGATCCTGAATTTGATATATAAACGGGTACAGAAGATGCATGCACATATCGACTTTTGGGCACCTAAAAGATCGATTTTCAGTATGTTTTGGGCCTGTATTTTGAAAATACTCTAACACGGAGTAGGCATGTACAGTTCGCTTCTGGGACCCCAAAATATCGAATTTTCGGGTGTTTTGGGCCTGAATTTGAAATATCGACTTTGGGCACCTAAAATATCGATTTTTAGCATGTTTTGGGCCTATATTTTGAAAATATTCTAGCACTGAGTAGGCATGTACAGATCGCTTCTGGGACCCCAAAATATCGAATTTTCGGGTGTTTTGAGCCTGAATTGAGATATAAACGGGTACAGAAGATGCATGCACATATCGACTTTTGGGCACCTAAAATATCGATTTTCAGTATGTTTTGGGCCTGTATATTGAAAATACTCTAACACGGAGTAGGCATGTACAGTTCGCTTCTGGGACCCCAAAATATCGAATTTTAGGGTGTTTTGGGCCTGAATTTTAGATATCGACTTTGGGCACCTAAAATATCGATTTTTAGCATGTTTTGGGCCTATATTTTGAAAATATTCTAGCACTAAGTAGGCATGTACAAATCACTTCTGGGACCCCAAAATATCTAATTTTCGGGTGTTTTGAGCCTGAATTTGATATATAAACGGGTACAGAAGATGCATGCGTATATCGACTTTGGACACTTAAAATATCGATTTTTAGCATGTTTTGAGCCTATATTTTGAAAACATTCTAGCACTGACTAGACATGTACAGATCGCTTCTGGGACCCAAAATTATCGAATTTTCGGGTGTTTTGAGGTTGAATTTGAGATATAAACGAGTGCAGAAGATGCATACACATGTTCAATTTGGTTACCTACAATATCGATTTTTAGCATGTTTAGGGCCTGCATCTGAGTAGGCATGTACAGATCACTTCTGGGACCCCAAAATATCAAATTTTAGGGTGTTTTGAGCCTGAATTTGAGATATAAACGGGTACAGAAGATGCATCCACATATCGACTTTTGGGCACCTAAAAGATCGATTTTCAGTATGTTTTGGGCCTGTATTTTGAAAATACTCTAACACGGAGTAGGCATGTACTGTTCGCTTCTGGGACCCCCAAAAATCGAATTTTAGGGTGTTTTGGGCCTGAATTTGAGATATCGACTTTGGGCACCTAAAATATCGATTTTTAGCATGTTTTAGGCCTATATTTTTTAAAATATTCTAGCACTAAGTAGGCATGTACAGATCGCTTCTGGGACCCAAAAATATCGAATTTTCGGGTGTTTTGAGGTTAAATTTGGGATATAAACGGGTACAGAAGATGCATTTACAATCGACTTTTGGGCACCTAAAAGATCGATTTTCAGTATGTTTTGAGCCTGTATTTTGAAAATACTCTAACACGGAGTAGGCATGTACAGTTCGCTTCTGGGACCCCAAAATATCGAATTTTCGGGTGTTTTGGGCCTGAATTTGAGATATCGACTTTGGGGACCTAAAATATCGATTTTTAGCATGTTTTGGGTTTATATTTTGAAAATATACTAGCACTAAGTAGGCATGTACAGATCACTTCTGGGACCCCAAAATATCGAATTTTCGGGTGTTTTGAGCGTGAATTTGATATATAAACGGGTACAGAAGATGAATGCACATATCGACTTTGGACACTTAAAATATCGATTTTTAGCATGTTTTGAGCCTATATTTTGAAAACATTCTAGCACTGACTAGACATGTACAGATTGCTTCTGGGACCCAAAATTATCGAATTTTCGGGTGTTTTGAGGTTGAATTTGAGATATAAACGAGTGCAGAAGATGCATACACATGTTGACTTTCGGCACCTAAATTATCGATTTTCAGCATGTTTTGAGCATGCATCTGAGTAGGCATGTACAGATCGCTTCTGAGACCCCAAAATATCGAATTTTAGGGTGTTTGGATCCTGAATTTGAGATATAAACGGGTACAGAAGATGCATGCACATATCGACTTTTGGGCACCTGAAAGATCGATTTTCAGTATGTTTTGGGCCAGTATTTTGAAAATACTCTAACACGGAGTAGGCATGTACAGTTCGCTTCTGGGACCCCAAAATATCAAATTTTCGGGTGTTTTGGGTCTGAACTTGAAATATTGACTTTGGGCACCTAAAATATCGATTTTTAGCATGTTTTGGGCCTATGTTTTGAAAATATTCTAGCACTGAGTAGGCATGTACTGTTCGCTTCTGGGACCCCCCAAAATCGAATTTTTGGGTGTTTTGGGCTTGAATTTGAGATATCGACTTTGGGCACCTAAAATATCGATTTTTAGCATGTTTTGGGCCTATATTTTTTAAAATATTCTAGCACTAAGTAGGCATGTACAGATCGTTTCTGGGACCCAAAAATATCGAATTTTCGGGTGTTTTGAGGTTAAATTTGGGATATAAACGGGTACAGAAAATGCATTTACAATCGACTTTTGGGCACCTAAAAGATCGATTTTTAGTATGTTTTGAGCCTGTATTTTGAAAATACTCTAACACGGAGTAAGCATGTACAGTTCGCTTCTGGGACCCCAAAATATCGAATTTGCGGGTGTTTTTGGGCCTGAATTTGAGATATCGACTTTGGGGACCTAAAATATCGATTTTTAGCATGTTTTGGGCCTATATTTTGAAAATATTCTAGCACTAAGTAGGCATGTACAGATCACTTCTGTGACCCCAAAATATCGAATTTCCGGGTGTTTTGAGCCTGAATTTGAGATATAAACGGGTACAGATGATGCATGCACATATCGACTTTGGACACTTAAAATATCGATTTTTCGCATTTTTTGAGCCTATATTTTCAAAAAATTCTAGCACTGAGTAGTCATGTACAGATCGCTTCTGGAACCCAACAATATCGAATTTTCGGGTGTTTTGAGGTTGAATTTGAGATATAAACGGGTGCAGAAGATGCATGCACATATCGACTTTTGGGCACCTAAAATATCGATTTTGAGCATGTTTTGGGTCTGTATCTTGAAAACATTCTAACTAGGAGTAGGGATGTACAGATCGCTTCTAGGACCCAAAAATACCGAATTTTCGGGTGTTTTGAGCCTGAATTTAAGATATAAACGGGTACAGAAGATGCATGCACATATTGACTTTGGGCACATAAATAGACCGATTTTCAGTATGTTTTGGGCCAGTATTTTGAAAACATTCTAGCACTGACTAGACATGTACAGATCGCTTCTGGGACCCCAAAATATCGAATTTTAGGGTGTTTTGGGCCTGAGTTTGAGATATCGACTTTGGGCACCTAAAATATCGATTTTTAGCATGTTTTGGGCCTATATTTTGAAAATATTCTAGCACTAAGTAGGCATGTACAAATCACTTCTGGGACCCCAGAATATCTAATTTTCGGGTGTTTTGAGCCTGAATTTGAGATATAAACGGGTACAGAAGATGCATGCATATATCGACTTTGGACACTTAAAATATCGATTTTTAGCATGTTTTGAGCCTATATTTTGAAAACATTCTAGCACTGACTAGACATGTACAGATCGCTTCTGGAACCCAAAATTATCGAATTTTCGATGGTTTTGAGGTTGAATTTGAGATATAAACGAGTGCAGAAGATGCATACACATGTTCAATTTGGTTACCTAAGATATCGATTTTTAGCCTGTTTTGGGCCAGCATCTGAGTAGGCATGTACAGATCGCTTCTGATACCCCAAAATATCGAATTTTCGGGTGTTTGGAGCCTGAATTTGAGATATAAACGGGTACAGAAGATGCATGCACATATCGACTTTTGGGCACCTAAAAGATCGATTTTCTGCTTGTTTTGGGCCTGTATTTTGAAAATACTCTAACACGGAGTAGGCATGTACAGATCACTTCTGGGACCCGAAAATATCGAATTTTAGGGTGTTTTGAGCCTGAATTTGAGATATAAACGGGTACAGAAGATGCATCCACATATCGACTTTTGGGCACCTAAAAGATCGATTTTCAGTATGTTTTGGGCCTGTATTTTGAAAATACTCTAAGACGGAGTAGGCATGTACTGTTTGCTTCTGGGACCCCCAAAAATCGAATTTTACGGTGTTTTGGGCCTGAATTTGAGATATCGACTTTGGGCACCTAAAATATCGATTTTTAGCATGTTTTGGGCCTATATTTTTTTAAATATTCTAGCACTAAGTAGGCATGTACAGATCGCTTCTGGGACCCAAAAATATCGAATTTTCGGGTGTTTTGAGGTTAAATTTGGGATATAAACGGGTACAGAAGATGCATTTACAATCGACTTTTGGGCACCTAAAAGATCGATTTTCAGTATGTTTTGAGCCTGTATTTTGAAAATACTCTAACACGGAGTAGTCATGTACAGTTCGCTTCTGGGACCCCAAAATATCGAATTTTTCTGGTGTTTTGGGCCTGAATTTCAGATATCGACTTTGGGGACCTAAAATATCGATTTTTAGCATGTTTTGGGCCTATATTTTGAAAATATTCTAGCACTAAGTAGGCATGTACAGATCACTTCTGGGACCCCAAAATATCGAATTTTCGGGTGTTTTGAGCCTGAATTTGAGATAAAAACGGGTACAGATGATGCATGCACATATCGACTTTGGACACTTAAAATATCGATTTTTCGCATGTTTTGAGCCTATATTTTCAAAAAATTCTAGCACTGAGTAGGCATGTACAGATCCCTTCTGGAACCCAAAAATATCGAATTTTCGGGTGTTTTGAGGTTGAATTTGGGATATAAACGGGTGCAGAAGATGCATACACATGTTGACTTTGGTCACATAAAATATCGATTTTCAGCTTGTTTTGGGCCTGTATTTTGAAAATACTCTAACACGGAGTAAGCAAGTACAGATCGCTTCCGGGACCCCAAAATATTGAATTTTCGGGTGTTCTGAGCCTGAATTTGAGATATAAACGGTTATAGAAGATGCATTCACATATCGACTTTTGGGCACCTAAAAGATCGATTTTCAGTATGTTTTGGGCCTGTATATTGAAAATACTCTAACACGGAGTAGGCATGTACAGGTCGCTTCAGGGACCCAAAATTATCGAATTTTCGGGTGTTTTGAGGTTGAATTTGAGATATAAACGAGTGCAGAAGATGCATACACATGTTCAATTTGGGTATCTAAAATATCGATTTTAACATGTTTTGGGCCTGCATCTGAGTAGGCATGTACAGATTGCTTCTGGGACCCCAAAATATAGAATTTTCGGGAGCTTGGAGCCTGAATTTGAGATATAAACGGGTACAGAAGATGCATGCACATATCGACTTTTGGGCACCTAAAAGATCGATTTTCAGTATGTTTTGGGCCTGTATTTTGAAAATACTCTAACACGGAGTAGGCATGTACAGATCACTTCTGGGACTCCAAAATATCGAATTTTAGAGTGTTTTGAGCATGAATTTGAGATATAAACGGGTACAGAAAATGCATCCACATATCGACTTTTGGGCACCTAAAAGATCGATTTTCAGTATGTTTTGCTCCTGTATTTTGAAAATACTCTAACACGGAGTAGGCATGTACAGTTCGCTTCTGGGACCCCAAAATATCGAATTTTAGGGTGTTTTGGGCCTGAATTTGAGATATCGACTTTGGGCAATTAAAATATCGATTTTTAGCATGTTTTGGGCCTATATTTTGAAAATATTCTAGCACTGAGTAGGCATGTACAGATCGCTTCTGGGACCATAAAATTTCGATTTTTCGGGTGTTTTGAGCCTGAATTTGAGATATAAACGGGTACAGAAGATGCATGCACATATCGACTTTTGGGCACCTAAAATATCGATTTTTAGCATGTTTTGGGTCTGTATCTTGAAAACATTCTAACTAGGAGTAGGGATGTACAGATCGCTTCTGAGACACCAAAATATCGAATTTTCGGGTGTTTTGAGCTTGAATTTGAGATATAAACGGGTACAGAAGATGCATCCACATATCGAGTTTTGGGCACCTAAAAGATCGATTTTCAGTATGTTTTGGGCCTGTATATTGAAAATACTCTAACACGGAGTAGGCATGTACAGATCGCTTCTGGGACCCCAAAATATCGAATTTTTGGGTGTTTTTGGCATGAATTTGAGATATCGACTTTGGGCACCTAAAATATCGATTTTTAGCATGTTTTGGGCCTATATTTTGAAAATATTCTAGCACTGAGTAGGCATGTACAGATCGCTTCTGGGACCGCAAAATATCGAATTTTCGGGTGTTTTGAGCCTGAATTTGAGATATAAACGGGTACAGAAGATACATGCACATATCGACTTTTGGGCACATAAAATATCGATTTTGAGCATGTTTTGGGTCTGTATCTTGAAAATACTCTAACACGGAATAGGCATGTACAGATCGCTTCTGGGACCCAAAAATATCGAATTTTTGGGTGTTTTTGGCCTGAATTTGAGATATCGACTTTGGGCACCTAATATATCGATTTTTAGCATGTTTTGGGCCTGTATTTTGAAAATATTCTAGCACTGAGTAGGCATGTACCGATCGCTTCTGGGACCCCAAAATATCCAATTTTCGGGTGTTTTGAGCCTGAATTTGAGATATAAACGGGTACAGAAGATGCATGCACATATCGACTTTTGGGCACCTAAAATATCGATTTTGTGCATGTTTTGGGTCTGTATCTTGAAAACATTCTAACTAGGAGTAGGGATGTACAGATCGCTTCTGGAACCCCAAAATATATAATTTTCGGGTGTTTTGAGCCTGAATTTGAGATATAAACGATTACAGTAGATGCATCCACATATCGACTTTGGACACTTAAAATATCGATTTTCAGCATGTTTTGGGACCGTATTTTGAAAACATTCTAGCACTAAGTAGGCATGTACAGATCGCTTCTGGGACCCCAAAATATCGGGTTTTGGGGTGTTTTGGAACTGAATTTGAGATATCGACTTTGGGCACCTAAAATATCGATTTTTAGCATGTTTTGGGCCTATGTTTTGAAAATATTCTAGCACTGAGTAGGCATGTACAGATCGCTTCTGGGATCTCAAAATATCGAATTTTCGGGTGTTTTGAGCCTGAATTTGAGATATAAACGGGTACAGAAGATGTATGCACATATTGACTTTGGGCACCTAAAATATCGATTTTCAGCATGTTTTGGGCCTGTATTTTGAAAATACTCTAACTAGGAGTAGGCATGTACAGATCGCTTCTGGGACCCAAAAATATCGAATTTTCGGGTGTTTTGAGGTTGAATTTGGGATATAAACAGGTGCAGAAGATGCATGCACATGTTGACTTTGGTCACCTAAAATATCGATTTTCAGCTTGTTTTGGGCCTGTATTTTGAAAATACTCTAACACGGAGTAAGCAAGTACAGATCGCTTCTGGGACCCCGAAATATCGAATTTTCGGGTGTTTGTAGCCTGAATTTGAGATATAAACGGGTACAGAAGATGCATGCACATATAGACTTTATACACTTAAAATATAGATTTTTAGCATGTTTGGAGCCTATATTTTGAAAACATTCTAGCACTGTATAGACATGTACAGATCGCTTCTGGGACCCAATATTATCTAATTTTTGGGTGTTTTGAGGTTGAATTTGAGATATAAACGAGTGCAGAAGATGCATACACCTGTTGACTTTGGGCACCTAAAATATCGATTTTCAGCATGTTTTGAGCCTGCATCTGAGTAGGCATGTACAGATCGCTTCTGGGACCCCAAAATATTGAATTTTCGGGTGTTTGGAGCCTGAATTTGAGATATAAACGGGTACAGAAGATGCATGCACATATCGACTTTTGGGCACCTAAAATATCGATTTTGAGCATGTTTTGGGTCTGTATCTTGAAAACATTCTAACTTAGAGTAGGGATGTACAGATCGCTTCTAGGACCTAAAAATACCGAATTTTCGGGTGTTTTGGTCCTGAATTTGAAATATCGACTATGGGCACCTAAAATATCGATTTTTAGCATGTTTTGGGCCTATATTTTGAAAATATTCTAGCACTGAGTAGGCATGTACAGATCGCTTCTGGGACCCCAAAATATCGAATTTTCGGGTGTTTTGAGCCTGAATTTGATATATAAACGAGTTCAGAAGTTGCATACACATGTTCAATTTGGGTACCTAAAATATCGATTTTCAGCATGTTTTGGGCCTGCATCTGAGTAGGCATGTTCAGATCGCTTCTGGGACCCCAAAATATCGAATTTTCGGGTGTTTGGAGCCTGAATTTGAGATATAAACGGGTATAGAAGATGCATGCACATATCGACTTTTGGGCACCTAAAAAGACCGATTTTCAGTATGTTTTGGGCCTGTATTTTGAAAATACTCTAACACGGAGTAGGCATGTACAGTTCGCTTCTGGGACCCCAAAATATCGAATTTTAGCGTGTTTTGGGCCTGAATTTCAGATATCGACTTTGGGCACCTAAAATATCGATTTTTAGCATGTTTTGGGCCTATATTTTGAAAATATTCTAGCACTAAGTAGGCATGTACAGATCACTTCTGGGACCCCTAAATATCGAATTTTCGGGTGTTTTGAGCCTGAATTTGAGATATAAACGGGTACAGAAGATGCATGCACATATCGACTTTGGACACTTAAAATATCGATTTTTAGCATGTTTTGAGCCTATATTTTGAAAACATTCTAGCACTGACTAGACATGTACAGATCGCTTCTGGGACCCAAAATTATCGAATTTTCGGGTGTTTTGAGGTTGAATTTGAGATATAAACGAGTGCAGAAGATGCATACACATGTTGACTTTGGGCACCTAAAATATCGATTTTCAGCATGTTTTGGGCCTGCATCTGAGTAGGCATGTACAGATCGCTTCTGGGACCCCAAAATATCGAATTTTCGGGTGTTTTGAGCCTGAATTTGAGATATAAACGGGTACAGAAGGTGCATGCACATATCGACTTTTGGGCACCTAAAATATCGATTTTGAGCATGTTTTGGGTCTGTATCTTGAAAACATTCTAACTAGGAGTAGGGATGTACAGATCGCTTCTGGAACCCCAAAATATCGAATTTTCGGGTGTTTTGAGCCTGAATTTGAGATATAAACGGGTACAGAAGATGCATCCACATATCGACTTTGGACACTTAAAATATCGATTTTCAGCATGATTTGGGCCTGTATTTTGAAAACATTCTAGCACTGAGTAGGCATGTACAGATCGCTTCTGGGACCCCAAAATATCGATTTTTGCGGTGTTTTGGACCTGAATTTGACATATTGACTTTGGGCACCTAAAATATCGATTTTTAGCATGTTTTGGGCCTATTTTTTGAAAATATTCTAGCACTGAGTAGGCACGTACAGATCGCTTCTGGGACCTCAAAATATCGAATTTTCGGATTTATGAAGTTGAATTTGGGATATAAACGGGTGCAGAAGATCCATGCACATGTTGACTTTGGTCACCTAAAATATCGATTTTCAGCTTGTTTTGGGCCTGTATTTTGAAAATACTCTAACACGGAGTAAGCAAGTACAGATCGCTTCTGGGACCCCGAAATATCGAATTTTCGGGTGTTTGTAGCCTGAATTTGAGATATAAACGGGTACAGAAGATGCATCCACATATCGACTTTTGGGCACCTAAAAGATCGATTTTTAGTATGTTTTGGGCTTGTATATTGAAAATACTCTAACACGGAGTAGGCATGTACAGATCGCTTCTGGGACCCCAAAATATCGAATTTTCGGGTGTTTTGAGCCTGAATTTGAGATATAAAGGGGTACAGAAGATGCATGCACATATCGACTTTATACACTTAAAATATAGATTTTTAGCATGTTTGGAGCCTATATTTTGAAAACATTCTAGCACTGACTAGACATGTACAGATCGCTTCTGGGACCCAAAATTATCAAATTTTCGGGTGTTTTGAGGTTGAATTTGAGATATAAACGAGTGCAGAAGATAAATACACATGTTGACTTTGGACACCTAAAATATCGATTTTCAGCATGTTTTGAGCCTGCATCTGAGTAGGCATGTACAGATCGCTTCTGGGACCCCAAAATATCGAATTTTCGGGTTTTTGGAGCCTGAATTTGAGGTATAAACGGGTACAGAAGATGCATGCACATATCGACTTTTGGTCACCTAAAATATCGATTTTGAGCATGTTTTGGGTCTGTATCTTGAAAACATTCTAACTATCAGTAGGGATGTACAGATCGCTTCTAGGACCTAAAAATACCGAATTTTCGGGTGTTTTGGGCCTGAATTTGAGATATCGACTTTGGGCACCTAAAATATCGATTTTTAGCATGTTTTGGGCCTATATTTTGAAAATATTCTAGCACTGAGTAGGCATGTACAGATCGCTTCTGGGACCCCAAAATATCTAATTTTCGGGTGTTTTGAGCCTGAATTTGAGATATAAACTGGTACAGAAGATGCATGCACATATCAACTTTTGGGCACCTAAAATATCGATTTCGAGCATGTTTTGGAACTGTATCTTGAAAACATTCTATCTAGGAGTAGGGATGTACAGATCGCTTCTAGGACCTAAAAATACCGAATTTTCGGGTGTTTTGAGCCTGAATTTGAGATATAAACGGGTACAGAAGATGCATGCACATATCGACTTTGGACACTTAAAATATCGATTTTTAGCATGTTTTGAGCCTATATTTTAAAAACATTATAGCACTGACTAGACATGTACAGATCGCTTCTGGGACCCAAAATTATCGAATTTTTGGGTGTTTTGAGGTTGAATTTGATATATAAACGAGTGCAGAAGATGCATACACATGTTCAATTTGGGTACCTAAAATATCGATTTTCACCATGTTTTAGGCCTGCATCTGAGTAGGCATGTACAGATCGCTTCTGGGACCCCAAAATATCGAATTTTCGGGTGTTTGGAGACTGAATTTGAGATATAAACGGGTACAGAAGATGCATGCACATATCGACTTTTGGGCACCTAAAAAGACCGATTTTCAGTATGTTTTGGGCCTGTATTTTGAAAATACTCTAACACGGAGTAGGCATGTACAGTTCGCTTCTGGGACCCCAAAATATCGAATTTTAGGGTGTTTTGGACCTGAATTTCAGATATCGACTTTGGGCACCTAAAATATCGATTTTTTAGCAAGTTTTGGGCCTATATTTTGAAAATATTCTAGCACTAAGTAGGCATGTACAGATCACTTCTGGGACCCCAAAATATCGAATTTTCGGGTGTTTTGATCCTGAATTTGAGATATAAACGGGTACAGAAGATGTATGCACATATCGACTTTGGACACTTAAAATATCGATTTTTAGCATGTTTTGAGCCTATATTTTGAAAACATTCTAGCACTGACTAGACATGTAGAGATCGCTTCTGGGACCCAAAATTATCGAATTTTCGGGTTTTTTGAGTTTGAATTTGAGATATAAACGAATGCAGAAGATGCATACACATGTTGACTTTGGGCACCTAAAATATCGATTTTCAGCATGTTTTGGGCCTGCATCTGAGTAGGCATGTACAGATCGCTTCTGGGACCCCAAAATATCGAATTTTCGTGTGTTTTGAGCCTGAATTTGAGATATAAACGGGTACAGAAGATGCATGCACATATTGACCCTGGGCACCTAAAATATCGATTTTCAGCATGTTTTGGGCCTGTATTTTGAAAATACTCTAACTAGGAGTAGGCATGTACAGATCGCTTCTGGGACCCAAAAATATCGAATTTTCGGGTGTTTTGAGGTAGAATTTGGGATATAAACGGGTGCAGAAGATGCATGCACATGTTGACTTTGGTCACCTAAAATATCGATTTCCAGCTTGTTTTGGGCATGTATTTAGAAAATACTCTAACACGGAGTAAGCAAGTACAGATCACTTCTGGGACCCCAAAATATCGAATTTTTGGGTGTTTGGAGCCTGAATTTGATATATAAACGGGTACAGAAGATGCATCAACATATCGACTTTTGGGCACCTAAAAGATCGATTTTCAGTATGTTTTGGGCTTGTATATTGAAAATACTCTAACACGGAGTAGGCATGTACAGATCGCTTCTGATACCGCAAAATATCGAATTTTTGGGTGTTTTTTGGCCTGAATTTGAGATATCAACTTTGGGCACCTAAAATATCGATTTTTTAGCATGTTTTGGGCCTATATTTTGAAAATATTCTAGCACTGAGTAGGCATGTACAGATTGCTTCTGGGACCCCAAAATATCGAATTTTCGGGTGTTTTGAGCCTGAATTTGAGATATAAACGGGTACAGAAGATGCATGCACATATCGACTTTGGACACTTAAAATATCGATTTTTAGCATGTTTTGAGCCTATATTTTGAAAACATTCTAGCACTGACTAGACATGTACAGATCGCTTCTGGGACCCAAAATTATCAAATTTTTGGGTGTTCAATATTGAGGTTGAATTTAAAATATAAAAGAGAAAAGAAGATGCATACACATGTTGACTTTGGGCACCTAAAATATCGATTTTCAGCATGTTTTGGGCCTGCATCTGAGTAGGCATGTACAGATCGCTTCTGGGACCCCAAAACATCGAATTTTCGGGTGTTAGGAGCCTGAATTTGAGATATAAACGGGTACAGAAGATGCATGCACATATCGACTTTTGGGCACCTAAAATATCGATTTTGAGCATGTTTTGGGTCTGTATCTTGAAAACATTCTAACTAGGAGTAGGGATGTACAGATCGCTTCTAGGACCAAAAAATACCGAATTTTCGGGTGTTTTAAGCCTGAATTTGTGATATAAATGGGTACAGAAGATGCATGCACATATTGACTTTGGGCACATAAAATATCGATTTTCAGCATGTTTTGGGCCTGTATTTTGAAAATACTCTAATTAGGAGTAGGCATGTACAGATAGCTTCTGGGACCCCAAAATATCGAATTTTCGGGTGTTTTAAGCATGAATTTGAGATATAAACGGGTACAGAAGATGCATGCACATATCGACTTTGGACACTTAAGGGGGGGGGGGAGTTTTGTGTTGGTAATTCTGGAGCCACTGAATCCTCCAAACTATTCCAAGCAACAGAACACCATTATTTTTGCCTCTTCTGGTCCTGTTTCCTAGCATACTTTGGAGGAATCAAGGCACCACTCCAATGTACCAAAATAAGAATTACCACCTTAAAATGCCCCCGTGCCCACCCCCCCACAGACGGATTGCTTAAGGGGGTGCGGGAATAGGGGGACAGGCTAGGGTGGGGGGGTGGGGTTAGGGGGTTTTGAGGGGTGCAGGAGTAGGGGGACAGGCTTGGGGGGGGGTTAGGGGGGTGCGGGAATAGGGGACAGGCTTTCTACCCACCCCAAGCCTGTCCCCCTATTCCCGCACCCCCCCAGTCCCCCCCCCCCCAAGCCCCCTTAAGGTGGTAATTCTTTTTTGTTACATTGGAGTGGTGCCTTGATTCCTTCAAAGTATGCTAGGAAACAGGACAAGAAAGGGCAAAAATAATGGTGTTCTGTTGCTTGGAATAGTTTGGAGGATTCAGTTGCTCCAGATTTACCAACACAAAACTTCCCCCTTAAAATATCGATTTTTAGCATGTTTTGAGCCTATATTTTAAAAAACATTCTAGCACTGACTAGACATGTACAGATCGCTTCTGGGACCCCAAAATATCGAATTTTCGGGTGTTTTGAGCCTGAATTTGAAATATAAACGGGTACAGAAGATGCATGCACATATCGACTTTGGACACTTAAAATATCGATTTTTAGCATGTTTTGAGCCTATATTTTGAAAACATTCTAGCACTGACTAGACATGTACAGATCGCTTCTGGGACCCAAAATTATCAAATTTTCGGGTGTTTTGAGGTTGAATTTGAGATATAAACGAGTGCAGAAGATGCATACACATGTTGACTTTGGGCACCTAAAATATCGATTTTCAGCATGTTTTGGGCCTGCATCTGAGTAGGCATGTACAGATCGCTTCTGGGACCCCAAAATATCGAATTTTGTGGTGTTTGGAGCCTGAAATTGAGATATATACGGGTACAGAAGATGCATGCACATATCGACTTTTGGGCACCTAAAATATCGATTTTCAGTATGTTTTGGGCCTGTATTTTGAAAATACTCTAACACGGAGTAGGCATGTGCAGATCGCTTCTGGGACCCCAAAATATCGAATTTTTGGGAGTTTTTGGCCAGAATTTGAGATATCGACTTTGGGCACCTAAAATATCGATTTTTAGCATGTTTTGGTCCTATATTTTGAAAATATTCTAGCACTGAGTAGGCATGTACAGATCGCTTCTGGGACCCCAAAATATCTAATTTTCGGGTGTTTTGAGCCTGAATTTGAGATATAAACGGGTACAGAAGATGCATGCACAAATCGACTTTTGGGCACCTAAAATATCGATTTTGAGCATGTTTTTGGTCTGTATCTTGAAAACATTCTAACTAGGAGTAGGGATGTACAGATCGCTTCTGGGACCCAAAAATACCGAATTTTCGGGTGTTTTGAGCCTGAATTTGAGATATAAACGGGTACAGAAGATGCATGCACATATCGACTTTGGACACTTAAAATATCGATTTTCAGCATGTTTTGGGCCTGTATTTTGAAAACATTCTAGCACTGAGTAGGCATGTACAGATCGCTTATGGGACCCCAAAATATCGAGTTTTTGGGTGTTTCGGACCTGAATTTGAGATATCGACTTTGTGCACCTAAAATATCGATTTTTAGCATGTTTTGGTCCTATATTTTGAAAATATTCTAGCACTGAGTAGGCATGTACAGATCGCTTCTGGGACCCCCAAATGTCCAATTTTAGGGTGTTTTGAGCCTGAATTTGAGATATAAACGGGTACAAAAGATGCATGCACATATCGACTTTGGACACTTAAATTATCGATTTTTAGCATGTTTTGAGCCTATATTTTGAAAACATTCTAGCACTGAGTAGGAATGTACAGATCGCTTCTGGGACCCAAAATTAACGAATTTTCGGGTGTTTTGAGCCTGAATTTGAGATATAAACGGGTACAGAAGATGCTTGCACATATCGACTTTTGGGCACCTAAAAGATCGATTTTCAGTATGTTTTGGGCCTGTATTTTGAAAATACTCTAACACGGAGTAGGCATGTACAGTTCGCTTCTGGGACCCCAAAATATCGAATTTTCGGGTGTTTTGGGCCTGAATTTGAGGTATCGACTTTGGGCACCTAAAATATCGATTTTAAGCATGTTTTGGACCTATATTTTGAAAATATTCTAGCACTTTTGGGACCCCAAAATATCGAATTTTCGGGTGTTTTGAGCCTGAATTTGAGATATAAACGGGTACAGATGATGCATGCACATATCGACTTTGGACAATTAAAATATCGATTTTTAGCATGTTTTGAGCCTATATTAAAAAAAAATTCTAGCACTAAGTAGGCATGTACAGATCGCTTCTGGGACCCAAAAATATCGAATTTTCGGGTGTTTTGAGGTTGAATTTGGGATATAAACGGGTACAGAAAATACATGCACATATCGACTTTTGGGCACCTAAAACATCGATTTTCAGTATGTTTTATGCCTGTATTTTGAAAATGCTCTAACACGGAATAGGCATGTTCAGTTCGCTTCAGGGAACCCAAAATATCGAATTTTCGGGTGTTTTGGTCCTGAATTTGAGATATCGACTTTGGGCACCTAAAATTTCGATTTTTAGCATGTTTTGGGCCTATATATTGAAAATATTCTAGCACTAAGTAGGCATGTACAGATCACTTCTAGGACCCCAAAATATAGAATTTTCGGGTGTTTTGAGCCTGAATTTGAGATAAAAACGGGTACAGTTGATGCATGCACATATCGACTTTGGACACTTAAAATATCGATTTTTAGCATGTTTTGAGCCTATATTTTGAAAACATTCTAGCACTGAGTAGGCATGTACAGATCGCTTCAGGGACCCAAAAATATCGAATTTTCGGGTGTTTTGAGTTTGAATTTGGGATATAAACGGGTGCAGAAGATGCATACACATATTTACTTTGGTCACCTAAAATATCGATTTTCAGATTGTTTTTTTTGCCTGTATTTTGAAAATACTCTAACACAGAGTAGGCAAGTACAGATCGCTTCTGGGACCCCAAAATATCGAATTTTCGGGTGTTTTGAGCCTGAATTTGAGTTATCGACTTTGGGCACCTAAAATATCGATTTTTAGCATGTTTTGGGCATATATTTTGAAAATATTCTAGCACTGAGTAGGCATGTACAGATCGCTTCTGGGACCCCAAAATAACGAATTTTCGGGTGTTTTGAGCCTGAATTTGAGATATAAACGGGTACCGAGGATGCATGCACATATTGACTTTAAGCACCTAAAATATCGATTTTCAGCATGTTTTGGGCCTGTATTTTGAAAATACTCTAACTAGGAGTAGGCATATACAGATCACTTCTGGTACCCAAAAATATCGAATTTTCGGGTGTTTTGAGCCTGAATTTGAGATATAAACGGGTACAGAAGATGCATGCACATATCGACTTTGGACACTTAAAATATCAATTTTTAGCATGTTTTGAGCCTATATTTTGAAAACATTCTAGCACTGACTAGACATGTACAGATCGCTTCAGGGACCCAAAATTATCGAATTTTCGGGTATTTTGAGGTAGAATTTGAGATATAAACGAGTGCAGAAGATGCATACACGTTGACTTTGGGCACCTAAAATATCGATTTTCAGCATGTTTTGGGCCTGCATCTGAGTAGGCATGTACAGATCGCTTCTGGGACCCCAAAATATCGAATTTTCGGGTATTTGGAGCCTGAATTTGAGATATAAACGGGTACAGAAGATGCATGCACATATCGACTTTTGGGCACCAAAGAGATCGATTTTCAGTATGTTTTGGGCCTGTATTTTGAAAATACTCTAACACGGAGTAGGTATCTACAGTTCGCTTCTGGGACCCCAAAATATCGAATTTTCGGGTGTTTTGGGCCTGAATTTGAGATATCGACTTTGGGCACATAAAATATCGATTTTTAGCATGTTTTGGGCCTATATTTTGAAAATATTCTAGCACTAAGTAGGCATGTACAGATCGTTTCTGGGACCCAAAAATATCGAATTTTCGGATGTTTTGAGACTGAATTTGAGATATAAACGGGTACAGAATATGCATACACATATCGACTTTTGGGCACCTAAAATATCGATTTTGAGCATGTTTTAGGTCTGTTTCTTGAAAACATTCTAACTAGGAGTAGAGATGTACAGATCACTTATAGGACCCAAAAATACCGAATTTTCGGGTGTTTTGAGCCTGAATTTGAGATATAAACGGGTACAGAAGATGCATGCACATATTGACTTTGGGCACCTAAAATATCGATTTTCAGCATCTTTTGGGCCTGTACATTGAAGATACTCTAACTAGGAGTACGGATCGCTTCTGGGACCCAAAAATATCGAATTTTTGGGTGTTTTGAGCCTGAATTTGAGATATAAACGGGTACAGAAGATGCATGCACATATCGACTTTGGACACTTAAAATAAAGATTTTTAGCATGTTTTGAGCCTATATTCTGAAAACATTCTAGCACTGACTAGACATGTACAGATCGCTTCTGGGACTCAAAATTATCGAATTTTCGGGTGTTTTGAGGTTGAATTTGAGATATAAACGAGTGCAGAAGATGCATACACATGTTGACTTTGGGCACCTAAAATATCGATTTTCAGCATGTTTTGGGCCTGCATCTGAGTAGGCATGTACAGATCGCTTCTGGGACCCCAAAATATCGAGTTTTCAGGTGTTTGGAGCCTGAATTTGAGATATAAACGGGTACATAAGATGCATGCACATATCGACTTTTGGGCACATAAAAGATCGATTTTCAGTATGTTTTTAGCCTGTATTTTGAAAATACTCTAACACGGTGTAGGCATGTACAGATCGCTTTTGGGACCCAAAAATATCGAATTTTCGTGTGTTTTGAGGTTGAATTTGAGATATAAACGGGTACAGAAGATGCATGCACATATCGACTTTGGACACTTAAAATATCGATTTTTAGCATGTTTTGAGTCTATATTTTGAAAACATTCTAGCACTGACTAGACATGTACAGATCGCTTCTGGGACCCAAAATTATCGAATTTTCGGGTGTTTTGAGGTTGAATTTGAAATATAAACAAGTGCACCTAAAATATCGATTTTCAACATGTTTTGGGCCTGCATCTGAGTAGGCATGTACAGTTCGCTTCTGGGACCCCAAAATATTGAATTTTCGTGTGTTTTGAGCCTGAATTTGAGATATAAACGGGTACAGATGATGCATGCACATATAGACTTTGGACACTTAAACTATCGATTTTCTGGATGTTTTGGGCCTGTATTTTGAAAATACTCTAACTAGGAGTAGGCATGTACAGATCGCTTCTTGGACCCCAAAATATCGAATTTTCGGGTGCTTTGAGCCAGAATTTGAGATATAAACGGGTACATAAGATGCATGCACATATCGACTTTGGACACTTAAAATATCGCTTTTTAGCATGTTTTGAGCCTATATTTTGAAAACACTCTAGCACTGACTAGACATGTACAGATCGCTTCTGGGACCCAAAATAATAGAATTTTCGGGTGTTTTGAGGGTGAATTTGAGATATAAACGAGTGCAGAAGATGCATACACATGTTGACATTGGGCACCTAAAATATCAATTTTCAATATGTTTTGGGCCTGCATCTGAGTAGGCATGTACAGACTGCTTCTGGGACCCCAAAATATCGAATTTTGTGGTGTTTGGAGCCTGAATTTGAGATATAAACGGGTACAGATGATGCATGCACATATCGACTTTGGACACTTAAAATATCGATTATTAGCATGTTTTGAGCCTATATATTGAAAAAATTCTAGCACTGAGTGGCATGTACAGATCGCTTCTGGGACCCAAAAATATCGAATTTTTCGGGGGTTTTGAGGTTGAATTTGGGATATAAACGGGTACAAAAGATGGTTGCACATATCGACTTTTGGGCTCCTAAAAGATCGATTTTCAGTATGTTTTGGGCCTGTATTTTGAAAATACTATAACACGGAGTAGGCAAGTACATATCGCTTCTGGGACCCCAAAATATCGAATTTTCGGGTGTTTTGAGTCTGAATTTGAGATATAAACGGGTACATAAGATGCATCCACATATCGAGTTTTGGGCACCTAAAAGATCGATTTTCAGTATGTTTTCGGCCTGTATTTTGAAAATACTCTAACACGGAGTAGGCATGTACAGTTCGCTTCTGGGACCTCAAAATATCGAATTTTCGGGTGTTTTGGGCTTGAATTTGAGATATCGACTTTGGGCACCTAAAATATCGATTTTTAGCATATTTTGGGCCTATATTTTGAAAATATTCTAGCACTAAGTAGGCATGTACAGATCACTTTTGGGACCCCGAAATATAGAATTTTCGGGTGTTTTGAGGTTGAATTTGGGATATAAACGGGTGCAGAAGATGCATACACATATTGACTTTGGTCATCTAAAATATCGATTTTCAGCTTGTTTTGGGCCTGTATTTTGAAAATACTCTAACACGGAGTAGGCAAGTACAGATCGCTTCTGGGACCCCAAAATATCGAATTTTTGGGTGTTTTGAGCCTGAATTTGAGATATAAACGGGTACAGAAGATGCATCCACATATCGAGTTTTGGGCACCTAAAAGATCGATTTTTAGTATGTTTTGGGCCTGTATATTGAAAATACTCTAACACGGAGTAGGCATGTACAGATCGCTTCAGGGACCCAAAATTATCGAATTTTCGGGTGTTTTGAGGTTGAATTTGAAATATAAACAAGTGCACCTAAAATATCGATTTTCAACATGTTTTGGGCCTGCATCTGAGTAGGCATGTACAGTTCGCTTCTGGGACCTCAAAATATCGAATTTTCGTGTGTTTTGAGCCTGAATTTGAGATATAAACGGGTACAGATGATGCATGCACATATAGACTTTGGACACTTAAACTATCGATTTTCAGGATGTTTTGGGCCTGTATTTTGAAAATACTCTAACTAGGAGTAGGCATGTACAGATCGCTTCTTGGACCCCAAAATATCGAATTTTCGGGTGCTTTGAGCCAGAATTTGAGATATAAACGGGTACATAAGATGCATGCACATATCGACTTTGGACACTTAAAATATCGCTTTTTAGCATGTTTTGAGCCTATATTTTGAAAACACTCTAGCACTGACTAGACATGTACAGATCGCTTCTGGGACCCAAAATAATAGAATTTTCGGGTGTTTTGAGGGTGAATTTGAGATATAAACGAGTGCAGAAGATGCATACACATGTTGACATTGGGCACCTAAAATATCAATTTTCAATATGTTTTGGGCCTGCATCTGAGTAGGCATGTACAGACTGCTTCTGGGACCCCAAAATATCGAATTTTGTGGTGTTTGGAGCCTGAATTTGAGATATAAACGGGTACAGATGATGCATGCACATATCGACTTTGGACACTTAAAATATCGATTATTAGCATGTTTTGAGCCTATATATTGAAAAAATTCTAGCACTGAGTGGCATGTACAGATCGCTTCTGGGACCCAAAAATATCGAATTTTTCGGGGGTTTTGAGGTTGAATTTGGGATATAAACGGGTACAAAAGATGGTTGCGCATATCGACTTTTGGGCTCCTAAAAGATCGATTTTCAGTATGTTTTGGGCCTGTATTTTGAAAATACTATAACACGGAGTAGGCAAGTACATATCGCTTCTGGGACCCCAAAATATCGAATTTTCGGGTGTTTTGAGTCTGAATTTGAGATATAAACTGGTACATAAGATGCATCCACATATCGAGTTTTGGGCACCTAAAAGATCGATTTTCAGTATGTTTTCGGCCTGTATTTTGAAAATACTCTAACACGGAGTAGGCATGTACAGTTCGCTTCTGGGACCTCAAAATATCGAATTTTCGGGTGTTTTGGGCTTGAATTTGAGATATCGACTTTGGGCACCTAAAATATCGATTTTTAGCATATTTTGGGCCTATATTTTGAAAATATTCTAGCACTAAGTAGGCATGTACAGATCACTTTTGGGACCCCGAAATATAGAATTTTCGGGTGTTTTGAGGTTGAATTTGGGATATAAACGGGTGCAGAAGATGCATACACATATTGACTTTGGTCATCTAAAATATCGATTTTCAGCTTGTTTTGGGCCTGTATTTTGAAAATACTCTAACACGGAGTAGGCAAGTACAGATCGCTTCTGGGACCCCAAAATATCGAATTTTTGGGTGTTTTGAGCCTGAATTTGAGATATAAACGGGTACAGAAGATGCATCCACATATCGAGTTTTGGGCACCTAAAAGATCGATTTTTAGTATGTTTTGGGCCTGTATATTGAAAATACTCTAACACGGAGTAGGCATGTACAGATCTCTTCTGGGACCCCAAAATATCGAATTTGTGGGTGTTTTGCGCCTGAATTTGAGATATCGACTTTGGGCACCGAAAATATCGATTTTTAGAATGTTTTGGGCCTATATTTTGAAAATATTCTAGCACTGAGTAGGCATGTACAGATCGCTTCTAGGACCCCAAAATATCGAATTTTCCGGTGTTTTGAGGTTAAATTTAAGATATAAACGAATGCACCTAAAATATCGATTTTCAGCATGTTTTGGGCCTGAATCTGAGTAGGCATGTACAGATCGCTTCTGGGACCCCAAAATATCGAATTTTCGGACGTTTGGAGCCTGAATTTGAGATATAAACGGGTACAGAAGATGCATGCACATATCGACTTTTGGGCACCTAAAAGATCGATTTCAGTATGTTTAGGGCCTGTATTTTGAAAATACTCTAACATGGAGTAGGCATGTACAGTTCGCTTCTGGGACCCCAAAATATCGAATTTTCGGGTGTTTTGGGACTGAATTTAAGGTATCGACATTGGGCACCAAAAATATCGATTTTTAGCATGTTTTGGGCCTATATTTTGAAAATATTCTAGCACTAAGTAGGCATGTACAGATCACTTCTGGGACCCCAAAATATCGAATTTTCGGGTGTTTTGAGCCTGAATTTGAGATATAAACGGGTACATAAGATGCATGCACATGTTGACATTGGGCACCTAAAATATCGATTTTCTACATGTTTTGGGCCTGCATCTGAGTAGGCATGTTCAGACCGCTTCTGGGACCCCAAAATATCGAATTTTCGGGTGTTTTGGGCCTGAATTTGAGATATCGACTTTGGGCACCTAAAATATCGATTTTTAGCATGTTTCGGTCCTATATTTTTAAAATATTCTAGCACTAAGTAGGCATGTACAGATCACTTCTGGGACCCAAAAATATCGAATTTTCGGGTGTTTTGAGGTTGAATTTGGGATATAAACGGGTGCAGAAGATGCATACACATATTGACTTTGGTCACCTAAAATATCGATTTTCAGCTTGCTTTGGGCCTGTATTTTGAAAATACTCTAACACGGAGTAGGCAAGTACAGATCGCTTCTGGGACCCCAAAATATCGAATTTTCGGGTGTTTTGAGCCTGAATTTGAGATATAAACGGGTACAGAAGATGCATGCACATATTGTCTTTGGGCACCTAAAATATCGATTTTCAGCATGTTTTGGGCCTGTATTTTGAAAATACTATAACACGGAGTAGGCATGTACAGATCGCTTCTGTTACCCCAAAATATCGAATTTTCGGTTGTTTGGAGCCTGAATTTGAGATATAAACGGGTACAGAAGATGCATCCACATATCGAGTTTTGGGCACTTAAAAGATCGATTTTCAGTATGATTTGGGCATGTTTATTGAAAATACTCTAACACTGAGTAGGCATGTACAGATCGCTTCTGGGACCCCAAAAAATCGAATTTTTTGGTGTTTTGGGCCTGAATTTGAGATCTCGACTTTGGGCACCTAAAATATCCATTTTTTTGCATGTTTTGGGCCTATATTTTGAAAATATTCTAGCACTGAGTAGGCATGTACAGATCGCTTCTGGGTCCCAAAATATCGAATTTTCGGGTGTTTTGAGCCTGAAATTGAGATATAAACGGGTACAGAAGATTCATGCACATATCGACTTTAGGGCACCTAACATATTGATTTTGAGCATGTTTTGGGTCTGTGTCTTGAAAACATTCTAACTAGGAGTAGGGATGTACAGATCGCTTCTAGGACCAAAAAATACCGAATTTTTGAGGGTTTTGAGGTTGAATTTGAGATATAAACGGGTACAGAAGATGCATGCACATATTGACTTTGGGCACCTAAAATATCGATTTTCAGCATGTTTTGGGCATGTATTTTGAAAATACTCTAACTAGGAGTAGGCATGTACAGATCGCTTCTGGGACCAAAAATTATAGACTTTTCGGGTGTTTTGAGGTTGAATTTGAGATATTAACGAGTGCAGAAGATGCATACACATGTTGACTTTGGGCACTTAAAATATCGATTTTCAGCATGTTTTGGGCCTGCATCTGAGTAGGCTTGTACAGATCGCTTCTGGGACCTCAAAATAACGGAATTTCGGGTGTTTGGAGCCTGAATTTGAGATATAAACGGGTACAGAAGATGCATGCTCATATCGACTTTTGGGCACATAAAAGATCGATTTTCAGTATGTTTTGGGCCTGTATTTTGAAAATACTCTAACACGGAGTCGGCATGTACAGTTCGCTTCTGGGACCCCAAAATATCGAATTTTCGGGTGTTTTGGGCCTGAATTTGAGATATCGACTTTGGGCACCAAAAATATCGATTTTTAGCATGTTTTGGGCCTATATTTTGAAAATATTCTAGCGCAGATCACTTCTGGGACCCCAAAATATCGAATTTTCGGGTGTTTTGAGGTTGAATTTGGGATATAAACGGGTGCAGAAGATGCATGCACATATCGACTTTTGGGCACATAAAAGATCGATTTTCAGTATGTTTTGGGCCTGTATATTGAAAATACTCTAACACGGAGTAGGCATGCACAGATCGCTTCTGGGACCCCAAAATATCAAATTTTTGGGTGTTTCGGGCCTGAATTTGAGATATCGACTTTGGGCACCTAAAATATCGATTTTAGCATGTTTTGGGAATATATTTTGAAAATATTCTAGCACTAAGTAGGCATGTACAGATCACTTCTGGGACCCCAAAATATCGAATTTTCGGGTATTTTGAGCCTGAATTTGATATATAAACGGGTACAGAAGATGCATGCACATATCGACTTTTGGCCACCTAAACTATCGATTTTGAGCATGTTTTGGGTCTGTATCTTGAAAACATTCCAACTAGGAGTAGGGATGTACAGATCGCTTCTAGGACCCTAATATACCGAATTTTCGGGTGTTTTGAGGTTGAATTTGAGATATAAACGGGTAGAGAAGAAGCATGCACATATTGACTTTGGGCACCTAAAATATCGATTTTCATCATGTTTTGGGCCTGAATTTTGAAAATACTCTAACTAGGAGTAGGCATGTACAGATCGCTCCTGGGACCCAAAAATACCGAATTTTCGGGTATTTTGAGCCTGAATTTGAGATATAAACGGGTACAGAAGATGCATGCACATATCGAATTTGGACACTCAAAATATTGATTTTTAGCATGTTTTGAGCTTATATTTTGAAAACATTCTAGCACTGACTAGACATGTACAGACCGCTTCTGGGACCCAAAATTATAGAATTTTCGGGTGTTTTGAGGTTGAATTTGAGATATAAACGAGTGCAGAAGATGCATACACATGTTGACTTTGGGCACTTAAAATATCGATTTTCAGCATGTTTTGGGCCTGCATCTGAGTAGGCATGTACAGATCGCTTGTGGGACCCCAAAATATCGATATTTCGGGTGTTTGGAGCCTGAATTTGAGATATAAACGGGTACAGAAGATGCATGCACATATCGACTTTTGGTCACCTAAAAGATCGATTTTCAGTATGTTTTGGGCCTGTATTTTGAAAATACTCTAACACGGAGTAGGCATGTACAGTTCGCTTTTGGGACCCCAAAATATCGAATTTTCTGGTGTTTTGGGCCTGAATTTGAGATATCGACTTTGGGCACCTAAAATATCGATTTTTAACATGTTTTGGGCCTATATTTTGAAAATATTCTAGCACAGATCACTTCTGGGACCGCAAAATATTGAATTTTCATGTTTTTTGAGGTTGAATTTGGGATATAAACGGGTGCAGAAGATACATACACATATTGACTTTGGTCACCTAAATATCGATTTTTAGCTTGTTTTGGGCCTGTATTTTGAAAATACTGTAACACGGAGTAGGCAAGTACAGATCGCTTCTGGGACCCCAAAATATCGAATTTTCGGGTGTTTGGAGCCTGAATTTGAGATATAAACGGGTACAGAAGATGCATGCACATATCGACTTTTGGGCACCTAAGGGATCGATTTTCAGTATGTTTTAGGCCTGTATTTTGAAAATACTTTAACACGGAGTAGGCATGTACAGTTTGCTTCTGGGACCCCAAAATATCGAATTTTCGGGTGTTTTGGGTCTGAATTTGAGATACCGACTTTGGGCACCTAAAATATCGATTTTTAGCATGTTTTGGGCCTATATTTTGAAAATATTCTAGCACAAAGTAGACATGTACAGATCGCTTCTAGGACCCAAAAATACCGAATTTTCGGGTGTTTTGAGCTTGAAATTGAGATATAAACGGGTACAGATGATGAATGCACATATTGACTTTGGGCACCTAAAATATCGATTTTCAGCATATTTTGGGCCTGTATTTTAAAAATACTCTAACCAGGACTAGGCATGTACAGATCGCTTCTGGGACCCAAAAATATAGAATTTTCGGGTGTTTTGAGCCTGAATTTGAGATATAAACGGGTACAGAAGATGCATGCACATATTGTCTTTGGGCACCTAAAATATCGATTTTTAGCATGTTTTGGGCCTGTATTTTGAAAATACTCTAACACGGAGTAGGCATGTACAGATCGCTTCTGGGACCCCAAAATATCGAATTTTCGGTTGTTTGGAGCCTGAATTTGAGATATAAACGGGTACAGAAGATGCATCCACATATCGAGTTTTGGGCACCTAAAAGATCGATTTTCAGTATGTTTTGGGCATGTTTATTGAAAATACTCTAACACGGAGTAGGCATGTACAGATCGCTTCTGGGACCCCAAAAAATCGAATTTTTTGGTGTCTTGGGCCTGAATTTGAGATTTCGACTTTGGGCACCTAAAATATCCATTTTTTTGCATGTTTTGGGCCTATATTTTGAAAATATTCTAGCACTGAGTAGGCATGTACAGATCGCTTCTGGGTCCCCAAAATATCGAATTTTCGGGTGTTTTGAGCCTGAATTTGAGATATAAACGGGTACAGAAGATGCATGCACATATCGACTTTTGGTCACCTAAAAGATCGATTTTCAGTATGTTTTGGGCCTGTATTTTGAAAATACTCTAACACGGAGTAGGCATGTACAGTTCGCTTTTGGGACCCCAAAATATCGAATTTTCTGGTGTTTAGGGCCTGAATTTGAGATATCGACTTTGGGCACCTAAAATATCGATTTTTAGCATGTTTTGGGCCTATATTTTGAAAATATTCTGGCACAGATCACTTCTGGGACCCCAAAATATTATATTTTCGGGTTTTTTGAGGTTGAATTTGGGATATAAACGGGTGCAGAAGATACATACACATATTGACTTTGGTCACCTAAATATCGATTTTTAGCTTGTTTTGGGCCTGTATTTTGAAAATACTCTAACACGGAGTAGGCAAGTACAGATCGCTTCTGGGACCCCAAAATATCGAATTTTCGTGTGTTTGGAGCCTGAATTTGAGATATAAACGGGTACAGAAGATGCATGCACATATCGACTTTTGGGCACCTAAAGGATCGATTTTCAGTATGTTTTAGGCCTGTATTTTGAAAATACTTTAACACGGAGTAGGCATGTACAGTTTGCTTCTGGGACCCCAAAATATCGAATTTTCGGGTGTTTTGGGTCTGAATTTGAGATACCGACTTTGGGCACCTAAAATATCGATTTTTAGCATGTTTTGGGCCTAAATTTTGAAAATATTCTAGCACAAAGTAGACATGTACAGATCACTTCTGGGACCCCAAAATATCGAATTTTCGGGTGTTTTGAGCCTGAATTTGAGATCTAAACGGGTTCAGATGATGCATGCACATATCGACTTTGGACACTTAAAATATCGATTTTTAGCATGTTTTGTGCCTATATTTTGAAAACATTCTAGCACTGAGTAGGCATGTTCAGATCGCTTCTGGGACCCAAAAATATCGAATTTTCGGGTGTTTTGAGGTCGAATTTGGGATATAAACGGGTGCAGAAGATGCATCCACATATCGTGTTTTGGGCACCTAAAAGATCGATTTTTAGTATGTTTTGGGCAAGTATATTGAAAATACTCTAACACGGAGTAGGCATGTACACATCGCTTCTCGGACCCCAAAATATCGAATTTTTGGGTGTTTTGGGCCTGAATTTGAGATATCGACTTTGGGCACCTAAAATATCGATTTTTAGCATGTTTTGGGCGTATATTTTGAAAATATTCTATCACTGAGTAGGCATGTACAGATCGCTTCTGGGACCCCAAAATATCGAATTTTCGTGTGTTTTGAGCTTGAATTTGAGATATAAACGGGTACAGAAGATGCATGCACATATCGACTTTTGGGCACCTAAAATATCGATTTTGAGCATGTTTTGGGTCTGTATCTTGAAAACATTTTAAATATGAGTAGGGATGTACAGATCGCTTCTAGGACCCAAAAATATCGAATTTTCGGGTGTTTTGAGCCTGAATTTGAGATATAAACGGGTACAGAAGATGCATGCACATATCGACTTTGGACACTTAAAATATCGATTTTTAGCATGTTTTGAGCCTATATTTTGAAAACATTCTAGCACTGACTACACATGGACTGATCGCTTCTGGGACCCAAAAATATCGAATTTTCGGGTGTTTTGAGCCTGAATTTGAGATATAAACGGGTACAGAAGATGCATGCGCATATCGACTTTGGAAAATTAAAATATCGATTTTTAGCATGTTTTGAGCCTATATTTTGAAAACATTCTAGCACTGACTAGACATGTACAGATCGCTTCTGGAACCCAAAATTATCGAATTTTCGGGTGTTTTGAGGTTGAATTTGAGATATAAACGAGTGCAGAAGATGCATACACATGTTGACTTTGGGCACTTAAAATATCGATTTTCAGCATTTTTTGGGCCTGCATCTGAGTAGGCATGTACAGATCGCTTCTGGGACCCTAAAATATCGAAATTTAGGGTGTTTGGAGCCTGAATTTGAGATAAAAACGGGTACAGAAGAGGCATGCACATATCGACTTTTGGGCACCTAAAAGATCGATTTTCAGTATGTTTTGGGCCTGTATTTTGAAAATACTCTAACACGGAGTAGGCATGTACAGTTCGTTTTTGGGACCCCAAAATATCGAATTTTCGGGTGTTTTGGGCCTGAATTTGAGATATCGACTTTCGGCACCTAAAATATCGATTTTTAGCATGTTTTGAGCCTATATTTTGAAAATATTCTAGCACAGATCACTTCTGGGACCCCAAAATATCGAATTTTCGGGTGTTTTGAGTTTGAATTTGGAATATAAATGGGTGCAGAAGATGCATACACATATTGAAATTGGTCACCTAAAATATCGATTTTTAGCTTGTTTTGGGCCGGTATTTTGAAAATACTCTAACACGGAGTAGGCAAGTACAGATCGCTTCTTGGACCCCAAAATATCGAATTTTCGGGTGTTTTGAGCCTGAATTTGAGATATAAACGGGTACAGATGATGCATGCACATATGGACTTTGGACACTTAAAATATCGATATTTACCATGTTTTGAGCCTATATTTTGAGAAAATTCTAGCGCTGAGTAGGCATGTACAGATCGCTTCTGGGACCCAAAAATATCGAATTTTCGGGTGTTTTGAGGTTGAAATTGAGATATCGACTTTGGGCACCTAAAATATCGATTTTTAGCATGTTTTGGGCCTATATTTTGAAAATATTCTAGCACTGACTAGACATGTACAGATCGCTTCTGGGACCCAAAATTATCGAATTTACGGGTGTTTTGAGGTTGAATTTGAGATATAAACGAGTGCAGAAAATGCATACACATGTTGACTTTGGGCACCTAAAATATCGATTTTCAGCATGTTTTGGGCCTGCATCTGAGTAGGCATGTACAGATCGCTTCTGGGACCCCAAAATATCGAGTTTTCAGGTGTTTGGAGCCTGAATTTTGAAAATACTCTAACACGGAGTAGGCATGTACAGTTCGCTTCTGGGACCCCAAAATATCGAATTTTCGGGTGTTATGGGCCTGAATTTGAGATATCGACTTTGGGCACTTAAAATATCGATTTTTAGCATGTTTTGGGCCTATATTTTGAAAATATTCTAGCACTAAGTATGTATGTACAGATCGCTTCAAGGACCCTAAAATATCGAATTTTCGGGTGTTTTGAGACTGAATTTGAAATGTAAATGGGTACAGAAGATGCATGCACATATCGACTTTTGGGCACCTAAAATATCGATTTTGAGCATGTTTTGGGTCAGTATCTTAAAAAAATTCTAACTAGGAGTAGGGATGTACAGATCGCTTCTAGGACCCAAAAATACCGAACTTTAGGGTGTTTTGAGGTTGAATTTGAGATATAAACGGGTACAGAAGATGCATGCACATATTGACTTTGGGCACCTAAAATATCGATTTTCAGCATGTTTTGGGCCTGTATTTTGAAAATACTCTTACTAGGAGTAGGCATGTACAAATCGCTTCTGGAACCCAAAAATATCGAATTTTCGTGTGTTTTGAGGTTGAATTTGAGATATAAACGGGTACAGAAGATGCATGCACATATCGACTTTGGACACTTAAATATCGATTTTTAGCATGTTTTGAGCCTATATTTTGAAAACATTCTAGCACTGACTAGACATGTACAGATCGCTTCTGGGACCCAAAATTATCGAATTTTCGGGTGTTTTGAGGTTGAATTTGAAATATAAACGAGTGCACCTAAAATATCGATTTTCAGCATGTTTTGGGCCTGCATCTGAGTAGGCATGTACAGATCGCTCATTGGACCCAAAAATATCGAATTTTCGGGTGTTTTGAGCCTGAATTTGAGATATCGACTTTGGGCACCTAAAATATCGATTTTTAGCATGTTTTGGGCCTATATTTTGAAAATATTCTAGCACAGATCACTTTTGGGACCCCAAAATATCGAATTTTCAGGTGTTTTGAGGTTGAATTTGGGATATAAACGGGTGCAGAAGATGCATGCACATATCGACTTTTGGGCACATAAAAGATCGATTTTCAGTATGTTTTGGGCCTGTATATTGAAAATACTCTAACACGGAGTAGGCATGCACAGATCGCTTCTCGGACCCCAAAATATCGAATTTTTGGGTGTTTTGGGAATGAATTTGAGATATCGACTTCGGGCACCTAAAATATCGATTTTTAGCATGTTTTGGGAGTATATTTTGAAAATATTCTAGCACTGAGTATTCATGTACAGATCGCTTCTGGGACCCCAAAATATCGAATTTTCGTGTGTTTTGAGCTTGAATTTGAGATATAAACGGGTACAGAAGATGCATGCACATATCGACTTTTGGGCACCTAAAATATCGATTTTGAGCATGTTTTGGGTCTGTATCTTGAAAACATTCTAACTAGGAGTAGGGATGTACAGATCGCTTCTAGGACCCAAAAATATCGAATTTTCGGGTGTTTTGAGCCTGAATTTGAGATATAAACGGGTACAGAAGATGCATGCACATATCGACTTTGGACACTTAAAATATCGATTTTTAGCATGTTTTGAGCCTATATTTTGAAAACATTCTAGCACTGACTACACATGGACTGATCGCTTTTGGGACCCAAAAATATCGAATTTTCGGGTGTTTTGAGCCTGAATTTGAGATATAAACGGGTACAGAAGATGCATGCGCATATCGACTTTGGACACTTAAAATATCGATTTTTAGCATGTTTTGAGCCTATATTTTGAAAACATTCTAGCACTGACTAGACATGTACAGATCGCTTCTGGAACCCAAAATTATAGAATTTTCGGGTGTTTTGAGGTTGAATTTGAGATATAAACGAGTGCAGAAGATGCATACACATGTTGACTTTGGGCTCTTAAAATATCGATTTTCAGCATTTTTTGGGCCTGCATCTGAGTAGGCATGTACAGATCGCTTCTGGGACCCAAAAATATCGAAATTTAGGGTGTTTGGAGCCTGAATTTGAGATATAAACGGGTACAGAAGAGGCATGCACATATCGACATTTGGGCACCTAAAAGATCGATTTTCAGTATGTTTTGGGCCTGTATTTTGAAAATACTCTAACACGGAGTAGGCATGTACAGTTCGTTTTTGGGACCCCAAAATATCGAATTTTCGGGTGTTTTGGGCCTGAATTTGAGATATCGACTTTCGGCACCTAAAATATCGATTTTTAGCATGTTTTGAGCCTATATTTTGAAAATATTCTAGCACAGATCACTTCTGGGACCCCAAAATATCAAATTTTCGGGTGTTTTGAGTTTGAATTTGGAATATAAATGAGTGCAGAAGATGCATACACATATTGAAATTGGTCACCTAAAATATCGATTTTTAGCTTGTTTTGGGCCGGTATTTTGAAAATACTCTAACACGGAGTAGGCAAGTACAGATCGCTTCTTGGACACCAAAATATCGAATTTTCGGGTGTTTTGAGCCTGAATTTGAGATATAAACGGGTACAGATGATGCATGCACATATGGACTTTGGACACTTAAAATATCGATATTTACCATGTTTTGAGCCTATATTTTGAGAAAATTCTAGCGCTGAGTAGGCATGTACAGATCGCTTCTGGGACCCAAAAATATCGAATTTTCAGGTGTTTTGAGGTTGAATTTCAGATATCGACTTTGGGCACCTAAAATATCGATTTTTAGCATGTTTTGGGCCTATATTTTGAAAATATTCTAGCACTGACTAGACATGTACAGATCGCTTCTGGGACCCAAAATTATCGAATTTACGGGTGTTTTGAGGTTGAATTTGAGATATAAACGAGTGCAGAAAATGCATACACATGTTGACTTTGGGCACCTAAAATATCGATTTTCAGCATGTTTTGGGCCTGCATCTGAGTAGGCATGTACAGATCGCTTCTGGGACCCCAAAATATCGAGTTTTCAGGTGTTTGGATAATGAATTTTGAAAATACTCTAACACGGAGTAGGCATGTACAGTTCGCTTCTGGGACCCCAAAATATCGAATTTTCGGGTGTTATGGGCCTGAATTTGAGATATCGACTTTGGACACTTAAATATCGATTTTTAGCATGTTTTGAGCCTATATTTTGAAAACATTCTAGCACTGACTAGACATGTACAGATCGCTTCTGGGACCCAAAATTATCGAATTTTCGGGTGTTTTGAGGTTGAATTTGAAATATAAACGAGTGCACCTAAAATATCGATTTTCAGCATGTTTTGGGCCTGCATCTGAGTAGGCATGTACAGTTCGCTTCTGGGACCCCAAAATATCTAATTTTCGGATGTTTTGAGCCTGAATTTGAGATATAAACGGGTACAGATGATGCATGCACATATCGACTTTGGACACTTAAAATATCGATTTTTAGCATGTTTCGAGCCTATATTTTGAAAAAATTCTAGCACTGAGTGGCATGTACAGATCGCTTCTGGGACCCACAATTATCAAATTTTCGGGTGTTTTGAGGTTGAATTTGAGATATAAACGAGTGCACCTAAAAATACCGATTTTCAGCATGTTTTGGGCCTGCATCTGAGTAGGCATCTACAGATCGCTTATGGGACCCCAAAATATCGAATTTTCGGGTGTTTGGAGAATGAATTTGAGATATAAACGGGTACAGAAGATGCATGCACATATTGACTTTGGGCACCTAAAATATCGATTTTCAGCATGTTTTGGGCCTGTATTTTGAAAATACTCTAACTAGGAGTAGGCATGTACAGATCGCTTCTGGGACCCAAAAATATCGAATTTTCGGGTGCTTTGAGCCTGAATTTGTGATATAAACGGGTACAGAAGATGCATGCACATATTGACTTTGGGCACCTAAAATATCGATTTTCAGCATATTTTGGGCCTGCATTTTGAAAATACTCTAACTAGGAGTAGGCATGTACAGATCGCTTCTGGGACCCTAAAATATCGAATTTTCGGGTGCTTTGAGCCTGAATTTGAGATATAAACGGGTACATAAGATGCATGCACATGTTGATATTGGGCACCTAAAATATCGATTTTCAACATGTTTTGGGCCTGCATCTGAGTAGGCATGTACAGACCGCTTCTGGGACCCCAAAATATCGAATTTTCGGGTGTTTTGGGCCTGAATTTGAGATATCGACTTTGGGCACCTAAAATATCGATTTTTAGCATGTTTCGGGCCTATATTTTAAAAATATTCTAGCACTAAGTAGGCATGTACAGATCACTTCTGGGACCCCAAAATATCGAATTTTCGGGTGTTTTGAGCCTGAATTTGAGATATAAACGGGTATAGATGATGCATGCACATATCGACTTTGGACACTTAAAATATCGATTTTAGCATGTTTTGAGCCTATATTTTGAAAAAATTCTAGCACTGAGTAGGCATGTACAGATCGCTTCTGGGACCCAAAAATATCGAATTTTTCGGGTGTTTTGAGGTTGAATTTGAGATATAAACGGGTACAAAAGTTGCATGCTCATATCGACTTTTGGGCTCCTAAAAGATCGATTTTCAGTATGTTTTGGGCCTGTATTATGAAAATACTCTAACACGGAGTAGGCATGTACACATTGCTTCTGGGAACCCAAAATATCGATTTTTCGGGTGTTGTGGGCCTGAATTTGAGATATCGACTTTGGGCACCTAAATTATCGATGTTTAGCATGTTTTGGGCCTATATTTCGAAAATATTCTAGCACTAAGTAGGCATGTACAGATCACTTCTAAGACACCAAAATATCGAATTTTCGGGTGTTTAGAGCCTGAATTTGAGATATAAACGGGTACAGATGATGCATGTACATATCGACTTTGAACACTTAAAATATCGATTTTTAGCATGTTTTGAGCCTATATTTTGAAAACATTCTAACACTGAGTAGGCATGTACAGATTGTTTCTGGGACCCAAAAATATCGAATTTTCGGGTGTTTTGAAGTTGAATTTGGGATATAAACGGGTGCAGAAGATGCATACACATATTGACTTTAGTCACCTAAAATATCGATTTTTAGCTTGTTTTGGGCCTGTATTTTGAAAATACTCTAACACGGAGTAGGCAAGTACAGATCGCTTCTGGGACCCCAAAATATCGAATTTTCGGGTGTTTTGAGTCAAAATTTGAGATATAAACGGGTACAGAAGATGCATCCACATATCGAGTTTTGGGCACCTAAAAGATCGATTTTCAGTATGTTTTGGGCCTGTATGTTGAAAATACTCTAAGACGGAGTAGGCATGTACAGTTCGCTTCTGGGACCCCAAAATATCGAATTTTCGGGTGTTTTGTGCCTGAATTTGAGATATCGACTTTGGGCACCTAAAATATCGATTTTTAGCATATTTTGGGCCTATATTTTGAAAATATTCTAGCACTAAGTAGGCAAGTACAGATCACTTCTGGGACCCCAAAATATCGAATTTTCGGGTGTTTTGAGGTTGAATTTGGTATATAAACGGGTGCAGAAGATGCATACACATATTGACTTTGGTCATCTAAAATATTGATTTTCAGCTTGTTTTGGGCCTGTATTTTGAAAATACTCTAACACGGAGTAGGCATGTACAGATCGCTTCTGGGACCCCAAAATATCGAATTTTCGGGTGTTTTGAGCCTGAATTTGAGATATAAACGGGTACAGAAGATGCATCCACATATCGAGTTTTGGGCACCTAAAAGATCGATTTTTAGTATGTTTTGGGCCTGTATATTGAAAATACTCTAACACGGAGTAGGCATGTACAGATCGCTTCTGGGACCCCAAAATATCGAATTTTCCGGTGTTTTGAGCCTGAATTTGAGATATAAACGGGTACAGAAGATGCATGCGCATATCGACTTTTGGGCACCTAAAATATCGTATTTGAGCATGTTTTGGGCGTGTATCTTGAAAACATTCTAACTAGGAGTAGGGATGTACAGATCGCTTCTAGGACCCAAAAATACCGAATTTTCGGGTGTTTTGAGCTTGAATTTGAGATATAAACGGGTACAGAAGATGAATGCACATATTGACTTTGGGCACCTAAAATATCGATTTTCAGCATGTTTTGGGCCTGTATTTTGAAAATACTCTAACTAGGAGTAGGCATGTACAGATCGCTTCTGGGACCCAAAAATATCGAATTTTAGGGTGTTTTGAGCCTGAATTTGAGATATAAACGGGTACAGAAGATGCATGCACATATTGACTTTGGGCACCTAAAAAATCGATTTTCAGCATGTTTTGGGCCTGTATTTTGAAAATACTCTAACACGGAGTAGGCATGTACAGATCGCTTCTGGGACCCCAAAATATCGAATTTTCGGGTGTTTGGAGCCTGAATTTGAGATATAAACGGGTACAGAAGATGCATCCACATATCGAGTTTTGGGCACCTAATAGATCAATTTTTAGTATGTTTTGGGCCAGTTTATTGAAAATACTCTAACACGGAGTAGGCATGTACAGATCGCTTCTGGGACCACAAAATATCGAATTTTTTGGTGTTTTGTGCCTGAATTTGAGATCTCGACTTTGGGCACCTAAAATATCCATTTTTTTTAATGTTTTGGGCCTATATTTTGAAAATATTATAGCACTGAGTAGGCATGTACAGATCGCTTCTGTGACCCCAAAATATCGAATTTTCAGGTGTTTTGAGCCTGAATTTGAGATATAAACGGGTACAGAAGATGCATTCACATATCGACTTTAGGGCACCTAAAATATTGATTTTGAGCATGTTTTGAGTCTGTATCTTGAAAACATTCTAAATAGGAGTAGGGATGTACAGATCGCTTGTAGGACCCAAAAATACAGAATTTTCGGGGGTTTTGAGGTTGAATTTGAGATATAGACGGGTACAGAAGATGCATGCACATATTGACTTTGGGCTCCTAAAATATCGATTTTCAGCATGTTTTGGGCCTGTATTTTGAAAATACTCTAACTAGGAGTAGGCATGTACAGATCGCTTCTGGGACCCAAAATTATAGAATTTTCGGGTGTTTTGAGGTTGAATTTGAGATATTAAAGAGTGAAGAAGATGCATACACATGTTTACTTTAGGCACTTAAAATATCGATTTTTAGCATGTTTTGGGCCTGCATCTGAGTAGGCTTGTAAAGATCGCTTCGGGGACCCCAAAATATTGGAATTTCGGGTGTTTGGAGCCTGAATTTGAGATATAAACGGGTACAGAAGATGCATGCACATATCGACTTTTGGGCACCTAAAATATCGTATTTGAGCATGTTTTGGGTGTGTATCTTGAAAACATTCTAACTAGGAGTAGGGATGTACAGATCGCTTCTAGGACCCAAAAATACCGAATTTTCGGGTGTTTTGAGCCTGAATCTGAGATATAAACGGGTACAGAAGATGCATGCACATATTGACTTTGGGCACCTAAAATATCGATTTTCAGCATGTTTTGGGCCTTTATTTTGAAAATACTCTAACACGGAGTAGGCATGTACAGATCGCTTCTGGGACCCCAATATATCGAATTTTCGGGTGTTTTGAGGTTGAATTTGAGATATAAACTGGTACAGAAGATGCATCCACATTCGAGTTTTGGGCACCTAAATGATCGATTTTCAGTATGTTTTGGGCCAGTTTATTGAAAATACTCTAACACGGAGTAGGCATGTACAGATAGCTTCTGGGACCCCAAAATATCGAATTTTTTGGTGTTTTGTGCCTGAATTTGAGATCTCGACTTTGGGCACCTAAAATATCGATTTTTAGCATGTTTTGGGCCTATATTTTGAAAATATTCTAGCACTGAGTAGGCATGTACAGATCGCTTCTGGGACCCCAAAATATCGAATTTTCGGGTGTTTTGAGCCTGAATTTGAGATATAAACGGGTACAGAAGATGCATTCGCATATCGACTTTAGGGCACCTAAAATATTGATTTTGAGCATGTTTTGGGTCTGTATCTTGAAAACATTCTAACTAGGAGTAGGGATGTACAGATCGCTTGTAGGACCCAAAAATACAGAATTTTCGGGGGATTTGATTTTGAATTTGAGATATAAACGGGTACAGAAGATGCATGCACATATTGACTTTGGGCTCCTAAAATATCGATTTTCAGCATGTTTTGGGCCTGTATTTTGAAAATACTCTAACTAGGAGTACGCATGTACAGATCGCTTCTGGGACCCACAATTATAGAATTTTCGGGTGTTTTGAGGTTGAATTTGAGATATTAAAGAGTGCAGAAGATGCATACACATGTTGATTTTGGGCACTTAAAATATCGATTTTCAGCATGTTTTGGGCCTGCATCTGAGTAGGCTTGTACAGATCGCTTCTGGGACCCCAAAATATCGGAATTTCGGGTGTTTGGAGCCTGAATTTGAGATATAAACGGGTACAGAAGATGCATGCACATATCAACTTTTGGGCACCTAAAAGATCGATTTTCAGTATGTTTTGGGCCTGTATTTTGAAAATACTCTAACACGGAGTAGGCATGTACAGTTCGCTTCTGGGACCCCAAAATATCGAATTTTCGGGTGTTTTGGGCCTGAATTTGAGATATCGACTTTGGGCACCTAAAATATCGATTTTTAGCATGTTTTGGGCCTATATTTTGAAAATATTCTAGCACAGATCACTTCTGGGACCCCAAAATATCGAATTTTCGAGTGTTTTGAAGTTGAATTTGGGATATAAACGGGTGCAGAAGATGCATACACATATTGACTTTGGTCACCTAAAATATCGATTTTCAGCTTGTTTTGGGCCTGTATTTTGAAAATACTCTAACACGGAGTAGGTAAGTACAGATCGCTTCTGGGACCCCAAAATATCGAATTTTCGGGTGTTTTGAGCCTGAATTTGGGATATAAACGGGTACAGAAGATGCATCCACATATCGAGTTTTGGGCACCTAAAAGATCGATTTTCAGTATGTTTTGCGCCTGTATATTGAAAATACTCTAACACGGAGTAGGCATGTACAGATCGCTTCTGGGACCCCAAAATATCGAATTTTTGGGTGTTTCGGGCCTGAATTTGAGATATCGACTTTTGTCACCTAAAAAATCGATTTTTAGCATGTTTTAGAAATATATTTTGAAAATATTCTAGCACTGAGTAGGCATGTACAGATCACTTCTGGGACCCCAAAATATCGAATTTTCGGGTATTTTGAGCCTGAATTTGAGATATAAACGGGTACAGAAGATGCATGCACATATCGACTTTTGTGCACCTAAACTATCGATTTTAAGTATGTTTTGGGTCTGTATCTTGAAAACATTCCAACTAGGAGTAGGGATGTACAGATCGCTTCTAGGACCCAAAAATTCCGAATTTTCGGGTGTTTTGAGGTTGAGTTTGAGATATAAACGGGTAGAGAAGAAGCATGCACATATTGACTTTGGGCACCTAAAATATCGATTTTAGCATGTTTTGGGCCTGTATTTTGAAAATACTCTAACTAGGAGTAGGCATGTACAGATCGCTCCTGGGACCCAAAAATACCGAATTTTCGGGTGTTTTGAGCCTGAATTTGAGATATAAACGGGTACAGAAGATGCATGCACATATCGACTTTGGACACTTAAAATATCGATTTTTAGCATGTTTTGAGCCTATATTTTGAAAACATTCTAGCACTGACTACACATGTACAGATCGCTTCAGGAACCCAAAAATATCGAATTTTCGGGTGTTTTGAGCCAGAATTTGAGATATAAACGGGTACAGAAGATGCATGCACATATCGACTTTGGACACTTAAAATATTGATTTTTAGCATGTTTTGAGCCTATATTTTGAAAACATTCTAGCACTGACTAGACATGTACATATCGCTTCTGGGTCCCAAAATTATAGAATTTTCGGGTGTTTTGAGGTTGAATTTGAGATATAAACGAGTGCAGAAGATGCATACACATGTTGACTTTGGGCACTTAAAATATCGATTTTCACCATGTTTTGGGTCTGCATCTGAGTAGGCATGTACAGATCGCTTCTGGGACCCCAAAATATCGAAATTTCGGGTGTTTGGAGCCAGAATTTGAGATATAAACGGGTACAGAAGAGGCTTGCACATATCGACTTTTGGGCACCTAAAAGATCGATTTTCAGTATGTTTTGGTTCTTGTATTTTGAAAATACTCTAACACGGAGTAGGCATGTACAGTTCGCTTTTGGGACCCCAAAATATCGAATTTTCTGGTGTTTTGGGCATGAATTTGAGATATCGACTTTGGGCACCTAAAATATCGATTTTTAGCATGTTTTGGGCCTATATTTTGAAAATATTCTATCACAGATCACTTCTGGGACCCCAAAATATCGAATTTTCGGGTGTTTTGAGGTTGAATTTGGGATATAAACGGGTGCAGAAGATACATACACATATTGACTTTGGTCACCTAAAATATCAATTTTTAGCTTGTTTTGGGCCTGTATTTTGAAAATACTCTAACACGGAGTAGGCAAGTACAGATCGCTTCTGGGACCCCAAAATATCGAATTTTCGGTTGTTTGGAGCCTGAATTTGAGATATAAACGGGTACAGAAGATGCATGCACATATCGACTTTTGGGCACCTAAAAGATAGATTTTCAGTATGTTTTGGGCCTGTTTTTTTAAAATACTCTAACACGGAGTAGGCATGTACAGTTTGCTTCTGGGACCCCAAAATATCGAATTTTCGGGTGTTTTGGGCCTGAATTTGAGATATCGACTTTGGGCACCTAAAATATCGATTTTTATCTTGTTTTGATCCTATATTTTGAAAACATTCTAGCACTGAGTAGGCATGTACAGATCGCTTCTGGGACCCAAAAATATCGAATTTTCGGGTGTTTTGAGGTTGAATTTGGGATATAAACGGGTGCAGAAGATGAATACACATATTAACTTTGGGCACCTAAAAGATCGATTTTTAGTATGTTTTGGGCCTGTTTATTGAAAATACTCTAACATGGAGTTAACATGTACAGATCGCTTCTGGGAACCCAAAATATCGAATTTTTGGGTGTTATGGGCCTGAATTTGAGATATCGACTATGGGCACCTAAAATATCGATTTTTAGCATGTTTTGGGCCTATATTTTGAAAATATTCTAGCACTGAGTATTCATGTGCAGATCGCTTCTGGGACCCCAAAATATCGAATTTTCGGGTGTTTTGAGCCTGAATTTGAGATATAAACGGGTACAGAAGATGCATGCACATATCGACTTTTGGACACCTAAAATATCGATTTTGAGCATGTTTTGGGTCTGAATCTTAAAAACATTCTAACTAGGAGTAGGGATGTACAGATCGCTTCTAGGACCCAAAAATATCGAATTTTCGGGTGTTTTGAGCCTGAATTTGAGATATAAACGGGTACATAAGATGCATGCCCATATCGACTTAGGACACTTAAAATATCGATTTTTAGCATGTTTTGAGCCAATATTTTGAAAAGATTCTAGCACTGACTACACATGTACAGATCGCTTCTGGGACCCAAAAATATCGAATTTTCGGGTGTTTTGAGCCAGAATTTGAGATATAAACGGGTACAGAAGATGCATGCACATATCGACTTTGGACACTTAAAATATCGATTTTTAGCATGTTTTGAGCCTATATTTTGAAAACATTCTAGCACTGACTAGACATGTACAGATCGCTTCTGGAACCCAAAATTATAGAATTTTCGGGTGTTTTGAGGTTGAATTTGAGATGTAAACGGGTACAGAAGAGGCATGCACATATCGACTTTTGGGCACCTAAAAGATCGATTTTCAGTATGTTTGTATGTTTTGGGGCTGTATTTTGAAAATACTCTAAAACGGAGTAGGCATGTACAGTTCGTTTTTGGGACCCCATAATATCGAATTTTCGGGTGTTTTGGGCCTGAATTTGAGATATAGACTTTGGGCACCTAAAATATCGATTTTTAGCATGTTTTGGGCCTATATTTTGAAAATATTCTAGCACAGATTACTTCTGGGACCCCAAAATATCGAATTTTCGGGTGTTTTGAGGTTGAATTTGGAATATAAACGGGTGCAGAAGATGCATACACATATTGACATTGGTCACCTAAAATATCGATTTTTAGCTCGTTTTGGGCCTGTATTTTGAAAATACTCTAACACGGAGTAGGCATTTACAGTTTGCTTCTGGGACCCCAAAATATCGAATTTTCGGGTGTTTTGGGTCTGAATTTGAGATATCGACTTTGGGCACCTAAAATATCGATTTGTAGCATGTTTTGGGCCTGTATTTTGAAAATATTCTAGCACTAAGTAGACATGTACAGATCTCTTCTGGGACCCCAAAATATCGAATTTTCGGGTGTTTTGACCCTGAATTTGAGATATAAACGGGTACAGATGATGCATGCACATATCGACTTTGGACACTTAAAATATCGATTTTCAGCATATTTTGAGCCTATATTTTGAAAACATTCTAGCACTGAGTAGGCATGTACAGATCGCTTCTGAGACCCAAAAATATCGAATTTTCGGGTGTTTTGAGGTTGAATTTGGGATATAAACGGGTGCAGAAGATGAATACACATATTGACTTTGGTGACCTAAAATATCGATTTTCAGCTTGTTTTGGGCCTGTATTTTGAAAATACTCTAACACGGAGTAGGCAAGTATAGATCGCTTCTGGGACCCCAAAATATCGAATTTTCGGGTGTTTGGAGCCTGAATTTGAGATATAAACGTTTACAGAAGATGCATCCACATATCGACTTTTGGGCACCTAAAAGATCGATTTTCAGTATGTTTTGGGCCTGTATATTGAAAATACTCTAACACGGAGTTGGCATGTACAGATCGCTTCTGGGACCCCAAAATATCGAATTTTTGGGTGTTTTGGGCCTGAATTTGAGATATCGACTTTGGGCACCTAAAATATCGATTTTTAGCATGTTTCGGGCCTATATTTTGAAAATACTCTAGCACTGAGTATTCATGTACAGATCGCTTCTGGGACCTAAAAATACCAAATTTTCGGGTGTTTTGAGCCTGAATTTGAGATATAAACGGGTATAGAAGATGCATGCACATATTGACTTTGGGCACCTAAAATATAGATTTTTAGCATGTTTTGGGCCTGTACTTTGAAAATACTCTAACTAGGAGTAGGCATGTACAGATCGCTTCTTGGACACAAAAATATCGAATTTTCGGGTGTTTTGAGCCTGAATTTGAGATATAAACGGGTACAGAAGATGCATGCACATATCGACTTTGGACACTTAAAATAATGATTTTTAGTATGTTTTGAGCCTATATTATGAAAACATTCTAGCACTGACTAGACATGTACAGATCGCTTCTGGGACCCAAAATTATCGAATTTTCAGGTGTTTTGAGGTTGAATTTGAGATATAAACGAGTGCAGAAGATGCATACACATGCTGACTTTGGGCACCTAAAATATCGATTTTCAGCATGTTTTTGGCCTGCATTTGGGTGTTTTGGGCCTGAATTTGAGATATAAACGGGTACAGATGATGCATGCACATATCGACTTTGGACACTTAAAATATCGATTTTTAGCATGTTTTGAGCCAATATTTTGAAAACATTCAAGCACTGAGTAGGCATGTACAGATCGCTTCTGGGACCCAAAAATATCGAATTTTCGGGGGTTTTGAGGTTGAATTTAGGATATAAACGGGTGCAGAAGATGCATACACATATTGACTTTGGTCAACTAAAAAATTTAGGTTTTCAGCTTGTTTTGGGCCTGTATTTTGAAAATACTCTAACACGGAGTAGGCATGTACAGTTCGCTTCTGGGACCCCAAAATATCGAATTTTCGGGTGTTTTGGGCCTGAATTTGAGATATCGACTTTGGGCACTTAAAATATCGATTTTTAGCATGTTTTGGGCCTATATTTTGAAAATATTCTAGCACTAAGTAGGCATGTACAGATCACTTCTGGGACCCAAAAATATCGGATTTTCGGGTGTTTTGAGACTGAAATTGAGATATAAACGGGTACAGAAGATGCATGCACATATCGACTTTTGGGCACCTAAAAATATCGATTTTTAGCATGTTTTGGGTCTGTATCTTGAAAACATTCTAACTAGGAGTAGGGATGTACAGATCGCTTCTAGGACCCAAAAATACCGAATTTTCGGGTGTTTTGAGCCTGAATTTGAGATATAAACGGGTACAGAATATGCATGCACATATTGACTTTGGGCACCTAAAATATCGATTTTCAGCATGTATTGGGCCTGTACTTTGAAAATACTCTAACTAGGAGTAGGCTTGTACAGATCGCTTTTGGGACCCAAAAATATCGAATTTTCGTGTGTTTTGAGCCTGAATTTGAGATATAAACGGGTACAGAAGATGCATGCACATATCGACTTTTGGGCACATACCAGATTGATTTTCAGTATGTTTTTAGCCTGTATTTTGAAAATACTCTAACACGGAGTAGGCATGTACAGATCGCTTCTGGGACCCCCAAATATCGAATTTTTGGGTGTTTTGGGTCTGAATTTGAGATATCGACTTTGGGCACCTAAAATATCGATTTTTAGCATGTTTTGGGCCTATATTTTGAAAATATTCTAGCACTAAGTAGGCATGTACAGATCACTTCTGGAACCCCAAAATATCGAATTTTCGGGTATTTTGAGCCTGAATTTGAGATATAAACGGGTACAGATGATGCATGCACATATCGACTTTGGACACTTAAAATATCGATTTTTAGCATGTTTTGAGCCTAAATTTTTAAAAAATTCTAGCACTGAGTTGGCATGTACAGATCGCTTCTGGGACCCAAAAATATCATATTTTCGGGTGTTTTGAGGTTGAATTTGAGATATCGACTTTGGGCACTTAAAATATCGATTTTTAGCATGTTTTGAGCCAATATTTTGAAAACATTCAAGCACTGAGTAGGCATGTACAGATCGCTTCTGGGACCCAAAAATATCGAATTTTCGGGGGTTTTGAGGTTGAATTTAGGATATAAACGGGTGCAGAAGATGCATACACATATTGACTTTGGTCAACTAAAAAATTTAGGTTTTCAGCTTGTTTTGGGCCTGTATTTTGAAAATACTCTAACACGGAGTAGGCATGTACAGTTCGCTTCTGGGACCCCAAAATATCGAATTTTCGGGTGTTTTGGGCCTGAATTTGAGATATCGACTTTGGGCACTTAAAATATCGATTTTTAGCATGTTTTGGGCCTATATTTTGAAAATATTCTAGCACTAAGTAGGCATGTACAGATCACTTCTGGGACCCAAAAATATCGGATTTTCGGGTGTTTTGAGACTGAAATTGAGATATAAACGGGTACAGAAGATGCATGCACATATCGACTTTTGGGCACCTAAAAATATCGATTTTTAGCATGTTTTGGGTCTGTATCTTGAAAACATTCTAACTAGGAGTAGGGATGTACAGATCGCTTCTAGGACCCAAAAATACCGAATTTTCGGGTGTTTTGAGCCTGAATTTGAGATATAAACGGGTACAGAATATGCATGCACATATTGACTTTGGGCACCTAAAATATCGATTTTCAGCATGTATTGGGCCTGTACTTTGAAAATACTCTAACTAGGAGTAGGCTTGTACAGATCGCTTTTGGGACCCAAAAATATCGAATTTTCGTGTGTTTTGAGCCTGAATTTGAGATATAAACGGGTACAGAAGATGCATGCACATATCGACTTTTGGGCACATACCAGATTGATTTTCAGTATGTTTTTAGCCTGTATTTTGAAAATACTCTAACACGGAGTAGGCATGTACAGATCGCTTCTGGGAACCCCAAATATCGAATTTTTGGGTGTTTTGGGTCTGAATTTGAGATATCGACTTTGGGCACCTAAAATATCGATTTTTAGCATGTTTTGGGCCTATATTTTGAAAATATTCTAGCACTAAGTAGGCATGTACAGATCACTTCTGGAACCCCAAAATATCGAATTTTCGGGTATTTTGAGCCTGAATTTGAGATATAAACGGGTACAGATGATGCATGCACATATCGACTTTGGACACTTAAAATATCGATTTTTAGCATGTTTTGAGCCTAAATTTTTAAAAAATTCTAGCACTGAGTTGGCATGTACAGATCGCTTCTGGGACCCAAAAATATCATATTTTCGGGTGTTTTGAGGTTGAATTTGAGATATCGACTTTGGGCACTTAAAATATCGATTTTTAGCATGTTTTGGGCCTATATTTTGAAAATATTCTAGCACTATGTAGACATGTACAGATCACTTCAGGGACCCCAAAATATCGAATTTTCGGGTGTTTTGAGCCTGAATTTGAGATATAAACGGGTACATATGATGAAAGCACATATCGACTTTGGACACTTAAAATATCGATTTTTAGCATGTTTTGAGCCTATATTTTGAAAACATTCTAGCACTGAGTAGGCATGTACAGATCGCTTCTGGGACCCAAAAATATCGAATTTTCAGGTGTTTTGAGGTTGAATTTGGGATATAAACGGGTGCAGAAGATGCATACACATATTGACTTTGGTCACCTAAAATATCGATTTTCAGCATGTTTTGGGCCTGCATCTGAGTAGGCATGTACAGATCGCTTCTGGGACCCCAAAATATCGAAATTTCGGGTGTTTGGAGCCTGAATTTGAGATATAAACGGGTACAGAAGATGCATGCACATATCGATTTTTGGGCACCTAAAAGATCGATTTTCAGTAAATTTTGGGCCTGTATTTTGAAAATACTCTAACACGGAGTAGGCATGTACAGTTCGCTTCTGGGACCCCAAAATATCGAATTTTCGGTAGTTTTGGGTCTGAATTTAAAATATCGACTTTGGGCACCTAAAATATCGATTTTTAGCATGTTTTGGGCCTATATTTTGAAAATATTCTAGCACTAAGTAGGCATGTACAGATCAGTTCTGGGACCCCAAAATATCGAATTTTCGGGTGTTTTGAGCCTGAATTAGAGATATAAACGGGTACAGATGATGCATGCACATATCGACTTTGGACACTTAAAATATCGATTTTTAGCATGTTTTGAGCCTATATTTAAAAAAAATTATAGCACTGAGTAGGCATGTACAGATCGCTTCTGGGACCAAAAAATATCGAATTTTCGGGTGTTTTGAGGTTGAATTTGTGATATAAACGGGTGCAGAAGATGCATACACATATTGACTTTGGTCACCTAAAATATCGATTTTCAGCTTGTTTTGGGCCTGTATTTCGAAAATACTCTAACACGGAGTAGGCAAGTACAGATCGCTTCAGGGACCCCAAAATATAGAATTTTCAGGTGTTTGGAGCCTGAATTTGAGATATAAACGGGTACAGAAGATGCATCCACATATCGACTTTTGGGCATCTAAAAGATCGATTTTCAGTATGTTTTGGGCCTGTATATTGAAAATACTCTAACAGGGAGTAGGCATGTACAGATCGCTTCTGGGACCCCAAAATATCGAATTTTTGGGTGTTTTGGGCCTGAATTTGAGATATCGACTTTGGGCACCTAAAATATCGATTTTTAGCATGTTTTGGGCCTATATTTTGAAAATATTCTAGCACTGAGTAGGCATGTACAGATCGCTTCTGGGACCCCAAAATATCGAATTTTCGGGTGTTTTTGAGCCTGAATTTGAGATATAAACGGGTACAGAAGAACCATCCACATATTGACTTTTGGACACCTAAAAGATCGATTTTCAGTATGTTTTGGGCCTGTATATTGAAAATACTCTAACACGGAGTAGGCATGTACAGATCGCATTTGGGACCCCTAAATATCGAATTTTTGGGTGTTTTGGGCCTGAATTTGAGATATCGACTTTGGGCACCTAAAATATTGATTTTTAGCATGTTTTGGGTCTATATTTTGAAAATATTCTAGCACTAAGTAGGCATGTACAGATCACTTCTGGGACCCCAAAATATCGAATTTTCTGGTGTTTTGAGCCTGAATTTGAGATATAAACGGGTACAGATGATGCATGCACATATCGACTTTAGACACTTAAAATATCGATATTTAGCATATTTTGAGCCTATATTTTAAAAAACATTCCAGCACTGAGTAGGCATGTACAGATTGTTTCTGGGACCCAAAAATATCGAATTTTCGGGTGTTTTGAGGTTGAATTTGGGATATAAACGGGTGCAGAAGATGCATACACATATTGACTTTGGTCACCTAAAATATCGATTTTCAGCTTGTTTGGGCCTGTATCTTTAATATACTCTAACACGGAGTAGGCAAGTACAGATCACTTCTGGGAACCTAAAATATCGAATGTTCGGGTGTTTTGAGCCTGAATTTGAGATATAAACGGATACAGAAGAAGCATCCACATATCGAGTTTTGGGCACCTAAAAGATCGATTTTCAGTATGTTTTGGGCCTTTTTATTGAAAATACTCTAACACGGAGTAGGCATGTACAGATCGCTTATGGGACCCCAAAATATCGAATTTTTTGGTGTTTTGGGCCTGAATTTAAGATCTCAACTTTGGGCACCTAAAATATCCATTTTTTTGCATGTTTCGGGCCTATATATATTTTGAAAATATTCTAGCACTGAGTAGGCATGTACAGATCGTTTCTGGGACCCCAAAATATCGAATGTTCGGGTGTTTTGAGCCTGAATTTGAGATATAAACGGGTACAGAAGATGCATGCACATATCGACTTTTGGGCACCTAAAATATTGATTTTGAGCATGTTTTGGGTCTGTATCTTGAAAACATTCCAACTAGGAGAAGGGATGTACAGATCGCTTCTAGGACCCAAAAATACCGAATTTTCGGGTGTTTTGAGGTTGAATTTGAGATATAAACGGGCACAGAAGATGCATGCACATATTGACTTTGGGCACCTAAAATATCGATTTTCAGTATGTTTTGGGACTGTATTTTGAAAATACTCTAACTAGGAGTAGGCATGTACTGATCGCTTCTGGGACCCAAAAATATCGAATTTTCGGGTGTTTTGAGGGTGAATTTGAGATATAAACGAGTGCAGAAGATGCATACACATGTTGACATTGTGCACCTAAAATATCGATTTTCAACATGTTTTGGGCCTGCATCTGAGTAGGCATGTAAAGACCGTTTCTGGGACCCCAAAATATCGAATTTTCGGGTGTTTTGGGCCTGAATTTGAGATATCGACTTTGGGCACCTAAAAAATCGATTTTTAGCATGTATTGGGCCTATATTTTGAAAATATTCTAGCACTGAGTAGGCATGTACAGGTCGCTTCTGGGACCCAAAAATATCGGATTTTTCGGGTATTTTGGGCCCGAATTTGAGATATCGACTATGGGCACCTAAAATATCGATTTTTAGCATGTTTTGGGCCTATATTTTGAAAATATTCTAGCACTAAGTAGGCATGTAGAGATCACTTCTGGGACACCAAAATATCGAATTTTCTGGTGTTTTGAGCCTGAAATTGAGATATAAACGGGTACAGATGATGCATGCACATATCGACTTTGGACACTTAAAATATCGATTTTTAGCATGTTTTGAGCCTATATTTTGAAAACATTCTAGGACTGAGTAGGCATGTACAGATTGTTTCTGGGACCCAAAAATATTGAATTTTCGGGTGTTTTGAGGTTGAATTTGGGATATAAACGGGTGCAGAAGATGCATACACATATTGACTCTGGTCACCTAAAATATCGATTTTTAGCTTGTTTAGGGCCTGTATATTGAAAATACTCTAACACGGAGTAGGCATGTACAGATCGCTTGTGGGACCCCAAAATATCGAAATTTCGGGTGTTTGGAGCCTGAATTTGAGATATAAACGGGTACAGAAGATGCATGCACATATCGACTTTTGGGCACCTAAAAGATCGATTTTCAGTATGTTTTGGGCCTGTATTTTGAAAATACTCTAACACGGAGTAGGAATATACAGTTCGCTTCAGGGACCCCCAAATATCGAATTTTCGGGTGTTTTGGGCCAGAATTTGAGATATCGACTTTGGGCACCTAAAATATCGATATTTAGCATATTTTGGGCCTATATTTTGAAAATATTCTAGCACTGACTAGACATGTACAGATCGCTTCTGGGACCCCAAAATATCGAATTTTTGGGTGTTTTGAGCCTGAATTTGAGATATAAACGGGTACAGATGATGCATGCACATATTGACTTTGGGCACCTAAAATATTGATTTTCAGCATGTTATGGGCCTGTAATTTGAAAATACTCTAACACGGAGGAGGCATGTACAGATCGCTTCTGGGACCCCAAAATATCGAATTTTTGGGTGTTTTGGGCCTGAATTTGAGATATCGACTTTGGGCACCTAAAATATCGATTTTTAGCATGTTTTGGGTCTATATTTTGAAAATATTCTAGCACTGACTAGACATGTACAGATCGCTTCTGGGACCCCAAAATATCGAATTTTCTGGTGTTTTGAGCCTGAATTTGATATATAAACGGGTACAGATGATGCATGCACATATCGACTTTAGACACTTAAAATATCGATATTTAGCATATTTTGAGCCTATATTTTGAAAGCATTCTAGCACTGAGTAGGCATGTACAGATTGTTTCTGGGACCCAAAAATATCGAATTTTCGGGTGTTTTGTGGTTGAATTTGGGATATAAACGGGTGCAGAAGATGCATACACATATTGACTTTGGTCACCTAAAATATCGATTTTCAGCTTGTTTCGGCCTGTATCTTTAATATACTCTAACACGGAGTAGGCAAGTACAGATCGCTTCTGGGACCCCAAAATATCGAATGTTCGGGTGTTTTGAGACTGAATTTGAGATATAAACGGATACAGAAGAAGCATCCACATATCGAGTTTTGGGCACCTAAAAGATCGATTTTCAGTATGTTTTGGGCCTTTTTATTGAAAATACTCTAACACGGAGTAGGCATGTACAGATCGCTTATGGGACCCCAAAATATCGAATTTTTTGGTGTTTTGGGCCTGAATTTATGATCTCGACTTTGGGCACCTAAAATATCCATTTTTTTGCATGTTTTGGGCCTATATATATTTTGAAAATATTCTAGCACTGAGTAGGCATGTACAGATCGCTTCTGGGACCCCAAAATATCGAATTTTCTGGTGTTTTGAGCCTGAATTTGAGATATAAACGGGTACAGATGATGCATGCACATATCGACTTTGGACACTTAAAATATCGATTTTTAGCATGTTTTAAACCTATATTTTGAAAACATTCTAGCACTGAGTAGGCATGTACAGATTGTTTCTGGGACCCAAAAATATTGAATTTTCGGGTGTTTTGAGGTTGAATTTGGGATATAAACGGGTGCAGAAGATGCATACACATATTGACTCTGGTCACCTAAAATATCGATTTTCAGCTTGTTTAGGGCCTGTATATTGAAAATACTCTAACACGGAGTAGGCATGTACAGATCGCTTGTGGGACCCAAAAATATCGAAATTTCAGGTGTTTGGAGCCTGAATTTGAGATATAAACGGGTACAGAAGATGCATGCACATATCGACTTTTGGGCACCTAAAAGATCGATTTTCAGTATGTTTTGGGCCTGTATTTTGAAAATACTCTAACACGGAGTAGGCATGTACAGTTCGCTTCAGGGACCCCAAAATATCGAATTTTCGGGTGTTTTGGGCCAGAATTTGAGATATCGACTTTGGGCACCTAAAATATCGATTTTTAGCATATTTTGGGCCTATATTTTGAAAATATTCTAGCACTGACTAGACATGTACAGATCGCTTCTGGGACCCCAAAATATCGAATTTTTGGGTGTTTTGAGCCTGAATTTGAGATATAAACGGGTACAGATGATGCATGCACATATTGACTTTGGGCACCTAAAATATTGATTTTCAGCATGTTTTGGGCCTGTATTTTGAAAATACTCTAACACGGAGGAGGCATGTACAGATCGCTTCTGGGACCCCAAAATATCGAATTTTTGGGTGTTTTGGGCCTGAATTTGAGATATCGACTTTGGGCACCTAAAATATCGATTTTAGCATGTTTTGGGTCTATATTTTGAAAATATTCTAGCACTGACTAGACATGTACAGATCGCTTCTGGGACCCCAAAATATCGAATTTTCTGGTGTTTTGAGCCTGAATTTGAGATATAAACGGGTACAGATGATGCATGCACATATCGACTTTAGACACTTAAAATATCGATATTTAGCATATTTTGAGCCTATATTTTGAAAGCATTCTAGCACTGAGTAGGCATGTACAGATTGTTTCTGGGACCCAAAAATATCGAATTTTCGGGTGTTTTGTGGTTGAATTTGGGATATAAACGTGTGCAGAAGATGCATACACATATTGACTTTGGTCACCTAAAATATCGATTTTCAGCTTGTTTGGGCCTGTATCTTTAATATACTCTAACACGGAGTAGGCAAGTACAGATCGCTTCTGGGACCCCAAAATATCGAATGTTCGGGTGTTTTGAGCCTGAATTTGAGATATAAACGGATACAGAAGAAGCATCCACATATCGAGTTTTGGGCACCTAAAAGATCGATTTTCAGTATGTTTTGGGCCTTTTTATTGAAAATACTCTAACACGGAGTAGGCATGTACAGATCGCTTATGGGACCCCAAAATATCGAATTTTTTGGTGTTTTGGGCCTGAATTTAAGATCTCGACTTTGGGCACCTAAAATATCCATTTTTTTGCATGTTTTGGGCCTATATATATTTTGAAAATATTCTAGCACTGAGTAGGCATGTACAGATCGCTTCTGGGACCCCAAAATATCGAATTTTCTGGTGTTTTGAGCCTGAATTTGAGATATAAACGGGTACAGATGATGCATGCACATATCGACTTTGGACACTTAAAGTATCGATTTTTAGCATGTTTTAAACCTATATTTTGAAAACATTCTAGCACTGAGTAGGCATGTACAGATTGTTTCTGGGACCCAAAAATATTGAATTTTCGGGTGTTTTGAGGTTGAATTTGGGATATAAACGGGTGCAGAAGATGCATACACATATTGACTCTGGTCACCTAAAATATCGATTTTCAGCTTGTTTAGGGCCTGTATATTGAAAATACTCTAACACGGAGTAGGCATGTACAGATCGCTTGTGGGACCCAAAAATATCGAAATTTCAGGTGTTTGGAGCCTGAATTTGAGATATAAACGGGTACAGAAGATGCATGCACATATCGACTTTTGGGCACCTAAAAGATCGATTTTCAGTATGTTTTGGGCCTGTATTTTGAAAATACTCTAACACGGAGTAGGCATGTACAGTTCGCTTCAGGGACCCCAAAATATCGAATTTTCGGGTGTTTTGGGCCAGAATTTGAGATATCGACTTTGGGCACCTAAAATATCGATTTTTAGCATATTTTGGGCCTATATTTTGAAAATATTCTAGCACTGAGTAGACATGTACAGATCGCTTCTGGGACCCCAAAATATCGAATTTTCTGGTGTTTTGAGCCTGAATTTGAGATATAAACGGGTACAGAAGATGCATGCACATATTGACTTTGGGCACCTAAAATATTGATTTTCAGCATGTTTTGGGCCTGTATTTTGAAAATACTCTAACACGGAGGAGGCATGTACAGATCGCTTCTGGGACCCCAAAATATCGAATTTTTGGGTGTTTTGGGCCTGAATTTGAGATATCGACTTTGGGCACCTAAAATATCGATTTTTAGCATGTTTTGGGTCTATATTTTGAAAATATTCTAGCACTGAGTATTCATGTTCCGATCGCTTCTGGGACCCCAAAATATCGAATTTTTGGGTGTTTTGGGCCTGAATTTGAGATATCGACTTTGGGCACCTAAAATATCAATTTTTAGCATGTTTTGGGTCTATATTTTGAAAATATTCTAGCACTGAGTATTCATGTACCGATCGCTTCTGGGACCCCAAAATATCGAATTTTCTGGTGTTTTGAGCCTGAATTTGAGATATAAACGGGTACAGATGATGCATGCACATATCGACTTTAGACACTTAAAATATCGATATTTAGCATATTTTGAGCCTATATTTTGAAAACATTCTAGCACTGAGTAGGCATGTACAGATTGTTTCTGGGACCCAAAAATATCGAAATTTCGGGTGTTTTGAGGTTGAATTTGGGATATAAACGGGTGCAGAAGATGCATACACATATTGACTTTGGTCACCTAAAATATCGATTTTCAGCTTGTTTGGGCCTGTATCTTTAATATACTCTAACACGGAGTAGGCAAGTACAGATCGCTTCTGGGACCCCAAAATATCGAATGTTCGGGTGTTTTGAGCCTGAATTTGAGATATAAACGGATACAGAAGAATCATCCACATATCGAGTTTTGGGCACCTAAAAGATCGATTTTCAGTATGTTTTGGGCCTGTATATTGAAAATACTCTAACACGGAGTAGGCATGTACAGATCGCTTATGGGACCCCAAAATATCGAATTTTTTGGTGTTTTGGGCCTGAATTTAAGATCTCGACTTTGGGCACCTAAAATATCCATTTTTTTGCATGTTATGGGCCTATATATATTTTGAAAATATTCTAGCACTGAGTAGGCATGTACAGATCGCTTCTGGGACCCAAAAATATCGAATTTTCGGGTGTTTTGAGCCTGAATTTGAGATATAAACGGGTACAGAAGATGCATGCACATATCGACTTTTGGGCACCTAAAAGATCGATTTTCAGTATGTTTTGAGCCTATATTTTGAAAACACTCTAGCACTGACTAGACATGTACAGATCGCTTCTGGGACCCAAAATTATCGAATTTTCGGGTGTTTTGAGGGTGAATTTGAGATATAAACGAGTGCAGAAGATGCATACACATGTTGACATTGGGCACCTAAAATATCGATTTTCAACATGTTTTGGGCCTGCATCTGAGTAGGCATGTACAGACCGCTTCTGGGACCCCAAAATATCGAATTTTCGGGTGTTTTGGGCCTGAATTTGAGATATCGACTTTGGGCACCTAAAATATCGATTTTTAGCATGTATTGGGCCTATATTTTGAAAATATTCTAGCACTGAGTAGGCATGTACAGATCGCTTCTGGGACCCAAAAATATCGAATTTTTCGGGTGTTTTGGGCCCAAATTTGAGATATCGACTATGGGCACCTGAAATATCGATTTTTAGCATGTTTTGGGCCTATATTTTGAAAATATTCTAGCACTAAGTAGGCATGTAGAGATCACTTCTGGGACTCCAAAATATCGAATTTTCTGGTGTTTTGAGCCTGAATTTGAGATATAAACGGGTACAGATGATGCATGCACATATCGACTTTGGACACTTAAAATATCGATTTTTAGCATGTTTTGAGCCTATATTTTGAAAACATTCTAGCACTGAGTAGGCATGTACAGTGTTTCAGGGACCCAAAAATATCGAATTTTCGGGTGTTTTGAGGTTGAATTTGGGATATAAACGGGTGCAGAAGATGCATACACATATTGACTCTGGTCACCTAAAATATCGATTTTCAGCTTGTTTAGGGCCTGTATATTGAAAATACTCTAACACGGAGTAGGCATGTACAGATCGCTTGTGGGACCCCAAAATATCGAAATTTCGGGTGTTTGGAGCCTGAATTTGAGATATAAACGGGTACAGAAGATGCATGCACGTATCGACTTTTGGGCACCTAAAAGATCGATTTTCAGTATGTTTTCGGCCTGTATTTTGAAAATACTCTAACACGGAGTAGGCATGTACAGTTCGCTTCAGGGACCCCAAAATATCGGATTTTCTGGTGTTTTGGGCCAGAATTTGAGATATCGACTTTGGGCACCTAAAATATCGATTTTTAGCATATTTTGGGCCTATATTTTGAAAATATTCTAGCACTGACTAGACATGTACCGATCGCTTCTGGGACCCCAAAATATCGAATTTTTGGGTGTTTTGAGCCTGAATTTGAGATATGAACGGGTACAGAAGATGCATGCACATATTGACTTTGGGCACCTAAAATATTGATTTTCAGCATGTTTTGGGCCTGTATTTTGAAAATACTCTAATACGGAGGAGGCATGTACAGATCGCTTCTGGGACCCCAAAATATCGAATTTTTGGGTGTTTTGGGCCTGAATTTGAGATATCGACTTTGGGCACCTAAAATATCGATTTTAGCATGTTTTGGGTCTATATTTTGAAAATATTCTAGCACTGACTAGACATGTACAGATCGCTTCTGGGACCCCAAAATATCGAATTTTCGGGTGTTTTGAGCCTGAATTTGAGATATAAACGGGTACAGATGATGCATGCACATATCGACTTTGGACACTTAAAATATCGATTTTTAGCATGTTTTGAGCCTATATTTTTAAAAAATTCTAGCACTGAGTAGGCATGTACAGATCGCTTGTGGGACCCAAAAATATCATATTTTCGGGTGTTTTGAGGTCGAGTTTGAGATATCGACTTTGGGCACCTAAAATATCGATTTTTAGCATGTTTTGGGCCTATATTTTTAAAATATATTAGCACTAAGTAGACATGTACAGATCACTTCTGGGACCCCAAAATATCGAAATTTCGGGTTTTTTGAGCATGAATTTGAGATATAAACGGGTACAGATGATGCAAGCACATCTCGACTTTGGACACTTAAAATATCGATTTTTAGCATGTTTTGAGCCTATATTTTAAAAACATTCTAGCACTGAGTAGGCATGTACAGATCGCTTCTGGGACCCAACAATATCGAATTTTCGGGTGTTTTGAGGTTGAATTTGTGATATAAACGGGTGCAGAAGATGCATATACATATTGACTTTGGTCACCTAAAATATCGATTTTCAGCTTGTTTTGGGCCTGTATTTTGAAAATACTCTAACACGGAGTAGGCAAGTACAGATCGCTTCTGGGACCCCAAAATATCGAATTTTCGGGTGTTTGGAGCCTGAATTTGAGATATAAACGGGTACAGAAGATGCATCCACATATCGACTTTTGGGCATCTAAAAGATCGATTTTCAGTATGTTTTGGGCCTGTATATTGAAAATACTCTAACACGGAGTAGGCATGTACAGATCGCTTCTGGGACCCCAAAATATCAAATTTTTGGGTGTTTTGGGCCTGAATTTGAGATATCGACTTTGGGCACATAAAATATCGATTTTTAGCATGTTTTGGGCCTATATTTTGAAAATATTCTAGCACTGAGTAGGCATGTACAGATCGCTTCTGGGACCCCAAAATATCGAATTTTCCGGTGTTTTTGAGCCTGAATTTGAGATATAAACGGGTACAGAAGACGCATCCACATATCGACTTTTGGGCACCTAAAAGATCGATTTTCAGTATGTTTTGGGCCTGTATATTGAAAATACTCTAACACGGAGTAGGCATGTACAGATCGCTTCTGGGACCCCCAAATATCGAATTTTTGGGTGTTTTGGGCCTGAATTTGAGATATCGACTTTGGGCACCTAAAATATCGATTTTTAGCATGTTTTGGGCCTATATTTTGAAAATATTCTAGCACTGACTAGACATGTACAGATCGCTTCTGGGACCCCAAAATATCGATTTTTCGGGTGTTTTGAGCCTGAATTTGAGATATAAACGGGTACAGAAGATGCATGCACATATTGACTTTGGGCACCTAAAATATCGATTTTCAGCATGTTTTGGGCCTGTATTTTGAAAATACTCTAACACTGAGTAGGCATGTACAGATCGCTTCTGGGACCCCAAAATATCGAATTTTTGGGTGTTTTGGGCCTGAATTTGAGATATCGACTTTGGGCACCTAAAATATCGATTTTTAGCATGTTTTGGGTCTATATTTTGAAAATATTCTAGCACTAAGTAGGCATGTACAGATCACTTCTGGGACCCCAAAATATCGAATTTTTGGGTGTTTTGAGCTTGAATTTGAGATATAAACGGGTACAGATGATACATGCACATATCGACTTTGGACACTTAAAAAATCGATTTTTAGCATATTTTGAGCCTATATTTTGAAAACATTCTAGTACTGACTAGGCATGTACAGATTGTTTCTGGGACCCAAAAATATCGAATTTTCGGGTGTTTTGAGGTTGAATTTGGGATATAAACGGGTGCAGAAGATGCATACACATATTGACTTTGGTCACCTAAAATATCGATTCTCAGCTTGTTTGGGCCTGTATTTTGAAAATACTCTAACACGGAGTAGGCAAGTACAGATCGCTTCTGGGACCCCAAAATATCGAATTTTCGGGTGTTTTGAGCCTGAATTTGAGATATAAACGGGTACAGAAGATGCATGCACATATCGACTTTTGGGCACCTAAAATATCGATTTTGAGCATGTTTTGGGGGTGTATCTTGAAAACATTCTAACTAGGAGTAGGGATGTACAGATCACTTCTGGGACCCCAAAATATCGAGTTTTAGGGTGTTTTGGGCCTGAATTTGAGATCTCGACTTTGGGCACCTAAAATATCCACTTTTTTGCTTGTTTTGGGCCTATATTTTGAAAATATTCTAGCACTGAGTAGGCATGTACAGATCGCTTCTGGGACCCCAAAATATCGAATTTTCGGGTGTTTTGAGCCTGAATTTGAGATATAAACGGGTACAGAAGATGCATGCACAAATCGACTTTTGGGCACCTAAAATATTGATTTTGAGCTTGTTTTGGGTCTGTATCTTGAAAACATTCTAACTAGGAGTAGGGATGTACAGATCGCTTCTAGGACCCAAAAATACCGAATTTTCAGGGGTTTGAGGTTGAATTTGAGATATAAACGGGTACAGAAGATGCATGCACATATTGACTTTGGGCACCTAAATTATCGATTTTCAGCATGTTTTGGGCCTGTATTTTGAAAATACTCTAACTAGGAGTAGGCAAGTTTAGATCGCTTCTGGGACCCCAAAATATCGAATTTTTGGGTGTTTTGGGCCTGAATTTGAGATATCGACTTTGGGCACCTAAAATATCGATTTTTAGCATGTTTTGGGTCTATATTTTGAAAATATTCTAGCACTGACTAGACATGTACAGATCGCTTCTGGGACCCCAAAATATCGAATTTTCGGGTGTTTTGAGCCTGAATTTGAGATATAAACGGTTACAGATGATGCATGCACATATCGACTTTGGACACTTAAAATATCGATTTTTAGCATGTTTTGAGCCTATATTTTTAAAAAATTCTAGCACTGAGTAGGCATGTACAGATCGCTTGTGGGACCCAAAAATATCATATTTTCGGGTGTTTTGAGGTCGAGTTTGAGATATCGACTTTGGGCACCTAAAATATCGATTTTTAGCATGTTTTGGGCCTATATTTTTAAAATATATTAGCACTAAGTAGACATGTACAGATCACTTCTGGGACCCCAAAATATCGAAATTTCGGGTTTTTTGAGCATGAATTTGAGATATAAACGGGTACAGATGATGCAAGCACATCTCGACTTTGGACACTTAAAATATCGATTTTTAGCATGTTTTGAGCCTATATTTTAAAAACATTCTAGCACTGAGTAGGCATGTACAGATCGCTTCTGGGACCCAAAAATATCGAATTTTCGGGTGTTTTGAGGTTGAATTTGTGATATAAACGGGTGCAGAAGATGCATATACATATTGACTTTGGTCACCTAAAATATCGATTTTCAGCTTGTTTTGGGCCTGTATTTTGAAAATACTCTAACACGGAGTAGGCAAGTACAGATCGCTTCTGGGACCCCAAAATATCGAATTTTCGGGTGTTTGGAGCCTGAATTTGAGATATAAACGGGTACAGAAGATGCATCCACATATCGACTTTTGGGCATCTAAAAGATCGATTTTCAGTATGTTTTGGGCCTGTATATTGAAAATACTCTAACACGGAGTAGGCATGTACAGATCGCTTCTGGGACCCCAAAATATCAAATTTTTGGGTGTTTTGGGCCTGAATTTGAGATATCGACTTTGGGCACATAAAATATCGATTTTTAGCATGTTTTGGGCCTATATTTTGAAAATATTCTAGCACTGAGTAGGCATGTACAGATCGCTTCTGGGACCCCAAAATATCGAATTTTCCGGTGTTTTTGAGCCTGAATTTGAGATATAAACGGGTACAGAAGACGCATCCACATATCGACTTTTGGGCACCTAAAAGATCGATTTTCAGTATGTTTTGGGCCTGTATATTGAAAATACTCTAACACGGAGTAGGCATGTACAGATCGCTTCTGGGACCCCCAAATATCGAATTTTTGGGTGTTTTGGGCCTGAATTTGAGATATCGACTTTGGGCACCTAAAATATCGATTTTTAGCATGTTTTGGGCCTATATTTTGAAAATATTCTAGCACTGACTAGACATGTACAGATCGCTTCTGGGACCCCAAAATATCGATTTTTCGGGTGTTTTGAGCCTGAATTTGAGATATAAACGGGTACAGAAGATGCATGCACATATCGACTTTGGACACTTAAAATATCGATTTTTAGCATGTTTTGAGCCTATATTTTGAAAACATTCTAGCACTGACTAGACATGTACAGATCGCTTCTGGAACCCAAAATTATAGAATTTTCGGGTGTTTTGAGGTTGAATTTGAGATGTAAACGGGTACAGAAGAGGCATGCACATATCGACTTTGGACACTTAAAATATCGATTTTTAGCATGTTTTAAACCTATATTTTGAAAACATTCTAGCACTGAGTAGGCATGTACAGATTGTTTCTGGGACCCAAAAATATTGAATTTTCGGGTGTTTTGAGGTTGAATTTGGGATATAAACGGGTGCAGAAGATGCATACACATATTGACTCTGGTCACCTAAAATATCGATTTTCAGCTTGTTTAGGGCCTGTATATTGAAAATACTCTAACACGGAGTAGGCATGTACAGATCGCTCTTGGGACCCAAAAATATCGAAATTTCAGGTGTTTGGAGCCTGAATTTGAGATATAAACGGGTACAGAAGATGCATGCACATATCGACTTTTGGGCACCTAAAAGATCGATTTTCAGTATGTTTTGGGCCTGTATTTTGAAAATACTCTAACACGGAGTAGGCATGTACAGTTCGCTTCAGGGACCCCAAAATATCGAATTTTCGGGTGTTTTGGGCCAGAATTTGAGATATCGACTTTGGGCACCTAAAATATCGATTTTTAGCATATTTTGGGCCTATATTTTGAAAATATTCTAGCACTGAGTAGACATGTACAGATCGCTTCTGGGACCCCAAAATATCGAATTTTTGGGTGTTTTGAGCCTGAATTTGAGATATAAACGGGTACAGAAGATGCATGCACATATTGACTTTGGGCACCTAAAATATTGATTTTCAGCATGTTTTGGGCCTGTATTTTGAAAATACTCTAACACGGAGGAGGCATGTACAGATCGCTTCTGGGACCCCAAAATATCGAATTTTTGGGTGTTTTGGGCCTGAATTTGAGATATCGACTTTGGGCACCTAAAATATCGATTTTTAGCATGTTTTGGGTCTATATTTTGAAAATATTCTAGCACTGAGTATTCATGTTCCGATCGCTTCTGGGACCCCAAAATATCGAATTTTTGGGTGTTTTGGGCCTGAATTTGAGATATCGACTTTGGGCACCTAAAATATCAATTTTTAGCATGTTTTGGGTCTATATTTTGAAAATATTCTAGCACTGAGTATTCATGTACCGATCGCTTCTGGGACCCCAAAATATCGAATTTTCTGGTGTTTTGAGCCTGAATTTGAGATATAAACGGGTACAGATGATGCATGCACATATCGACTTTAGACACTTAAAATATCGATATTTAGCATATTTTGAGCCTATATTTTGAAAACATTCTAGCACTGAGTAGGCATGTACAGATTGTTTCTGGGACCTAAAAATATCGAAATTTCGGGTGTTTTGAGGTTGAATTTGGGATATAAACGGGTGCAGAAGATGCATACACATATTGACTTTGGTCACCTAAAATATCGATTTTCAGCTTGTTTGGGCCTGTATCTTTAATATACTCTAACACGGAGTAGGCAAGTACAGATCGCTTCTGGGACCCCAAAATATCGAATGTTCGGGTGTTTTGAGCCTGAATTTGAGATAAAAACGGATACAGAAGAATCATCCACATATCGAGTTTTGGGCACCTAAAAGATCGATTTTCAGTATGTTTTGGGCCTGTATATTGAAAATACTCTAACACGGAGTAGGCATGTACAGATCGCTTATGGGACCCCAAAATATCGAATTTTTTGGTGTTTTGGGCCTGAATTTAAGATCTCGACATTGGGCACCTAAAATATCCATTTTTTTGCATGTTTTGGGCCTATATATATTTTGAAAATATTCTAGCACTGAGTAGGCATGTACAGATCGCTTCTGGGACCCAAAAATATCGAATTTTCGGGTGTTTTGAGCCTGAATTTGAGATATAAACGGGTACAGAAGATGCATGCACATATCGACTTTTGGGCACCTAAAAGATCGATTTTCAGTATGTTTTGAGCCTATATTTTGAAAACACTCTAGCACTGACTAGACATGTACAGATCGCTTCTGGGACCCAAAATTATCGAATTTTCGGGTGTTTTGGGCCTAAATTTGAGATATCGACTATGGGCACCTGAAATATCGATTTTTAGCATGTATTGGGCCTATATTTTGAAAATATTCTAGCACTGAGTAGGCATGTACAGATCGCTTCTGGGACCCAAAAATATCGAATTTTTCGGGTGTTTTGGGCCTAAATTTGAGATATCGACTATGGGCACCTGAAATATCGATTTTTAGCATGTTTTGGGCCTATATTTTGAAAATATTCTAGCACTAAGTAGGCATGTAGAGATCACTTCTGGGACTCCAAAATATCGAATTTTCTGGTGTTTTGAGCCTGAATTTGAGATATAAACGGGTACAGATGATGCATGCACATATCGACTTTGGACACTTAAAATATCGATTTTTAGCATGTTTTGAGCCTATATTTTGAAAACATTCTAGCACTGAGTAGGCATGTACAGTGTTTCAGGGACCCAAAAATATCGAATTTTCGTGTGTTTTGAGGTTGAATTTGGGATATAAACGGGTGCAGAAGATGCATACACATATTGACTCTGGTCACCTAAAATATCGATTTTCAGCTTGTTTACGGCCTGTATATTGAAAATACTCTAACACGGAGTAGTCATGTACAGATCGCTTGTGGGACCCCAAAATATCGAAATTTCGGGTGTTTGGAGCCTGAATTTGAGATATAAACGGGTACAGAAGATGCATGCACGTATCGACTTTTGGGCACCTAAAAGATCGATTTTCAGTATGTTTTCGGCCTGTATTTTGAAAATACTCTAACACGGAGTAGGCATGTACAGTTCGCTTCAGGGACCCCAAAATATCGGATTTTCGGGTGTTTTGGGCCAGAATTTGAGATATCGACTTTGGGCACCTAAAATATCGATTTTTAGCATATTTTGGGCCTATATTTTGAAAATATTCTAGCACTGACTAGACATGTACCGATCGCTTCTGGGAACCCAAAATATCGAATTTTTGGGTGTTTTGAGCCTGAATTTGAGATATGAACGGGTACAGAAGATGCATGCACATATTGACTTTGGGCACCTAAAATATTGATTTTCAGCATGTTTTGGGCCTGTATTTTGAAAATACTCTAATACGGAGGAGGCATGTACAGATCGCTTCTGGGACCCCAAAATATCGAATTTTTGGGTGTTTTGGGCCTGAATTTGAGATATTGACTTTGGGCACCTAAAATATCGATTTTTAGCATGTTTTGGGTCTATATTTTGAAAATATTCTAGCACTGACTAGACATGTACAGATCGCTTCTGGGACCCCAAAATATCGAATTTTCGGGTGTTTTGAGCCTGAATTTGAGATATAAACGGGTACAGATGATGCATGCACATATCGACTTTGGACACTTAAAATATCGATTTTTAGCATGTTTTGAGCCTATATTTTTAAAAAATTCTAGCACTGAGTAGGCATGTACAGATCGCTTGTGGGACCCAAAAATATCATATTTTCGGGTGTTTTGAGGTCGAGTTTGAGATATCGACTTTGGGCACCTAAAATATCGATTTTTAGCATGTTTTGGGCCTATATTTTTAAAATATATTAGCACTAAGTAGACATGTACAGATCACTTCTGGGACCCCAAAATATCGAAATTTCGGGTTTTTTGAGCATGAATTTGAGATATAAACGGGTACAGATGATGCAAGCACATCTCGACTTTGGACACTTAAAATATCGATTTTTAGCATGTTTTGAGCCTATATTTTAAAAACATTCTAGCACTGAGTAGGCATGTACAGATCGCTTCTGGGACCCAAAAATATCGAATTTTCGGGTGTTTTGAGGTTGAATTTGTGATATAAACGGGTGCAGAAGATGCATATACATATTGACTTTGGTCACCTAAAATATCGATTTTCAGCTTGTTTTGGGCCTGTATTTTGAAAATACTCTAACACGGAGTAGGCAAGTACAGATCGCTTCTGGGACCCCAAAATATCGAATTTTCGGGTGTTTGGAGCCTGAATTTGAGATATAAACGGGTACAGAAGATGCATCCACATATCGACTTTTGGGCATCTAAAAGATCGATTTTCAGTATGTTTTGGGCCTGTATATTGAAAATACTCTAACACGGAGTAGGCATGTACAGATCGCTTCTGGGACCCCAAAATATCAAATTTTTGGGTGTTTTGGGCCTAAATTTGAGATATCGACTTTGGGCACATAAAATATCGATTTTTAGCATGTTTTGGGCCTATATTTTGAAAATATTCTAGCACTGAGTAGGCATGTACAGATCGCTTCTGGGACCCCAAAATATCGAATTTTCCGGTGTTTTTGAGCCTGAATTTGAGATATAAACGGGTACAGAAGACGCATCCACATATCGACTTTTGGGCACCTAAAAGATCGATTTTCAGTATGTTTTGGGCCTGTATATTGAAAATACTCTATCACGGAGTAGGCATGTACAGATCGCTTCTGGGACCCCCAAATATCGAATTTTTGGGTGTTTTGGGCCTGAATTTGAGATATCGACTTTGGGCACCTAAAATATCGATTTTTAGCATGTTTTGGGCCTATATTTTGAAAATATTCTAGCACTGACTAGACATGTACAGATCGCTTCTGGGACCCCAAAATATCGATTTTTCGGGTGTTTTGAGCCTGAATTTGAGATATAAACGGGTACAGAAGATGCATGCACATATTGACTTTGGGCACCTAAAATATCGATTTTCAGCATGTTTTGGGCCTGTATTTTGAAAATACACTAACACTGAGTAGGCATGTACAGATCGCTTCTGGGACCCCAAAATATCGAATTTTTGGGTGTTTTGGGCCTGAATTTGAGATATCGACTTTGGGCACCTAAAATATCGATTTTTAGCATGTTTTGGGTCTATATTTTGAAAATATTCTAGCACTAAGTAGGCATGTACAGATCACTTCTGGGACCCCAAAATATCGAATTTTTGGGTGTTTTGAGCTTGAATTTGAGATATAAACGGGTACAGATGATACATGCACATATCGACTTTGGACACTTAAAAAATCGATTTTTAGCATATTTTGAGCCTATATTTTGAAAACATTCTAGTACTGACTAGGCATGTACAGATTGTTTCTGGGACCCAAAAATATCGAATTTTCGGGTGTTTTGAGGTTGAATTTGGGATATAAACGGGTGCAGAAGATGCATACACATATTGACTTTGGTCACCTAAAATATCGATTCTCAGCTTGTTTGGGCCTGTATTTTGAAAATACTCTAACACGGAGTAGGCAAGTACAGATCGCTTCTGGGACCCCAAAATATCGAATTTTCGGGTGTTTTGAGCCAGAATTTGAGATATAAACGGGTACAGAAGATGCATGCACATATCGACTTTTGGGCACCTAAAATATCGATTTTGAGCATGTTTTGGGGGTGTATCTTGAAAACATTCTAACTAGGAGTAGGGATGTACAGATCACTTCTGGGACCCCAAAATATCGAGTTTTAGGGTGTTTTGGGCCTGAATTTGAGATCTCGACTTTGGGCACCTAAAATATCCACTTTTTTGCTTGTTTTGGGCCTATATTTTGAAAATATTCTAGCACTGAGTAGGCATGTACAGATCGCTTCTGGGACCCCAAAATATCGAATTTTCGGGTGTTTTGAGCCTGAATTTGAGATATAAACGGGTACAGAAGATGCATGCACAAATCGACTTTTGGGCACCTAAAATATTGATTTTGAGCTTGTTTTGGGTCTGTATCTTGAAAACATTCTAACTAGGAGTAGGGATGTACAGATCGCTTCTAGGACCCAAAAATACCGAATTTTCAGGGGTTTGAGGTTGAATTTGAGATATAAACGGGTACAGAAGATGCATGCATGCACATGTTGACTTTGGGCACCTAAATTATCGATTTTCAGCATGTTTTGGGCCTGTATTTTGAAAATACTCTAACTAGGAGTAGGCAAGTTTAGATCGCTTCTGGGACCCCAAAATATCGAATTTTTGGGTGTTTTGGGCCTGAATTTGAGATATCGACTTTGGGCACCTAAAATATCGATTTTTAGCATGTTTTGGGTCTATATTTTGAAAATATTCTAGCACTGACTAGACATGTACAGATCGCTTCTGGGACCCCAAAATATCGAATTTTCGGGTGTTTTGAGCCTGAATTTGAGATATAAACGGTTACAGATGATGCATGCACATATCGACTTTGGACACTTAAAATATCGATTTTTAGCATGTTTTGAGCCTATATTTTTAAAAAATTCTAGCACTGAGTAGGCATGTACAGATCGCTTGTGGGACCCAAAAATATCATATTTTCTGGTGTTTTGAGGTCGAGTTTGAGATATCGACTTTGGGCACCTAAAATATCGATTTTTAGCATGATTTGGGCCTATATTTTTAAAATATATTAGCAATAAGTAGACATGTACAGATCACTTCTGGGACCCCAAAATATCGAAATTTTCGGGTTTTTTGAGCATGAATTTGAGATATAAACGGGTACAGATGATGCAAGCACATCTCGACTTTGGACACTTAAAATATCGATTTTTAGCATGTTTTGAGCCTATATTTTAAAAACATTCTAGCACTGAGTAGGCATGTACAGATCGCTTCTGGGACCCAAAAATATCGAATTTTCGGGTGTTTTGAGGTTGAATTTGTGATATAAACGGGTGCAGAAGATGCATATACATATTGACTTTGGTCACCTAAAATATCGATTTTCAGCTTGTTTTGGGCCTGTATTTTGAAAATACTCTAACACGGAGTAGGCAAGTACAGATCGCTTCTGGGACCCCAAAATATCGAATTTTCGGGTGTTTGGAGCCTGAATTTGAGATATAAACGGGTACAGAAGATGCATCCACATATCGACTTTTGGGCATCTAAAAGATCGATTTTCAGTATGTTTTGGGCCTGTATATTGAAAATACTCTAACACGGAGTAGGCATGTACAGATCGCTTCTGGGACCCCAAAATATCAAATTTTTGGGTGTTTTGGGCCTGAATTTGAGATATCGACTTTGGGCACATAAAATATCGATTTTTAGCATGTTTTGGGCCTATATTTTGAAAATATTCTAGCACTGAGTAGGCATGTACAGATCGCTTCTGAGACCCCAAAATATCGAATTTTCCGGTGTTTTTGAGCCTGAATTTGAGATATAAACGGGTACAGAAGACGCATCCACATATCGACTTTTGGGCACCTAAAAGATCGATTTTCAGTATGTTTTGGGCCTGTATATTGAAAATACTCTAACACGGAGTAGGCATGTACAGATCACTTCTGGGACCCCCAAATATCGAATTTTTGGGTGTTTTGGGCCTGAATTTGAGATATCGACTTTGGGCACCTAAAATATCGATTTTTAGCATGTTTTGGGCCTATATTTTGAAAATATTCTAGCACTGACTAGACATGTACAGATCGCTTCTGGGACCCCAAAATATCGATTTTTCGGGTGTTTTGAGCCTGAATTTGAGATATAAACGGGTACAGAAGATGCATGCACATATTGACTTTGGGCACCTAAAATATCGATTTTCAGCATGTTTTGGGCCTGTATTTTGAAAATACTCTAACACTGAGTAGGCATGTACAGATCGCTTCTTGGACCCCAAAATATCGAATTTTTGGGTGTTTTGGGCCTGAATTTGAGATATCGACTTTGGGCACCTAAAATATCGATTTTTAGCATGTTTTGGGTCTATATTTTGAAAATATTCTAGCACTAAGTAGGCATGTACAGATCACTTCTGGGACCCCAAAATATCGAATTTTCGGGTGTTTTGAGCTTGAATTTGAGATATAAACGGGTACAGATGATACATGCACATATCGACTTTGGACACTTAAAAAATCGATTTTTAGCATATTTTGAGCCTATATTTTGAAAACATTCTAGTACTGACTAGGCATGTACAGATTGTTTCTGGGACCCAAAAATATCGAATTTTCGGGTGTTTTGAGGTTGAATTTGGGATATAAACGGGTGCAAAAGATGCATACACATATTGACTTTGGTCACCTAAAATATCGATTCTCAGCTTGTTTGGGCCTGTATTTTGAAAATACTCTAACACGGAGTAGGCATTTACAGATCGCTTCTGGGACCCCAAAATATCGAATTTTCGGGTGTTTTGAGCCTGAATTTGAGATATAAACGGGTACAGAAGATGCATGCACATATCGACTTTTGGGCACCTAAAATATCGATTTTGAGCATGTTTTGGGGGTGTATCTTGAAAACATTCTAACTAGGAGTAGGGATGTACAGATCACTTCTGGGACCCCAAAATATCGAGTTTTAGGGTGTTTTGGGCCTGAATTTGAGATCTCGACTTTGGGCACCTAAAATATCCACTTTTTTGCTTGTTTTGGGCCTATATTTTGAAAATATTCTAGCACTGAGTAGGCATGTACAGATCGCTTCTGGGACCCCAAAATATCGAATTTTCGGGTGTTTTGAGCATGAATTTGAGATATAAACGGGTACAGAAGATGCATGCACAAATCAACTTTTGGGCACCTAAAATATTGATTTTGAGCTTGTTTTGGGTCTGTATCTTGAAAACATTCTAACTAGGAGTAGGGATGTACAGATCGCTTCTAGGACCCAAAAATACCGAATTTTCGGGGGTTTGAGGTTGAATTTGACATATAAACGGGGACAGAAGATGCATGCACATATTGACTTTGGGCACCTAAATTATCGATTTTCAGCATGTTTTGGGCCTGTATTTTGAAAATACTCTAACTAGGAGTAGGCAAGTTTAGATCGCTTCTGGGACCCCAAAATATCGAATTTTTGGGTGTTTTGGGCCTGAATTTGAGATATCGACTTTGGGCACCTAAAATATCGATTTTTAGCATGTTTCGGGCCTATATTTTGAAAATATTCTAGCACTGACTAGACATGTACAGATCGCTTCTGGGACCCCAAAAAATTGAATTTTCATGTGTTTTGAGCCTGAATTTGAGATATAAACGGGTACAGAAGATGCATGCACATATCGACACTTAAAATATCGATTTTTAGCATGTTTTAAACCTATATTTTGAAAACATTCTTGCACTGACTAGACATGTACAGATCGCTCCTTGGACCCAAAATTATAGAATTTTCGGGTGTTTTGAGGTTGAATTTGAGATATATACGAGTGCAGAAGATACATACACAAGTTGACTTTGGGCACCTAGAATATCGATTTTCGGTATGTTTTGGGCCTGTATTTTGAAAATACTCTAACACGGAGTAGGCATGTACAGTTTCCTTCTGGGACCCCAAAATATCGAGTTTTCGGGTGTTTTGGGCCTGAATTTGAGATATCGACTTTGTGCACCTAAAATATCGATTTTTAGCATGTTTTTGGCCTATATTATGAAAATATTCTAGCACTGAGTAGGCATGTACAGATCGCTTCTGGGACCCCAAAATATCGAATTTTCGGGTGTTTTGAGCCTGAATTTGAGATATAAACGGGTACAGAAGATGCATGCACATATCGACTTTTGGGCACCTAAAATATCGATTTTGAGCATGTTTTGGGGGTGTATCTTGAAAACATTCTAACTAGGAGTAGGGATGTACAGATCACTTCTGGGACCCCAAAATATCGAATTTTCGGGTGTTTTGAGCCTGAATTTAAGATATAAACGGCTACAGAAGATGCATGGACATATTGACTTTGGGCACCTAAAATATCGAGTTTCAGCATGTTTTGGGCCTGTATTTTGAAAATACTCTAACTAAGACTAGGCATGTACAGATCGCTTCTGGGACCCAAAAATATCAAATTTTAGCTTGTTTTGAGCCTGAATTTGAGATATAAACGGGTACAGAAGATGCATGCACATATCGACTTTGGACACTTAAAATATCGATTTTTAGCATGTTTTGAGCCTGTATTTTGAAAACATTCTAGCACTGACTAGACATGTACAGATCGCTTCTGGGACCCAAAATTATCGAATTTTCGGGTGTTTTGAGGTTGAATTTGAGATATAAACGAGTGCAGAAGATGATTACACATGTTGAATTTGGGCACTTAAAATATCGATTTTCAGCATGTTTTGGGCCTGCTTCTGAGTAGGCATGTACAGATCGCTTCGAAGACCCCAAAATATCGAAATTTCGGGTGTTTGGAGCCTGAATTTGAGATATAAACGGGTACAGAAGAGGCATGCACATATCGACTTTTGGGCACCTAAAAGATCGATTTTCAGTATGTTTTGGGCCTGTATTTTGAAAATACTCTAACACGGAGTAGGCATGTACAGTTCGCTTTTGGGACCCCAAAATATCGAATTTTCGGGTGTTTTGGGCCTGAATTTAAGATATCGACTTTGGGCACCTAAAATATCGATTTTTAGCATGTTTTGGGTCTATATTTTGAAAATATTCTAGCACAGATCACTTCTGGGACCCCAAAATATCGAATTTTCGGGTGTTTTGAGATTGAATTTGGGATATAAACGGGTGCAAAAGATGCATACACATATTGACTTTGGTCACCTAAAATATCGATTTTCAGCTTGTTTTGGGCCTGTATTTTGAAAATACTCTAACACGGAGTAGGCAAGTACAGATCGCTTCTGGGACCCCAAAATATCGAATTTTCGGGTGTTTGGAGCCTGAATTTGAGATATAAACGGGTACAGAAGATGCATCCACATATCGACTTTTGGGCATCAAAAAGATCGATTTTCAGTATGTTTTGGGCCTGTATATTGAAAATACTCTAACACAGAGTAGGCATGTACAGATCGCTTCTGGGACCACAAAATATCAAATTTTTGGGTGTTTTGGGCCTGAATTTGAGATATCGACTTTGGGCACCTATGTACGGACAAAGGCAAAGACTAGAAGGAACAACAGATCAGATGGCAAAGTCATTAATAGCCAGACAGATATTAGACACTCCAGCAGCTCTCCGTCCTTCCTTCTCTCCACACACACACACACACACACCACTCCATACACACACACAAACACGTGCAGTGACTCGCGTTTCAGGACCTGACAGACAGATTCAGATTCCACATACATACATACATACACACAGTCACCCTCGCTTGACCAGTCTCCAATGACATCTCTCTGCTTCAAGTTGTGGTAAGAGGATATAGCAGAAACCATTAACCCCTTCCTCCTCTCTCTAGTTTCACAGAGAGAGAGAGAGAATGGGAGAATAAATGAATAAGGAATAAATAGGGAGAGAAGAGGAGTAGACAGACATACAGAATTAGATTGACCATTCACAGGCAACAGTTGTCACTCTAGCTATTTCTGTAAACTATTGAGTTTGAAATATATATAAGCAGAGGAGGTACACTAGGATTCAGGATACCACACTGACTCCCTAAGGGCTATAAACTGTCTCCATAGAGAGAGACATAATACCATATAAGACAAGACAAGGCACATCAATATAACTCTCTGTATAGATATAAGAACATATTAATAAATTAAGCCTTAAGAAACTTGTGAAGTCAATCACCTAAGAAAGCACCCCGTCTTCCACGTTACCTAAAACAACAACAACAACAACAACTACTACACTACAACTACAAGAATTACATACAAGTAAGTTACCAAGTTCTGCCCAGAGTTCAAGCCTTCAGAACTGGTACATTTGATGGCAGCGGTGTTTTTGCAATAAGGCAAATTGCAAGGTATAGACTTCACGGGAGTACAGTGACTAACATTGTTCAAGGACAAGTTGAAGGAATTTACTTGTAAATCCTCTCAAGTAATTTCTTCTGTGGGTATAATCTTACGACCTCTAACGAGGGAGATAAACCACAAATTCTTCACCTACAAGAGGCACCTGCTTCATCATAACTACAACTGACCTACAAGGGGTCCTCATCTACTTCACAACAAACAATCATCACTTCATCACTACCATATCGGCGTCCCTGCGTAAATGCTCTCGTCAGGACAACGCCACGACCTCCATCACCTCCACGCTGACGCCTCGTTACGTAAATGCTCTCGTAAAGGCAAGTCAACGTTCATCATCTTCACTCCAATAACGACTGTTAGTGTGTTAGTGTGCGAGCTAACTAATAATCGCTTCGCCTCTCCACCGACGTCGCCTCTCCACCACATCGTCGTCATCGTCGTTGCAACTAGAGTCAACTAACAGTAGGTACACATTACATGTTACATTACATTATTTTTCACTTGTCCACGAACATGTTAGAATAGATTAGGTTCCTCAATTACAGCCCAGAAAGAAAGAAAAGAAGTGCCAAATTACAACAAAGGTAAAGGTATTCTCCCCCATTACTCCAAAGGTATCATAACTAACTTCGAATATCCCTGATAATGATTCATTAGTCTCCAAGCTAGATTTCCCTGCCTCCCTAAGCCTCGTTTGTGGTGCCAACACATTCGAGTACATTTTCTGCTTCTACCTTACCCCCATTAACAACTTAATCTGGTATACTATATTAACCTGTATTTTCTCCAACAATGGCTATTCCTCCACAATCTCCTACTGTCTCTGCTCTTCATACAACTTCTTCTAACCCCACTACCTCTTCTATGCATACAATGACAAGCTTACCCACCCACAAGTATTTAAAGTATTATACGGGAGATAATCCAAGATATGGGATTCACCTCTTCTTGCGTCATTTGGAGGATGTGTTTAATCAAACTAATATAGAGCAGGACTTACATAAGATAAGATTCGTGAGAGTGCATATTGCACCAGATAGTCCAGCCAGCTATATGATAACTACAAGTGCTTTTTCTGATCCAGAGAATTTAACGTCATATGCTACGTTCAGACAGTCACTTATTGATGTTTTTGGGGATGGTAAAATTCATAATTCATTATCATGGGTTCAGAGAATGTTTAAAACAAAGGCAGACAACATAAATACAAGTGAACCAGCAAAAGCACTTGCATTATCAGGGTCTCTAACTTTAAATTCGAAGGAATCTCGTATCATACATCGTGAATTACAGATTACTCAATCCATGGGGACGAAGAATTTTAATTTTGATGCCACACCTACTCAAAGGGAATCACAGGGAAAACGTTGCAAACACTGTAACGGAAATAATAATAATACCAGTGATTGTTATTACTTACATAATACTAAAGGAAATGATCAAGGGAAAAGTAATAATAAATACAGTCATTTACATGAATCAAAGTCGCATTCCTTAGATGAATGCATGATCCTTAACAGAATGAAATGGGACTTGCACAATCAAAATATGATGTATGAAACGAGACCGCCACAATATTAAAACGTCCCGAAAATAAAACTGTAGGCCCTGTCGTCGCATTTACCAATAATATACTATAATTCCCTGTCCTAGTATCACATAGTAACACCACCTTAATGATAGACACAGGCGCCGCAGTTTCCTTGTTATCGGATAATTCCTTTAACATATTATGCAAATTAGCTCCACAGCGGCATTTATAAACCAAGATTGAACAGGTGACATAGCATTGTCAACCATGACAGGCAATAAATTACAGGTATTAGGGACACTTTAACCCTTCCTGTACGGTTAGACAAGGGAACTAACCATATACATATTGCATTTTATATAATACAAAATTATAAACTAGGTTTATCATACCTTATCAAACAAACCATATTAATTAACCCTAAATATGAAATAATACATTTTAGGAATTAATGTATTCCAATACAGGATTGTCCAGGCCAATATATAAGTCCATGTTAGGTTACCCCTATACATATTGAAAATAAGGGAAATAACTCCATTATCATAAAGGCCATTGCTGCATATAATATTATATTAACTCCAAATTTCGTCCATAAATTGAAGGTAAAGCTTCCATCTCATGTACAGCCACATACTACCGTTCTATTCTCAATAGAACTAGTAAAATAATATATAATCAGGGATTAATTTACTATACCCAATGTAAACAGTGAAAATGTCACTGATATTAATAAAACATCTACCAATATGCATGTAAAGAAAGGAACATATCTATGTGATCTGTACAGATGGAAGTTAGACCAATACCACAAGGAAATATTGTATCGGTTCTTACCGAAGGATAAAGTGATAGTTACATAAGTCAACAACTTAGAAATTTTGTCAGTGGACACGATTTTCCACTTTATCGTGATAATCTCATCACCATACTAGCCACATATTGAATACGATTGCCCTACTTGGTGAATCCTTAGGATGAACCAACAATATAAAGCATGCCATTACACTAACATCTCCTCAACCCATTTATTCGAGCATATAGACTACCGTACCTCGTAGTAGGCAGAAAGTTGTAAAGAAAATTATAAATGGAATGATGGATGAAAGCATTATTAGGAATTCTAACTCCCCTTTTAACAGCCCAATGTTTTTGGTTTCAATAATAATGGTGAATTTACGCCAGTAATTGATTACAGACAAATATATAATGCTACAATTAAAGATAAATATCCCCTCCCTCCTTTAAGATGTTTTGTCTAACATTGGTCAATCAAAGCCTATGATATTCTCCACCTTAAACTTGGTCAGTGGAAACTGGCAAGTAGCATTAAATGATAAAAGTCAACCCATTACAACATTTAGTACTTCCCATGGTTATTATGAATACATTCGTAGACCATTTGGGTTATGTAATGTTTCATCCATATTTCAGCATATGGTCAATTTCCGTATTGGCGTTCTTATTAACGTAGTCATCGCTAATCTCAACGATTTGATTAATTTTTCTATAGAAGTACATTCATAATAAGTAACAATAAAGAAGCTTATCCAGAGATTACATTAGGTAGGCCTCAAACTTTAACTGCCTAGGTGTCATTTTCTTAACCAGGAAATTATAATTTTAGGTTATACATTAACCGCCACTGTGCTCCATACACAATCTGGTAAAATACGAGCAATGAAAGTATTCACTATTCCTAATGAATGCTACTAACGTAAAATAATTCTTGGGTTTATGTTCTTATTATAGAATCTTTGTAGAGCATTTTTCCCAAGTAGCTAAACCCCTAAATAATCAACTCGAGATTTTGTATGGAGGCCAGAAAAAACAGCTGAGCTTTGAATTATTAAAGGTTAGGTAATGTCAGCTCCAATTTTTGCGTTCCCAAGTATTCATTAACTTTTATCAAGTGTACAGATGCTTCTTCAGTAGGCTTAGGCGCTGTACTTATGTAAGAGATAGCTATGGGTAGATATCAGGTATGTGCTAATGCTTAGAAAATATTAAATGCACAGGGAACTCATTACTCTGTAACAAAACAGGAAATTTAAGCAATATTATGGGCAATTCGTACTTTTAGAGAAATCGTATTAGGCTATCCTTTACAAGTTTTCGCGAATTACCAAACGATCCTTGGCTTACTATAACCTCAACCCCTAACGGGAAAATTAGCCAGATCAAATCTAACAATTCAGGAATTTCTCCCGCATATAGATATTAAATACCTTCCAGGACGATTAAATAAAGTAGCAGATCCCTTAAACAATTATCTTGTCCTTTTAGTTCCGAGGACACCCATGGACTTTGACATTAATACGGTTCCTAAACATTAGCAAACGGATTCTATGATGAATGTAATAAGATATTCATTAAAACCCCTGAGGATGATAATAATGGACCATAATTACCCAGTCACTTAAATATCTTTTCCCTTCATGATGATATTATTTACAGAAAACTAAGGAAACGTGACGTACAAACCAATCACATAGTGATATAACAAATAATAATTCCCTCAGTATTAATTACCCTTATATCATAAGGCAATAGGACATCCTGATAGAGGTAGGTACCTAACCACTCTCTATACAATATACTATTAACATAAACTAAGGGTAGATGATGAAACACATATATCGCTCAGTGCGAAACATACAATGCAGGTCAAGGCCATACATTTGGACCTCTATTCCATGACGGGAATCCCTAATCCTGGACGAATCATGGGACATAGTAGGAATAAATCTACTTTCCTTACCAATTTAGAATCAGGATACAGTAAGTTTTACCTATGGTTAACTATTTTTCTAGATATTTAGTGGCGGCACCACTAGGGAAAAAACCGCAAAAGTAAGTGCACATATGTTTAAAAACCAAATTCATATGACCATATACATGTCCCGATATTATAAAACATATCTGATTTCTACTATATTAAGCAAACGTTTGTATTACCATATTTCCCAGCATCTAATGGGTTAACAAAACGGCAAAACCGTAACACTACTAGAAGTACTTCGTGGCACAGAAACAATGAAGATCCCTCCACATGGGAAGACTGCATCGATATGACGGTCAATAAACACTACAAAATACGGAAAAAAAAAAAGGAAAAACTCCACATGAAATACTATATGGCGTATGGATACGTCTTTCATATGATATAACAATTGCCACGAAGAAGCCATGCTACAACATGGACAACTATGCTGAACAACGGTGAGTTGCATTTCAACAATTTCATCATGATGAACAAAGCAATTTATCGGCTTGCAAGAAAAATGCGTGATCGCCGACATAACAAAGCAATTTATCGGCTTGCAAGAAAAATGCGTGATCGCCGACATAACAAAGCAATTTATCGGCTTGCAAGAAAAATGCGTGATCGCCGACATAACAAAACAAATTATAGGCTTGCTAGAAAAAAAAAAAAAAAAAAATGCGTAATCACCAACATAATGGGTACCCGATCGAACTTCACACAGTCATGTCTTTAGTAGGCATAACCTTATAATAATGAATAATTTTACCAGGCGGATGATATTGTTTATGTAAACAGAATAAAGAAATTGGTAAAATGCGCGCAAAAAATTAACATCCAAAATAAAACCAATCAATATCTCTGCAACAGCAACAATATCCTCTTCCTCGTAATATTATCCCTACTATTGATGATAATAAAATAAACACTTACAAACACAAACTCCGATCGGTTTCCAATGAAAAATAATATTTCTTCTTACAAATGTGGCCCAAATCAACCTATATAACGGTTTTCATGTCTATACTCGCGGCAACTACAGGCTCCGACGAGTGCATAACACAGATAAAGATGACGTCTTACAATTCGAGAGCTCTCGTTTACAATTTTATCAAACAGTTGAAAAGAAAAGGAAAAGAAATAAAATAGTGGTGATGAACGATATGATCCCTATTTCTTACTCTTTACTGGATATATGAATTATTACCAAAATTTCTGCCATTGAGCAGTAATTACAGATAAAATACTTAATGATACACTAGTTTTGGTTGACAGGTATCACACAACTGAATTTACCTATGTAAGTGCATTATATTCTATAGTGTCCTTGCACTATTGGGCGCCCTAGGAATGGATTCAGCGACTCAGGTAATATTGCTAGCTTATTATACAAAAAAAAATATAATGGCTTAGAGCCATCATCACAGCCCAGAGCGTGATTTAGATAATTTTTAAGTGAAATTTCATGAGCACTATTTGGTAATGCTTAGAGATATAGTGGTATACAAGCATTATCCCATACATAAAAGGTTGCAGGACAAGCCTTTGCAAATCAAGGTAAGATAGAGTAACAGGTATATACTGTATTAGAGTGTAAATCATTGCACAGAACTTAAATACGATTTAGATAGTTTATATGAGCAACGAAGGAAAAGAACTACATATATGAAATAATCACATCATATTTTTAGGCTTCTATTTATTTCTGTGAGTTTGCAGAAAAATTATAGCAGGTGAGGAACTTCAAGAGGAATTACAACCACTTATTAAGAGAATATTTACTGCGGGTAAAATAAGATCAACTCACAATATTATTACCACTCCAATAGCTACGAGATGCAATGGTACAATCAATGATGAAATCTCATCTTCCTTATTATCTTTCATGAAATATTATTATCCAGTCATGCGTAGTATTTTAATACAAAATCATATACTCATTATTATTCCCATAAAAGGTAAAATGTTATTCACAAGCTACGCACTTCTACAATTCCCTATGAAAAGGGAAGTAATCATTTAATATTCCATTTTCATCCAATAAGTATTATACTTAGTGATGATGTCATCAGTGACACACAACACTTCAAGTGCCATGTTGCATATCTTCATATATGTTTGTCTTGCATATTTCTTTGCATTTAAGTTGCATTTAAGTCTCCAAAGGATGCAAAATCTCCACTTGCTTAGAATCATAAGTACTACTAATCAAGCACTATATGCATGTATATTCATATCTATTACTAATCAAACTCTCTTTCATCATCAATTTTAATTTCCACTATCTATACTTACCTGCTAATACATAATTAACATTAATTTGCCCTAATCACCCTACATATGGTATGGTTCAAGGCAACTATAAAGAAGCAGACTCATAGGAAATACGATCCAAGGGAATCGTACCTTGCCTAGTGAACATAATTTGCTAGAAAACATAGCACAATCTCTTCCACCTTTTCAACATATTTCATTTAAAGTTGAATTGTTTAACATCTCCTAATTCATTATCAGTTGTATCAGACAAAATGAAACTATTATGTGACTCAATGAGAATAGGATTCAATCATCCTTATTATATCATTTGATTCCTCCACATAGTGATCAAAATAAAACTTGGTCCCAATGTTTATTATCCCATGTCTTATCTTTCTGGCATGTACTATAAAATTTATGTATTGTATAAGACAGTCTAAAATACTATTTTTGTATTGTATAAGAAAGAACTATCGAAGTATACTGAATTATCTTGTGTTGAAAAGAACAAGACTGTTATTTATTTCACAGCTACAACATAGCAACACGGCTCCCCCCTCATTAATGTGTGAATTTTTAGCATAGGTTAGATTATATACACACAATAACATGCACCTAGCTAAACACATTAATATTAAGATGAAATTTTATGTAACAATGTATTCATGTTCATGTATTTATATTCATGTATTACCGGTAATGTTAATTTTAAGCATATGGTGTGCCAATGTCTTAATGTCTATATTTTATTACTATACATGTATTCATTGTTAATATCTTAGTTATCTAGCCCTACCAACATTGTGAACTGGCCTTCTATTAAATAAAGCATAAAGCAAAACGCCTGGAGGCCAGGCGAGGGTAGCGTGGTTCGAGCGATGTACGGACAAAGGCAAAGACTAGAAGGAACAACAGATCAGATGGCAAAGTCATTAATAGCCAGACAGATATTAGACACTCCAGCAGCTGTCCGTCCTTCCTTCTCTCCACACACACACACACACACCACTCCATACACACACACAAACACGTGCAGTGACTCGCCTTTCGGGACCTGACAGACAGATTCAGATTCCACATACATACATACATACACACAGTCACCCTCGCTTGACCAGTCTCCAATGACATCTCTCTGCTTCAAGTTGTGGTAAGAGGATATAGCAGAAACCATTAACCCCTTCCTCCTCTCTCTAGTTTCACAGAGAGAGAGAGAGAATGGGAGAATAAATGAATAAGGAATAAATAGGGAGAGAAGAGGAGTAGACAGACATACAGAATTAGATTGACCATTCACAGGCAACAGTTGTCACTCTAGCTATTTCTGTAAACTATTGAGTTTGAAATATATATAAGCAGAGGAGGTACACTAGGATTCAGGATACCACACTGACTCCCTAAGGGCTATAAACTGTCTCCATAGAGAGAGACATAATACCATATAAGACAAGACAAGGCACATCAATATAACTCTCTGTATAGATATAAGAACATATTAATAAATTAAGCCTTAAGAAACTTGTGAAGTCAATCACCTAAGAAAGCACCCCGTCTTCCACGTTACCTAAAACAACAACAACAACAACTACTACACTACAACTACAAGAATTACATACAAGTAAGTTACCAAGTTCTGCCCAGAGTTCAAGCCTTCAGAACTGGTACACCTAAAATATCGATTTTTAGCATGTTTTGGGCCTATATTTTGAAAATATTCTAGCACTGAGTAGGCATGTACAGATCGCTTCTGGGACCCAAAAATATCGAATTTTCGGGTGTTTTTGAGCCTGAATTTGAGATATAAACGGGTACAGAAGACGCATCCACATATCGACTTTTGGGCACCTAAAAGATCGATTTTCAGTATGTTTTGGGCCTGTATATTGAAAATACTCTAACACGGAGTAGGCATGTACAGATCGCTTCTGGGACCCCAAAATATCGAATTTTTGGGTGTTTTGGGTCTGAATTTGAGATATCGACTTTGGGCACCTAAAATATCGATTTTTAGCATGTTTCGGGCCTATATTTTGAAAATATTCTAGCACTGACTAGACATGTACAGATCGCTTCTGGGACCCCAAAATATCGAATTTTCAGGTGTTTTGAGCCGGAATTTGAGATATAAACGGGTACAGAAGATGCATGCACATATCGACACTTAAAATATCAATTTTTAGCATGTTTTAAACCTATATTTTGAAAACATTCTAGCACTGACTAGACATGTACAGATCGCTTCTTGGACCCAAAATTATAGAATTTTCGGGTGTTTTGAGGTTGAATTTGAGATATATACGAGTGCAGAAGATACATACACAAGTTGACTTTGGGCACCTAGAATATCAATTTTCAATATGTTTTGGGCCTGTATATTGAAAATACTCTAACACGGAGTAGGCATGTACAGTTTCCTTCTGGGACCCCAAAATATCGAGTTTTCGGGTGTTTTGGGCCTGAATTTGAGATATCGACTTTGTGCACCTAAAATATCGATTTTTAGCATGTTTTTGGCCTATATTTTGAAAATATTCTAGCACTGAGTAGGCATGTACAGATCGCTTCTGGGACCCCAAAATATCGAATTTTCGGGTGTTTTGAGCCTGAATTTGAGATATAAACGGGTACAGAAGATGCATGCACATATCGACTTTTGGGCACCTAAAATATCGATTTTGAGCATGTTTTGGGGGTGTATCTTGAAAACATTCTAACTAGGAGTAGGGATGTACAGATCACTTCTGGGACCCCAAAATATCGAATTTTCGGGTGTTTTGAGCCTGAATTTAAGATATAAACGGCTACAGAAGATTCATGGACATATTGACTTTGGGCACCTAAAATATCGATTTTCAGCATGTTTTGGGCCTGTATTTTGAAAATACTCTAACTAAGACTAGGCATGTACAGATCGCTTCTGGGACCCAAAAATATCAAATTTTCGCTTGTTTTGAGCCTGAATTTGAGATATAAACGGGTACAGAAGATGCATGCACATATCGACTTTGGACACCTAAAAGATCGATTTTCAGTATGTTTTGGGCCTGTATATTGAAAATACTCTAACACGGAGTAGGCATGTACAGATCGCTTCTGAGACCCCAAAAAATCGAATTTTTTGGTGTTTTGGGCCTGAATTTGAGATATCGACTTCGGGCACCTAAAATATCGATTTTTAGCATGTTTTGAGCCTGTATTTTGAAAACATTCTAGCACTGACTAGACATGTACAGATCGCTTCTGGGACCCAAAATTATCGAATTTTCGGGTGTTTTGAGGTTGAATTTGAGATATAAACAAGTGCAGAAGATGAATACACATGTTGAATTTGGGCACTTAAAATATCGATTTTCAGCATGTTTTGGGCCTGCATCTGAGTAGGCATGTACAGATCGCTTCGAAGACCCCAAAATATCGAAATTTCGGGTGTTTGGAGCCTGAATTTGAGATATAAACGGGTACAGAAGAGGCATGCACATATCGACTTTTGGGCACCTAAAAGATCGATTTTCAGTATGTTTTGGGCCTGTATTTTGAAAATACTCTAACACGGAGTAGGCATGTACAGTTCGCTTCTGGGACCCCAAAATATCGAATTTTCGGGTGTTTTGGGCCTGAATTTGAGATATCGACTTTGGGCACCTAAAATATCGATTTTTAGCATGTTTTGGGTCTATATTATGAAAATATTCTAGCACAGATCACTTCTGGGACCCCAAAATATCGAATTTTCGGGTGTTTTGAGATTGAATTTGGGATATAAACGGGTGCAAAAGATGCATACACATATTGACTTTGGTCACCTAAAATATCGATTTTCAGCTTGTTTTGGGCCTGTATTTTAAAAATACTCTAACACGGAGTAGGCAAGTACAGATCGCTTCTGGGACCCAAAAATATCGAATTTTCGGGTGTTTTGAGCCTGAATTTGAGATATAAACGGGTACAGAAGATGCATCCACATATTGACTTTGGTCACCTAAAATATCGATTTTCAGCTTGCTTTGGGCCTGTATTTTGAAAATACTCTAACATGGAGTAGGCAAGTACAGATCGCTTCTGGGACCCCAAAATATCGAATTTTCGGGTGTTTCGAGCCTGAATTTGAGATATAAACGGGTACAGAAGATGCATCCACATATCGACTTTTGGGCATCAAAAAGATCGATTTTCAGTATGTTTTGGGCCTGTATATTGAAAATACTCTAACACGGAGTAGGCATGTACAGATCGCTTCTGGGACCACAAAATATCAAATTTTTGGGTGTTTTGGGCCTGAATTTGAGATATCGACTTTGGGCACCTAAAATATCGATTTTTAGCATGTTTTGGGCCTATATTTTGAAAATATTCTAGCACTGAGTAGGCATGTACAGATCGCTTCTGGGACCCAAAAATATCGAATTTTCGGGTGTTTTTGAGCCTGAATTTGAGATATAAACGGGTACAGAAGACGCATCCACATATCGACTTTTGGGCACCTAAAAGATCGATTTTCAGTATGTTTTGGGCCTGTATATTGAAAATACTCTAACACGGAATAGGCATGTACAGATTGCTTCTGGGACCCCAAAATATCGAATTTTTGGGTGTTTTGGGCCTGAATTTGAGATATCGACTTTGGGCACCTAAAATATCGATTTTTAGCATGTTTCGGGCCTATATTTTGAAAATATTCTAGCACTGACTAGACATGTACAGATCGCTTCTGGGACCCAAAAATATCGAATTTTCAGGTGTTTTGAGCCTGAATTTGAGATATAAACGGGTACAGAAGATGCATGCACAAATTGACTTTTGAGCACCTAAAATATCGATTTTGAGCATGTTTTGGGTCTGTATCTTGAAAACATTCTAACTAGGACTAGGGATGTACAGATCGCTTCTAGGACCCCAAAATACCGAATTTTCGGGTTTTTTGAGCCTGAATTTGAGATATAAACAGGTACAGAAGATGCATGCACATATTGACTTTGGGCACCTAAAATATCGATTTTCAGCATGTTTTGGGCCTGTACTTTGAAAATACTCTAACACTGAGTAGGCATGTACAGATCGCTTCTGGGACCCCAAAACATCGAATTTTTAGGTGTTTTGGGTCTGAATTTGAGATATCGACTTTGGGCACCTAAAATATCGATTTTTAGCATGTTTTGGGTCTATATTTTGAAAATATTCTAGCACTAAGTAGGCATGTACAGATCACTTCTGGGACCCCAAAATATCGAATTTTCGGGTGTTTTGAGCCTGAATTTGAGATATAAACGGGTACAGATGATGCATGCACATATCGACTTTGGACACTTAAAATATCGATTTTTAGCATATTTTGAGCCTATATTTTGAAAACATTCTAGCACAGACTAAGCATGTACAGATTGTTTCTGGGACCTATAAATATCGAATTTTCGGGTGTTTTGAGGTTGAATTTGGGATATAAACGTTTGCAAAAGATGCATACACATATTGACTTTGGTCACCTAAAATATCGATTTTCAGCTTGTTTGGGCCTTTATTTTGAAAATACTCTAACACGGAGTAGGCAAGTACAGATCGCTTCTGGGACCCCAAAATATCGAATTTTCGGGTGTTTTGAGCCTGAATTTGAGATATAAACTGGTACAGAAGAAGCATCCACATATCGAGTTTTTGGCACCTAAAAGATCGATTTTCAGTATGTTTTGGGCCTGTTTATTGAAAATACTCTAACACGGAGTAGGCATGTACACATCGCTTCTGGGACCCCAAAATATCGAATTTTTGGGTGTTTCGGGCCTGAATTTGAGATATCGACTTTGGGCACCTAAAATATCCATTTTTTTGCTTGTTTTGGGCCTATATTTTGAAAATATTCTAGCACTGAGAAGGCATGTACAGATCACTTCTGGGACCCCAAAATATCGAATTTTCGGGTATTTTGAACCTGAATTTGAGATATAAACGGGTACAGAAGATGCATGCACATATCGACTTTTGGGCACCTAAAATATCAATTTTGAGCATGTTTTGGGTCTGTATCTTGAAAACATTCTAACTAGGAGTAGGGATGTACAGATCGCTTCTAGGACCCAAAAATACCGAATTTTCGGGTGTTCTGAGGTTGAATTTGAGATATAAACGGGTAGAGAAGAAGCATGCACCTAAAATATCGATTTTCAGCATGTTTTGGGCCTGTATTTTGAAAATACTCTAACTAGGAGTAGGCATGTACAGATCGCTCCTGGGACCCAAAAATGTCGAATTTTCGGGTGTATTGAGCCAGAATTTGAGATATAAACGGGTACAGAAGATTCATGCACATATTGACTTTGGGCACCTAAAATATCAATTTAAGTATGTTTTGGGCCTGTATTTTGAAAATACTCTAACTAGGAGGAGGCATGTACAGATCGCTTCTGGGACACAAAAATATCGAATTTTCGGGTGTTTGGAGCCTGAAATTGAGATATAAACGGGTACAGAAGATGCATGCACATATCGACTTTTGGGCACCTAAAACATTGATTTTCAGTATGTTTTGGGCCTGTATTTTGAAAATACTCTAACACTGTTCGCTTCTGGGACCCCAAAATATCGAATTTTCGGGTGTTTTGGGCCTGAATTTGAGATATCGACTTTGGGCACCTAAAATATCTATTTTTAGCATGTTTTGGGTCTATATTTTGAAAATATTCTAGCACTGAGTATTCATGTAGCGATCGCTTCTGGGACCCCAAAATATCGAATTTTCGGGTGTTTTGAGCCTGAATTTGAGATATAAGCGGGTACAGAAGATGCATGCACATATTGACTTTGGGCACCTAAAATATCGATTTTCAGCATGTTTTGGGCCTGAATTTTGAAAATACTCTAACTAGGAGTAGGCATGAACAGTTCGCTTCTAGGACCCCAAAATATCGAATTTTCGGGTGTTTTGAGCCTGAATTTGAGATATAAACGGGTACAGAAGATTCATGCACATATTGACTTTGGGCACCTAAAATATCAATTTAAGTATGTTTTGGGCCTGTATTTTGAAAATACTCTATCTAGGAGGAGGCATGTACAGAACGCTTATGGGACCCAAAAATATCGAATTTTCGGGTGTTTGGAGCCTGAAATTGAGATATAAACGGGTACAGAAGATGCATGCACATATCGACTTTTGGGCACCTAAAACATTGATTTTCAGTATGTTTTGGGCCTGTATTTTGAAAATACTCTAACACTGTTCGCTTCTGGGACCCCAAAATATCGAATTTTCGGGTGTTTTGGGCCTGAATTTGAGATATCGACTTTGGGCACCTAAAATATCGATTTTTAGCATGTTTTGGGCCTATATTTTAAAAATATTCTAGCACTAAGTAGCCATGTACAGATCACTTCTGTTACACCAAAATATCGAATTTTCGGGTATTTTGAGCCTGAATTTGAGATATAAACGGGTACAGATGATGCATGCACATATCGACTTTGGACACTTAAAATATCGATTTTTAGCATGTTTTGAGCCTATATTTTGAAAATATTCTAGCACTGAGTAGGCATGTACAGATCACTTCTGGGACCCCAAAATATTGAGTTTTCGGGTGTTTTTGAGCCTGAATTTGAGATATAAACGGGTACAGAAGATGCATCCACATATCGACTTTTGGGCACCTAAAAGATCGATTTTCAGTATGTTTTGGGCCTGTATATTGAAAATACTCTAACACGGAGTAGGCATGTACAGATCGCTTCTGGGACCCCAAAAAATCGAATTTTTTGGTGTTTTGGGCCTGAATTTGAGATATCGACTTCGGGCACCTAAAATATCGATTTTTAGCATGTTTTGGGTCTATATTTTGAAAATATTCTAGCACTGAGTATTCATGTACCGATCGCTTCTGGGACCCCAAAATATCGAATTTTCGGGTGTTTTGAGCCTGAATTTGAGATATAAACGGGTACAGAAGATGCATGCACATATTGACTTTGGGCACCTAAAATATCGATTTTCAGCATGTTTTGGGCCTGAATTTTGAAAATACTCTAACTAGGAGTAGGCATGAACAGTTCGCTTCTAGGACCCCAAAATAACGAATTTTCGGGTGTTTTGAGCCTGAATTTGAGATATAAACGGGTACAGAAGATTCATGCACATATTGACTTTGGGCACCTAAAATATCAATTTAAGTATGTTTTGGGCCTGTATTTTGAAAATACTCTAACTAGGAGTAGGCATGTACAGATCGCTTCTGGGACCCAAAAATATCGAATTTTCGGGTGTTTGGAGCCTGAAATTGAGATATAAACGGGTACAGAAGATGCATGCACATATCGACTTTTGGGCACCTAAAACATTGATTTTCAGTATGTTTTGGGCCTGTATTTTGAAAATACTCTAACACTGTTCTCTTCTGGGACCCCAAAATATCGAATTTCCGGGTGTTTTGGGCCTGAATTTGAGATATCGACTTTGGGCACCTAAAATATCGATTTTTAGCATGTTTTGGGCCTATATTTTAAAAATATTCTAGCACTAAGTAGCCATGTACAGATCACTTCTGTTACACCAAAATATCGAATTTTCGGGTATTTTGAGCCTGAATTTGAGATATAAACGGGTACAGATGATGCATGCACATATCGACTTTGGACACTTAAAATATCGATTTTTAGCATGTTTTGAGCTTATATTTTGAAAATATTCTAGCACTGAGTAGGCATGTACAGATCACTTCTGGGACCCCAAAATATTGAGTTTTCGGGTGTTTTTGAGCCTGAATTTGATATATAAACGGGTACAGAAGATGCATCCACATATCGACTTTTGGGCACCTAAAAGATCGATTTTCAGTATGTTTTGGGCCTGTATATTGAAAATACTCTAACACGGAGTAGGCATGTACAGATCGCTTCTGGGACCACAAAAAATCGAATTTTTTGGTGTTTTGGGCCTGAATTTGAGATATCGATCTCGGGCACCTAAAATATCGATATTTATCATGTTTTGGGCCTATATTTTGAAAACATTCTAGCACTAAGTACGCATGTACAGATCACTTCTGGGACCCCAAAATATCGAATTTTCGGGTGATTTGAGCCTGAATTTGAGATATAAACGGGTACAGATGATGCATGCACATATCGACTTTGGACACTTAAAATATCGATTTTTAGCATGTTTTGAGCCTATATTTTGAAAACATTCTAGCACTGAGTAGGCATGTACAGATCGCATTTGGGACCCAAAAAGTTCGAATTTTCGGGTGTTTTGAGGTTGAATTTGGGATATAAACGGGTGCAGAAGATGCATACACATATTGACTTTGGTCACCTAAAATATCGATTTTCAGCTTGTTTTGGGCCTGTTTATTGAAAATACTCTAACACGGAGTAGGCAAGTACAGATCGCTTCTGGGACCCCAAAATATCGAATTTTAGGGTGTTTGGAGCCTGAATTTAAGATATAAACGAGTACAGAAGATGCATCCACATATCGACTTTTGGGCACCTAAAAGATCGACTTTCAGTATGTTTTGGGCCTGTATATTGAAAATACTCTAACACGGAGGAGGCATGTACAGATCGCTTCTGGGACCCCAAAATATCGAGTTTTTGGGTGTTTTGGGCCTGAATTTGAGATATCGTCTTTGGGAACCTAAAATATAGATTTTTAGCCTGTTTTGGGCCTATATTTTAAAAATATACTCGAACTGAGAAGGCATGTACAGATCGCTTCTGGGACCCCAAAATAAAGAAATTTCTTGTGTTTTTGAGCCTGAATTTGAAATATAAACGGGTACAGAAGATGCATCCACATATCGACGTTTGGGCACCTAAAGGATCGATTTTCAGTATGTTTTGGGCCTGTATATTGAAAATACTCTGACACGGAGTAGGCATGTACAGATCGCCTCTGGGTCCCCAAAATATCGATTTTTTGGGTGTTTTGGGCCTGAATTTAAGATATCGACTTTGGGCACCTAAAATATCGATTTTTAGCAGGTTTTGGGCCTATATTTTAAAAATATTCTAGCACTAAGTAGCCATGTACAGATCACTTCTGTTACACCAAAATATCGAATTTTCGGGTATTTTGAGCCTGAATTTGAGATATAAACGGGTACAGATGATGCATGCACATATCGACTTTGGACACTTAAAATATCGATTTTTAGCATGTTTTGAGCCTTTATTTTGAAAACATTCTAGCACTAAGTAGGCATGTACAGATCACTTCTGGGACCCCAAAATATCGAATTTTCGGGTGTTTTGAGCCTGAATTTGAGATATAAACGGGTACAGAAGATGCATACACATGTTGACTTTTAGGCACTTAGAATATCGATTTTTAGCATGTTTTGAGCCTATATTTTGAAAACATTCTAGCACTGAGTAGGCATGTACAAATCGCTTCTGGGACACCTAAATATCGAATATTCGCGTGTTTTGAGCCTGAATTTGAGATATAGACGGGTACAGAAGATGCATGCACATATCGACTTTTAAGCACTTAAAATATCGATTTTCAGCATGTTTTCGGCCTGTATTTTGAAAATACTCTAACACTGAGTAGGCATGTACAGATCGCTTCTGGGACCCCAAAATATCGAAATCTTGGGTGTTTTGGGCCTGAATTTGAGATATTGACTTTGAGCACCTAAAATATCGATTTTTAGCAGGTTTTGGGCCTATATTTCGAAAATATTCTAGCACTGAGTAGGCATGTACAGATCGCTTCTGGGACCCCAAAATATCGAATTTTCGGGTGTTTTGAGCCTGAATTTAAGATATAAACGGGTACAGAAGATGCATACACATGTTGACTTTGGGCACCTAAAATATCAATTTTCAGCATTTTTTGGGCCTGCATCTGAGTAGGCATGTACAGATCGCTTCTGGGACCCCAAAATATCGAATTTTCAGGTGTTTGGAGACTTAATTTGAGATATAAACGGGTACAGAAGATGCATCCACATATCGACTTTTGGGCACCTAAAAGATCGATTTTCAGTATGTTTTGGGCCTGTATATTGAAAATACTCTAACACGGAGTAGGCATGTACAGATCGCTTCTGGGACCCCAAAATATCGAATTCTTGGGTGTTTTGGGCCTGAATTTGAGATATTGACTTTGGACACCTAAAATATCGATTTTTAGCAGGTTTTGGGCCTATATTTCGAAAATATTCTAGCACTGAGTAGGCATGTACAGATCGCTTCTGGGACCCCAAAATATCGAATTTTCGGGTGTTTTGAGCCTGAATTTGATATATAAACGGGTACCGAAGATGCATACACATGCTGACTTTGGGCACCTAAAATATCGATTTTCAGCATGTTTTGGACCTGCATCTGAGTAGGAATGTACAGATCGCTTCTGGGACCCCAAAATATCGAATTTTCAGGTGTTTGGAGTCTTAATTTGAAATATAAACGGGTACAGAAGATGCATCCACATATCGACTTTTGGGCACCTAAAAGATCGATTTTCAGTATGTTTTGGGCCTTTATATTGAAAATACTCTAACACGGAGTAGGCATGTACAGATCGCTTTTGGGACCCCAAAATATCGAATTTTCGGTTGTTTTGAGCCTGAATTTGAGATATAAACGGGTACAGAAGATGCATGCACATATCGACTTTTGGGCACCTAAAATATCGATTTTGAGCATGTTTTGGGTCTGTATCTTGAAAACATTCTAACTAGGAGTAGGAATGTACAGATCGCTTCTGGGACTCAAAATTATCGAATTTTCGAGTGTTTTGAGGTTGAATTTGAGATATAAACGAGTGCAGAAGATACATACACATGTTGACTTTGGGCACCTAAAATATCGATTTTTAGCATGTTTTGGGCCTGCATATGAGTAGGCATGTACAGATCGCTTCTGGGACCCCAAAATATTAAATTTTCGGGTGTTTGGAGCCTGAATTTGAGATATAAACGTGTACAGAAGATGCATGCACATATCGACTTTTGGGCACCAGAAAGACCGATTTTCAGTATGTTTTGGGCCTGTATTTTGAAAATACTCTAACACGGAGTAGGCATGTACAGTTCGCTTCTGGGACCCCAAAATATCGATTTTTCGGGTGTTTTGGGCCTCAATTTGAGATATCGACTTTATGCACCTAAAATATCGATTTTTAGCATGTTTTGGGCCTATATTATGAAAATATTCTAGCACTAAGTAGGCATGTACAGATCACTTCTGGGACCCCAAAATATCGAATTTTCGGGTGTTTTGAGCCTCAATTTGAGATATAAACGGGTGCAGAAGATGCATACACATATTGACTTTGGTCACCTAAAATATCGAATTTTAGCTTGTTTTGGGCCTGTATTTTGAAAATACTCTAACACGGAGTAGGCAAGTACAGATCACTTCTGGGACCCCAAAATATCGAATTTTCGGGTGTTTTGAGCCTGAATTTGAGATATAAACGGGTACAGAAGATGCATCCACATATCGACTTTTGGGCACTTAGAATATCGATTTTTAGCATGTTTTGAGCCTATATTTTGAAAACATTCTAGCACTGACTTGACATGTACAGATCGTTTCTGGGACCCAAAATATCGAATTTTCGGGTGTTTTTGAGGTTGAATTTGAGATATAAAAGAGTGCAGAAGATGCATACACATGTTCAATTTGGGTACCTAAATTATCGATTTCTAGCATGTTTTGGGCCTGCATCTGAGTACAGATCGCTTCTGGGACCCCAAAATATCGAATTTTCGGGTGTTTGGAGCCTGAATTTGAGATATAAACGGGTACAGAAGATGCATCCACATATCGACTTTTGGACACCTAAAAGATCGATTTTCAGTATGTTTTGGGCCTGTATTTTGAAAATACTCTAACACGGAGTAGGCATGTACAGTTCGCTTCTGGTACCCCAAAATATCGAACTTTGGGTGTTTTGGGCCTGAATTTGAGATATCGACTTTGGGCACCTAAAATATCGGTTTTTAGCATGTTTTGGGCCTATATTTTGAAAATATTCTAGCACTAAGTAGGCATGTACAGATCACTTCTGGGACCCCAAAATATCGAATTTTCGGGTGTTTTGAGGTTGAATTTGAGATATAAACGGGTACAGAAGATTCATCCACATATCGACTTTTGGGCACCTAAAAGATCGATTTTCAGTATGTTTTGGGCCTGTATATTGAAAATACTCTAACACGGAGTAGGCATGTACAGATCGCTTCAGGGTCCCCATAATATCGAATTTTTGGGTGTTTTTGGCCTGAATTTGAGATATTGACTTTGGGCACCTAAAATATCGAGTTTTAGCATGTTTTGGGCCTATAATTTGAAAATATTCTAGCACTGAGTAAGCATGTACAGGTCGCTTCTGGGACCCCAAAATATCGAATTTTCGGGTGTTTTGAGCCTGAATTTGAGATATAAACGGGTACAGAAGATGCATGCACATATCGACTTTTGGGCACCTAAAATATCGATTTTGAGCATGTTTTGGGTTTGTATCTTAAAAACATTCTAACTAGGAGTAGGGATGTACAGATCGCTTCTGGAACCCAAAAATACCGAATTTTCGGGTGTTTTTAACCTGAATTTGAGATATAAACGGGTACAGAAGATGCATGCACATATCGACTTTGAACACTTAAAATATCGATTTTCAGCATGTTTTGGGCCTGTATTTTGAAAACATTCTAGCACTGAGTAGGTATGTACAGATCGCTTCTGGGACCCCAAAATATCGAGTTTTTGGGTGTTTTGGACCTGAATTTGAGATATCGAATTTGGGCACCTAAAATATCGATTTTTAGCATGTTTTGGACCTATATTTTGAAAATATTCTAGCACTGGGTAGGCATGTACAGATCGCTTCTGGGACCCCAAAATATCGAATTTTCGGGTGTTTTGAACCTGAATTTGAGATATAAACGGGTACAGAAGATGCATGCACATATTGACTTTGGGCACCTAAAATATCGATTTTCAGTATGTTTTGGGCCTGTATTTTGAAAATACTCTAACTAGGAGTAGGCATGTACAGTTCGCTTCTGGGACCCCAAAATATCGAATTTTAGGGTGTTTTGGGCCTGAATTTGAGATATCGACTTTGGGCACCTAAAATATCGATTTTTAGCATGTTTTGGGCCTATATTTTGAAAATTTTCTAGCACTAAGTAGGCATGTACAGATCACTTCTGGGACCCCAAAATATCGAATTTTCGGGTGTTTTGAGCCTGAATTTGAGATATCGACTTTGGGCACCTAAAATATCGATTTTTAGCATGTTTTGGACCTATATTTTGAAAATATTCTAGCACTGAGTAGGCATGTACAGATCGCTTCTGGGACCCCAAAATATCGAATTTTCGGGTGTTTTGAGCCTGAATTTGAGATATAAACGGGTACAGAAGATGCATGCACATATCGACTTTTGGGCACCTAAAATATCGATTTTGAGCATGTTTTGGGTCTGTATCTTGAAAACATTCTAGCTTGGAGTAGGGATGTTCAGATCGCTTCTGGGACCCAAAAATACCGAATTTTCGGGTGTTTTGAGCCTGAATTTGAGATATAAACGGGTACAGAAGATGCATGCACATATCGACTTTTGGGCACCTAAAATATCGATTTTGAGCATGTTTTGGGTCTGTATCTTGAAAACATTCTAACTAGGAGTAGGAATGTACAGATCGCTTCTGGGACTCAAAATTATCGAATTTTCGAGTGTTTTGAGGTTGAATTTGAGATATAAACGAGTGCAGAAGATACATACACATGTTGACTTTGGGCACCTAAAATATCGATTTTTAGCATGTTTTGGGCCTGCATATGAGTAGGCATGTACAGATCGCTTCTGGGACCCCAAAATATTAAATTTTCGGGTGTTTGGAGCCTGAATTTGAGATATAAACGTGTACAGAAGATGCATGCACATATCGACTTTTGGGCACCAGAAAGACCGATTTTCAGTATGTTTTGGGCCTGTATTTTGAAAATACTCTAACACGGAGTAGGCATGTACAGTTCGCTTCTGGGACCCCAAAATATCGATTTTTCGGGTGTTTTGGGCCTCAATTTGAGATATCGACTTTATGCACCTAAAATATCGATTTTTAGCATGTTTTGGGCCTATATTATGAAAATATTCTAGCACTAAGTAGGCATGTACAGATCACTTCTGGGACCCCAAAATATCGAATTTTCGGGTGTTTTGAGCCTCAATTTGAGATATAAACGGGTGCAGAAGATGCATACACATATTGACTTTGGTCACCTAAAATATCGAATTTTAGCTTGTTTTGGGCCTGTATTTTGAAAATACTCTAACACGGAGTAGGCAAGTACAGATCACTTCTGGGACCCCAAAATATCGAATTTTCGGGTGTTTTGAGCCTGAATTTGAGATATAAACGGGTACAGAAGATGCATCCACATATCGACTTTTGGGCACTTAGAATATCGATTTTTAGCATGTTTTGAGCCTATATTTTGAAAACATTCTAGCACTGACTTGACATGTACAGATCGTTTCTGGGACCCAAAATATCGAATTTTCGGGTGTTTTTGAGGTTGAATTTGAGATATAAAAGAGTGCAGAAGATGCATACACATGTTCAATTTGGGTACCTAAATTATCGATTTCTAGCATGTTTTGGGCCTGCATCTGAGTACAGATCGCTTCTGGGACCCCAAAATATCGAATTTTCGGGTGTTTGGAGCCTGAATTTGAGATATAAACGGGTACAGAAGATGCATCCACATATCGACTTTTGGACACCTAAAAGATCGATTTTCAGTATGTTTTGGGCCTGTATTTTGAAAATACTCTAACACGGAGTAGGCATGTACAGTTCGCTTCTGGTACCCCAAAATATCGAACTTTGGGTGTTTTGGGCCTGAATTTGAGATATCGACTTTGGGCACCTAAAATATCGGTTTTTAGCATGTTTTGGGCCTATATTTTGAAAATATTCTAGCACTAAGTAGGCATGTACAGATCACTTCTGGGACCCCAAAATATCGAATTTTCGGGTGTTTTGAGGTTGAATTTGAGATATAAACGGGTACAGAAGATTCATCCACATATCGACTTTTGGGCACCTAAAAGATCGATTTTCAGTATGTTTTGGGCCTGTATATTGAAAATACTCTAACACGGAGTAGGCATGTACAGATCGCTTCAGGGTCCCCATAATATCGAATTTTTGGGTGTTTTTGGCCTGAATTTGAGATATTGACTTTGGGCACCTAAAATATCGAGTTTTAGCATGTTTTGGGCCTATAATTTGAAAATATTCTAGCACTGAGTAAGCATGTACAGGTCGCTTCTGGGACCCCAAAATATCGAATTTTCGGGTGTTTTGAGCCTGAATTTGAGATATAAACGGGTACAGAAGATGCATGCACATATCGACTTTTGGGCACCTAAAATATCGATTTTGAGCATGTTTTGGGTTTGTATCTTAAAAACATTCTAACTAGGAGTAGGGATGTACAGATCGCTTCTGGAACCCAAAAATACCGAATTTTCGGGTGTTTTTAACCTGAATTTGAGATATAAACGGGTACAGAAGATGCATGCACATATCGACTTTGAACACTTAAAATATCGATTTTCAGCATGTTTTGGGCCTGTATTTTGAAAACATTCTAGCACTGAGTAGGTATGTACAGATCGCTTCTGGGACCCCAAAATATCGAGTTTTTGGGTGTTTTGGACCTGAATTTGAGATATCGAATTTGGGCACCTAAAATATCGATTTTTAGCATGTTTTGGACCTATATTTTGAAAATATTCTAGCACTGGGTAGGCATGTACAGATCGCTTCTGGGACCCCAAAATATCGAATTTTCGGGTGTTTTGAACCTGAATTTGAGATATAAACGGGTACAGAAGATGCATGCACATATTGACTTTGGGCACCTAAAATATCGATTTTCAGTATGTTTTGGGCCTGTATTTTGAAAATACTCTAACTAGGAGTAGGCATGTACAGTTCGCTTCTGGGACCCCAAAATATCGAATTTTAGGGTGTTTTGGGCCTGAATTTGAGATATCGACTTTGGGCACCTAAAATATCGATTTTTAGCATGTTTTGGGCCTATATTTTGAAAATTTTCTAGCACTAAGTAGGCATGTACAGATCACTTCTGGGACCCCAAAATATCGAATTTTCGGGTGTTTTGAGCCTGAATTTGAGATATCGACTTTGGGCACCTAAAATATCGATTTTTAGCATGTTTTGGACCTATATTTTGAAAATATTCTAGCACTGAGTAGGCATGTACAGATCGCTTCTGGGACCCCAAAATATCGAATTTTCGGGTGTTTTGAGCCTGAATTTGAGATATAAACGGGTACAGAAGATGCATGCACATATCGACTTTTGGGCACCTAAAATATCGATTTTGAGCATGTTTTGGGTCTGTATCTTGAAAACATTCTAGCTTGGAGTAGGGATGTTCAGATCGCTTCTGGGACCCAAAAATACCGAATTTTCGGGTGTTTTGAGCCTGAATTTGAGATATAAACGGGTACAGAAGATGCATGCACATATCGACTTTGGACAGTTAAAATATCGATTTTCAGCATGTTTTGGGCCTGTATTTTGAAAACATTCTAGCACTGAGTAGGCATGTACAGATCGCTTCTGGGATCCCAAAATATCAAGTTTTTGGGTGTTTTGGACCTGAATTTGAGATATCGACTTTGGGCACCTAAAATATCGATTTTTAGCATGTTTCGGACCTATATTTTGAAAATATTCTAGCACTGAGTAGGCATGTACAGATCGCTTCTGGGACCCAAAAATATCGAATTTTCGTGTGTTTTGAACCTGAATTTGAGATATAAACGGGTACAGAAGATGCATGCACATATTGACTTTGGGCACCTAAAATATCGATTTTCAGCATGTTTTGGGCCTGTATTTTGAAAATACTCTAACTAGGTGTAGGCATGTACAGATAGCTTCTGGGACTCAAAATATCGAATTTTCGGGTGTTTTGAGGTTGAATTTGAGATATAAACGAGTGCAGAAGATGCATACACATGTTCAATTTGGGTACCTAAAATATCGATTTTCAGCATGTTTTGGGCCTGCATCTGAGTAGGCATGTACAGATCGTTTCTTGGACCCCAAAATATCGAATTTTCGGGTGTTTGGAGCCTGAATTTGAGATATAAACGGGTATAGAAGATGCATGCACATATCGACTTTTGGGCACCTAAAAGATCGATTTTCAGTATGTTTTGGACCTGTATTTTGAAAATGCTCTAACACGGAGTAGGCATGTACAGTTCACTTCTGGGACCCCAAAATATCGAATTTTCGGGTGTTTTGGGCCTGAATTTGAAATATCGACTTTGGGCACCTAAAATATCGATTTTTAGCATGTTTTCCGCCTATATTTTGAAAATATTCTAGCACTGAGTAGGCATGTACAGATCGCTTCTGGGACCCCAATATATCGAATTTTCGGGTGTTTTGAGCCTGAATTTGAGATATAAACGGGTACAGAAGATACATTCACATATCGACTCTTGGGCACCTAAAATATCGATTTTAAGCATGTTTTAAGTCTGTTCTTGAAAACATTCCAACTAGGAGTAGGGATGTACAGATCGCTTCTAGGACCCAAAAATACCGAATTTTCGGGTGTTTTGAGCCTGAATTTGAGATATAAACGGGTACAGAAGATGCATGCACATATTGACTTTGGGCACTTAAAATATCGATTTTCAGCATGTTTTGGGCCTGTATTTTGAAAATACTCTAACTAGGAGTAGGCATGTACAGATCGCTTCTGGGACCCAAAAATATCAAATTTTCGGGTGTTTTGAGCCTGAATTTAAGATATAAACGGATACAGAAGATGCATGCACATATCGACTTTGGACACTTAAAATATCGATTTTCATCATGTTTTGGGCCTGTATTTTGAAAACATTCTAGCACTGAGTAGGCATGTACAGATCGCTTCTGGGACCCCAAAATATCGAGTTTTTGGGTGTTTTGGACCTGAATTTGAGATATCGACTTTGGGCACCTAAAATATCGATTTTTAGCGTGTTTTGGGCCTATATTTTGAAAATATTCTAGCACTTAGTAGGCATGTACAGATCGCTTCTGGGACCCAAAAATATCGAATTTTCAGGTGTTTTGAGCCTGAATTTGAGATATAAACGGGTACAGAAGATGCATGCACATATCGACTTTTGACACTTAAAATATCGATTTTTAGCATGTTTTGAGCCTATATTTTGAAAACATTCTAGCACTGACTAAACATGTACAGATCGCTTATGGGACCCAAAATTATCATATTTTCGGGTGTTTTGAGGTTGAATTTGAGATATAAACGAGTGCAGAAGATGCATACACATGTTGACTTTGGGCACCTAAAATATCGATTTTCAGCATGTTTTGGGCATGCATCTGAGTAGGCATGTACAGATCGCTTCTGGGAACCCAAAATATCGAATTTTCGGGTGTTTGGAGCCTGAATTTGAGATATAAACGGGTACAGAAGATGCATGCACATATCGACTTTTGGGCACCTAAAAGATCGATTTTCAGAATGTTTTGGGCCTGTATTTTGAAAATACTCTAACACGGAGTAGGCTTGTACAGTTCGCTTCTGGGACCCCAAAATATCGAATTTTAGGGTGTTTTGGGCCTGAATTTGAAATATCGACTTTGGGCACCTTAAATATCGATTTTTAGCATGTTTTGGGCCTATATTTTGAAAATATTCTAGCACTAAGTAGGCATGTACAGATCACTTCTGGGACCCGAAAATATCGAATTTTCGGGTGTTTTGAGCCTGAATTTGAGATATAAACGGATACAGATGATGCATGCACATATCGACTTTGGACACTTAAAATATCGATTTTTAGCATGTTTTGAGCCTATATTTTGAAAAAATTCTAGCACTGAGTATGCATGTACAGGTCGCTTCTGGGACCCCAAAATATCGAATTTTCGGGTGTTTTGAGGTTGAATTTGGGTTATAAACGGGTGCAGATGATTTATACACATGTTGACTTTGGTCACCAAAAATATCGATTTTCAGTATGTTTTGGGCCTTTTTTTTTTTAAATACTCTAACACGGAGTAAGCAAGTACAGATTGCTTCTGGGACCCCAAAATATCGACTTTTCGGGTGTTTTGAGCCTGAATTTGAGATGTAAACGGTTACAGAAGATGCATGCACATATTGACTTTGGGCACCTAAAATATCAATTTTCAGCATGTTTTGGGCCTGTATTTTGAAAATACTCTAACTAGGAGTAGGCATGTACATATCGCTTCTGGGACCCCAAAATATCGAGTTTTAGGGTGTTTTGGGCCTGAATTTGAAATATCGACTTTGGGCACCTAAAATATCGATTTTTAGCATGTTTTGGGCCTATATTTTGAAAATATTCTAGCACTAAGTAGGCATGTACAGATCACTTCTGGGACCCCAAAATATCGAATTTTCGGGTGTTTTGAGCCTGAATTTGAGATATAAACGGGTACAGATGATGCATGCACATATCGACTTTGGACACTTAAAATATCGATTTTTAGCATGTTTTGAGCCTATATTTTGAAAAAATTCTAGCACTGAGTAGGCATGTACAGATCGCTTCTGGGACCACAAAATATAGAATTTTCTGGTTTTTTGAGCCTGAATTTGAGATATAAACGGGTACAGAAGATGCATGCACATATCGACTTTGGACACTTAAAATATCGATTTTTAGCATGTTTTGAGCCTATATTTTGAAAACATTCTAGCACTGACTAGACATGTACAGATCGCTTCTGAGACCCAAAATTATCATATTTTCGGGTGTTTTGAGGTTGAATTTGAGATATAAACGAGTGCAGAAGATGCATACACATGTTGACTTTGGGCACAAAAAATATCGATTTTCAGCATGTTTTGGGCCTGCATCTGAGTAGGCATGTACAGATCGCTTCTGGGACCCCAAAATATCGAATTTTCGGGTGTTTGGAGCCTGAATTTGAGATATAAACAGGTACAGAAGATGCATGCACATATCGACTTTAGAGCACCTAAAAGATCGATTTTCAGAATGTTTTGGGCCTGTATTTTGAAAATACTCTAACACGGAGTAGGCTTGTACAGTTCGCTTCTGGGACCCCAAAATATCGAATTTTCGGGTGTTTTGGGACTGAATTTGAAATATCAACTTTGGGCACCTAAAATATCGATTTTTAGCATGTTTTGGGCCTATATTTTGAAAATATTCTAGCACTAAGTAGGCATGTACAGATCACTTCTGGGACCCGAAAATATCGAATTTTCGGGTGTTTTGAGCCTGAATTTGAGATATAAACGGGTACAGATGATGCATGCACATATCGACTTTGGACACTTAAAATATCGATTATTAGCATGTTTTGAGCCTATATTTTGAAAAAATTCTAGCACTGAGTAGGCATGTACAGATCGCTTCTGGGACCCCAAAATATCGAATTTTCGGGTGTTTTGAGGTTGAATTTGGGTTATAAACGGGTGCAGAAGATGCATACACATGTTGACTTTGGTCACCAAAAATATCGATTTTCAGTATGTTTTGGGCCTGTATTTTGAAAATACTCTAACACGGAGTAAGCAAGTACAGATAGCTTCTGGGACCCCAAAATATCGACTTTTCGGGTGTTTTGAGCCTGAATTTGAGATGTAAACGGTTACAGAAGATGCATGCACATATTGACTTTGGGCACCTAAAATATCGATTTTTAGCATGTTTTGGGCCTGTATTTTGAAAATACTCTAACTAGGAGTAGGCATGTACATATCGCTTCTGGGACCCCAAAATATCGAGTTTTAGGGTGTTTTGGGCCTGAATTTGAAATATCGACTTTGGGCACCTAAAATATCGATTTTTAGCATGTTTTGGGCCCATATTTTGAAAATATTCTAGCACTAAGTAGGCATGTACAGATCACTTCTGGAACACAAAAATATCGAATTTTCGGGTGTTTTGAGCCTGAAATTGAGATATAAACGGGTACAGAAGATGCATTCACATATCGACTTTGGACACTTAAAATATCGATTTTTAGCATGTTTTAAGGCCTATATTTTGAAAAAATTCTAGCACTGAGTAGGCATGTACAGATCGCTTCTGGGACCCCAAAATATCGAATTTTCGGGTGTTTTGAGCCTGAATTTGAGATATAAACGGGTACAGAAGATGCATGCACATATCGACTTTGGACACTTAAAATATCGATTTTTAGCATGTTTTAAGCCTTTATTTTGAAAACATTCTAGCACTGACTAGACATGTACAGATCGCTTCTGGGACCCAAAATTATCAAATTTTCGGGTGTTTTGAGGTTGAATTTGAGATATAAACGAGTGCAGAAGATGCATACACATGTTGACTTTGGGCACATAAAATATCGATTTTCAGCATGTTTTGGGCCTGCATCTGAGTAGGCATGTACAGATCGCTTCTGGGACCCCAAAATATCGAATTTTCGGGTGTTTGGAGCCTGAATTTGAGATATAAACGGGTACAGAAGAAGCATGCACATATCGACTTTTGGGCACCTAAAAGATCGATTTTCAGTATTTTTTGGGCCTGTATTTTGAAAATGCTCTAACACGGAGTAGGCATGTACAGTTCACTTCTGGGACCCCAAAATATCGAATTTTCGGGTGTTTAGAACCTGAATTTGAAATATCGACTTTGGGCACCTAAAATATCGATTTTTAGCATGTTTTGGGCCTATATTTTGAAAATATTCTAGCACTGAGTAGGCATGTACAGATCGCTTCTGGGACCCCCAAATATCGAATTTTCGGGTGTTTGGAGCCTGAATTTGAGATATAAACGGGTACAGAAGATGCATGCACATATCGACTTTTGGGCACCTAAAATATCGATTTTGAGCATGTTTTAGGTCTGTTCTTGAAAACATTCCAACTAGGAGTAGAGATGTACAGATCGCTTCTAGGTCCCAAAAATACCGAATTTTCGGGTGTTTTGAGCCTGAATTTGAGATATAAACGGGTACAGAAAATGCATGAACATATCGACTTTGGACACTTAAAATATCGATTTTTAGCATGTTTTGAGCCTATATTTTGAAAACATTCTAGCACTGACTAGACATGTACAGATCGCTTCTGGGACCCAAAATTATCATATTTTCGGGTGTTTTGAGGTTAAATTTGAGATATAAACGAGTGCTGAAGATGCATACACATGTTGACTTTGGGCACCTAAAATATCGATTTTCAGCATGTTTTGGGCCTGCATCTGAGTAGGCATGTACAGATTGCTTTTGGGACCCCAAAATATCGAATTTTCGGGTGTTTGGAGCCTGAATTTGAGATATAAACGGGTACAGATGATGCATGCACATATCGACTTTTGGGCACCTAAAAGATCGATTTTCAGAATGTTTTGGGCCTGTATTTTGAAAATACTCTTACACAAAGTAGGCTTGTACAGTTCGCTTCTGGGACCCCAAAATATCGAATTTTAGTGTGTTTTGGGCCAGAATTTGAAATATCGACTTTGGGCACCTAAAATATCGATTTTTAGCATGTTTTGGGCCGATATTTTGAAAATATTCTAGCACTAAGTTGGCATGTACAGATCACTTCTGGGACCCAAAAATATCGAATTTTCGGGTGTTTTGAGCCTGAATTTGAGATATAAACGGGTACAGATGATGCATGCACATATCAACTTTGGACACTTAAAATATCGATTTTTAGCATGTTTTGAGCCTATATTTTGAAAAAATTCTAGCACTGAGTAGGCATGTACAGATCGCTTCGGGGACCCCAAAATATCGAATTTTCGGGTGATTTGAGCCTGAATTTGAGATATAAACGGGTACAGAAGATGCATGCACATATCGACTTTGGACACTTAAAATATCGATTTTTAGCATGTTTTGAGCCTTTTTTTTTTAAACATTCTAGCACTGACTAGACATGTACAGATCGCTTCTGGGACCCAAAATTATCAAATTTTCGGGTGTTTTAAGATTGAATTTGAGATATAAACGAGTGCAGAAGATGCATACACATGTTGACTTTGGGAACATAAAATATCGATTTTCAGCATGTTTTGGGCCTGCATCTGAGTAAGCATATACAGATCGCTTCTGGGACCCCAAAATATCGAATTTTCGGGTGTTTGGAGCCTGAATTTGAGATATAAACGGGTACAGAAGATGCATGCACATATCGACTTTTGGGCACCTAAAAGATCGATTTTCAGTATGTTTTGGGCCTGTATTGAGAAAATGCTCTAACACGGAGTAGGCATGTACAGTTCGCTTCTGGGACCCCAAAATATCGAATTTTCGGGTGTTTAGTACCTGAATTTGATATATCGACTTTGGGCACCTAAAATATCGATTTTTAGCATGTTTTGGGCCTATATTTTGAAAATATTCTAGCACTGAGTAGGCATGTACAGATCGCTTCTGGGACCCCAAAATATCGAATTTTCGGGTGTTTGGAGCCTGAATTTGAGATATAATCGGGTACAGAAAATGCATGCACATATCGACTTTTGGGCACCTAAAATATCGATTTTGAGCATGTTTTAGGTCTGTTCTTGAAAACATTCCAACTAGGAGTAGGGATGTACAGATCGCTTCTAGGACCCAAAAATACCGAATTTTCAGGTGTTTTGAGCCTGAATTTGAGATATAAACGGGTACAGAAAATGCATGAACATATCGACTTTGGACACTTAAAATATCGATTTTTAGCATGTTTTGAGACTATATTTTGAAAACATTCTAGCACTGACTAGACATGTACAGATCGCTTCTGGGACCCAAAATTATCAAATTTTCGGGTGTTTTGAGGTTGAATTAGAGATATAAACGAGTGCAGAAGATGCATACACATGTTGACTTTGGGCACCTAAATTATCGATTTTCAGCATGTTTTGGGCCTGCATCTGAGTAGGCATGTACAGATCGCTTCTGGGACCCCAAAATATCGAATTTTCGGGTGTTTGGAGCCTGAATTTGAGATATAAACGGGTACAGAAGAAGCATGCACATATCGACTTTTGGGCACCTAAAAGATCGATTTTCAGTATTTTTTGGGCCTGTATTTTGAAAATACTCTAACACGGAGTAGGCTTGTACAGTTCGCTTCTGGGACCCCAAAATATCGAATTTTCGGGTGTTTTGGGCCAGAATTTGAAATATCGACTTTGGGCACCTAAAATATCGATTTTTAGCATGTTTTGGGCCTATATTTTGAAAATATTCTAGCACTAAGTAGGCATGTACAGATCACTTCTGGAACCCCAAAATATCGAATTTTCGGGTGTTTTGAGGTTAAATTTGGGATATAAACGCGTACAGAAGATGCATATACATATCGACTTTTGGTCACCTAAAAGATCGATTTTCAGTATGTTTTGAGCCTGTATTTTAAAAAACTCTAACACGGAGTAGGCATATACAGTTCGCTTCTGGGACCCCAAAATATCGAATTTTCGGGTGTTTTGGGCCTGAATTTGAGATATCGACTTTGGGGACCTAAAATATTGATTTATAGCATGTTTTGCCCCTATATTTTGAAAATATTCTAGCACTAAGTAGGCATGTACAGATCACTTCTGGGACCTCAAAATATCGAATTTTCGGGTGTTTTGAGCCTGAATTTGAGATATAAACGGGTACAGATGATGCATGCACATATCGACTTTGGACACTTAAAATATAGATTTTTAGCATGTTTTGAGCCTATATTTTGAAAAAATTCTAGCACTGAGTAGGCATGTACAGATCGCTTCTGGGACCCAAAAATATCGAATTTTCGAGTGTTTTGAGGTTAAATTTGGGATATAAACGCTTACTGAAGATGCTTATACATATCGACTTTTGGACACCTAAAAGATCTATTTTCAGTATGTTTTGAGCCTGTATTTTGAAAATACTCTAACACGGAGTAGGCATATACAGTTCGCTTCTGGGACCCCAAAATATAGAATTTTCGGGTGTTTTGGGCCTGAATTTGAGATATCGACTTTGGGGACCTAAAATATTGATTTTTAGCATGTTTTGAGCCTATATTTTGAAAACATTCTAGCACTGACTAGACATGTCCAGATCACTTTTGTGACACAAAATTATCAAATTTTCGGGTGTTTTGAGGTTGAATTTGAGATATAAACGAGTGCAAAAGATGCATGCACATATCGACTTTTGGGCACCTAAAAGATCGATTTTCAGTATGTTTTGGGCCTGTATTTTGAAAATACTCTAACACGGAGTAGGCATGTACAGTTCGCTTCTGGGACCCCAAAATATCGAATTTTCGGGTGTTTTGGGCCGGAATTTGAAATATCGACTTTGGGCACCTAAAATATCGATTTTTAGCATGTTTTGGGCCTATATTTTGAAAATATTCTAGCACAGAGTAGGCATGTACAGATCGCTTCTAGGACCCCAAAATATCGAATTTTCGAGTGTTTTGAGCCTGAATTTGAGATATAAACGGGTACAGAAGATGCATGCACATATCGACTTTTGTGCACCTAAAATATCGATTTTGAGCATGTTTTGGGTCTGTATCTTGAAAACATTCTAACTAGGAGTAGGCATGTACAGATCGCTTCTGGGACCCAAAAATATCGAATTTTCGGGTGTTTTGAGCCTGAATTTGAGATATAAACGGGTACAGAAGATACATGCACATATCGACTTTGGACACTTAAAATATCGATTTTCAGCATGTTTTAGGCCTGTATTTTGAAAACATTCTAGCACTGACTGAGTAGGCATGTACAGATCGCTTCTGGGACCCCAAAAGATCGAGTTTTTGGGTGTTTTGGACCTAAATTTGAGATATCGGCTTTGGGCACCTAAAATATCGATTTTTAGCATGTTTTGGGCCTATATTTTGAAAATATTCTAGCACTGAGTAGGCATGTACAGATCGCTTCTGGGACCCCAAAATATCGAATATTCGGGAGTTTTGAGCCTGAATTTGAGATATAAACGGGTACAGAAGATGCATGCACATATTGACTTTGGGCACCTAAAATATCGATTTTCAGCATGTTTTGGGCCTGTATTTTGAAAATACTCTAACTAGGAGTAGGCATGTACAAATCGCTTCTGGGACCCAAAAATATCGAATTTTCGGGTGTTTTGAGCCTGAATTTGAGATATAAACGGGTACAGAAAATGCATGCACATTTCGACTTTGGACACTTAAAATATCGATTTTCAGCATGTTTTGAGCCTATATTTTGAAAAAATTCTAGCACAGACTAGGCATGTACAGATCGCTTCTGCGACCCAAAAATATCGAATTTTCGGGTGTTTTGAGGTTAAATTTGGGATATAAACGGGTACAGAAGATCCATTTACATATCGACTTTTGGACACCTAAAAGATCGATTATCAGTATGTTTTGAGCCTGTATTTTGAAAATACTCTAACACGTAGTAGGCATGTACAGTTCGCTTCTGGGACCCCAAAATATCGAATTTTCTGGTGTTTTGGGCCTGAATTTGAGATATCGACTTTGGGGACCTAAAATATCGATTTTTAGCGTGTTTTGGGCCTATATTTTGAAAATATTCTAGCACTAAGTAGGCATGTACAGATCACTTCTGGGACCCCAAAATATCGAATTTTCGGGTGTTTTGAGCCTGAATTTGAGATATAAACGGGTACAGATGATGCATGCACATATCGACTTTGGACACTTAAAATATCGATTTTTAGCATGTTTTCAGCCTATATTTTGAAAAATTTCTAGCACTGAGTAGGTATGTACAGATCGCTTCTGGGACCCAAAAATATCGAATTTTCGGGTGTTTTGAGGCTGAATTTGGAATATTAACGGGTGCAGAAGATGCATACCCATGTTGACTTTGGTCACCTAAAATATCGATTTTCAGCTTGTTTTGGGCCTGTATTTTGAAAATACTCTAACACGGAGTAAGCAAGTACAGATCGCTTCTGGGACCCCAAAATATCGAATTTTCGGGTGTTTGGAGCCTGAATTTGAGATAAAAACGGGTACAGAAGATGCATCCACATATCGACTTTTGGGCACCTAAAAGATCGATTTTCAGTATGTTTTGGGCCTGTATATTGAAAATACTCTAACACGGAGTAGGCATGTACACATCGCTTCTGGGACCCCAAAATATCGAATTTTTGGGTGTTTTTGGCCTGAATTTTAGATATCGACTTTGGGCACCTAAAATATCGATTTTTAGCATGTTTTGGGCCTATATTTTGAAAATATTCTAGCACTGAGTAGGCATGTACAGATCGCTTCTGGGACCCCAAAATATCGAATTTTCGGGTGTTTTGAGCCTGAAATTGAGATATAAACGGGTACAGAAGATGCATGCACATATCGACTTTTGGGCACCTAAAATATCGATTTTGAGCATGTTTTGGATCTGTATCTTGAAAACATTCTAACTAGGAGTAGGGATGTACAGATCGCTTCTGGGACCCAAAAATACCGAATTTTCGGGTGTTTTGAGCCTGAATTTGAAATATAAACGGGTGAAGAAGATGCATACACATGTTGACTTTGGTCACCTAAAATATCGATTTTCAGCTTGTTTTGGGCCTGTATTTTGAAAATACTCTAACACGGAGTAAGCATGTACAGATCGCTTCTGGGACCCGGAAATATCGAATTTTCGGGTGTTTTGAGCCTGAATTTGAGATATAAACGGGTACTGAAGATGCATCCACATATCGACTTTTGGGCACCTAAAAGATCGATTTTCAGTATGTTTTGGGCCTGTATTTTGAAAATACTCTAACACGGAGTAGGCATGTACAGATCGCTTCTGGGAACTAAAATTATCGAATTTTCGGGTGTTTTGAGCCTGAATTTGAGACAAAAAACGGGTACAGAAGATGCATGCACATATTGACTTTGGGCACCTAAAATATCGATTTTCAGCATGTTTTGGGCCTGCATCTCAGTAGGCATGTACAGATCGCTTCTGGGACCCCAAAATTTCGAATTTTCGGGTGTTTGGAGCCTGAATTTGAGATATAAACGGGTACAGAAGATGCATGCACATATCGACTTTTGGGCACCTAAAATATCGATTTTGAGCATGTTTTGGGTCTGTATCATGAAAACATTCTAACTAGGAGTAGGGATGTACGGATCTCTTCTGGGACCCAAAAATACCGAATTTTCAGGTGTTTTGAGCCTGAATTTGAAATATAAACGGGTACAGAAGATGCATGCACAAATCGACTTTGGACACTTAAAATATCGATTTTCAGCATGTTTTGGGCCTGTATTTTGAAAACATTCTAGCACTGAGTAGGCATGTACAGATCGCTTCTGGGACCCCAAAATATCGAGTTTTTGGGTGTTTTGGACCTGAATTTGAGATATTGACTTTGGGCACCTAAAATATCAATTTTCAGCATGTTTTCGGCCTGTATTTTGAAAATACTCTAACTAGGAGTAGGCATGTACAGATCACTTGTGGGACCCAAAAATATCGAATTTTCGGGTGTTTTGAGCCTGAATTTGAGATATAAACGGGTACAGAAGATGCATGCACATATCGACTTTGGACACTTAAAATATCGATTTTTAGCATGTTTTGAGCCTATATTTTGAAAACATTCTAACTAAGAGTAGGGAGGTACAGATCGCTTCTAGGACCCTAAAATACCCAATTTTCGGTGGTTTTGAGCCTGAATTCGAGATATAAACGGGTATAAAAGATGCATGCACATATCGACTTTGGACACTTAAAATATCGATTTTTAGCATGTTTTGAGCCTATAATTTGAAAACATTCTAGCACTGACTAGACATGTACAGATCGCTTCTGGGACCCAAAATTATCGAATTTTCGGGTGTTTTGAGGTTGAATTTGAGATATAAACGAGTGCAGAAGATGCATACACATGTTCAATTTGGGTACCTAAAATATCAATTTTTAGCATGTTTTGGGCCTGCATCTGAGTAGGCATGTACAGATCGCTTCTTGGACCCCAAAATATCGAATTTTCGGGTGTTTCCAGCCTGAATTTGAGTTAAAAACGGGTACAGAAGATGCATGCACATATCGACTTTTGAGCACATAAAATATCGATTTGGAGCATGTTTTGGGTCTGTATCTTGAAAACATTCTAACTAGGAGTAGGGATGTACAGATCGCTTCTAGGACCCAAAAATACCGAATTTTCGGGTGTTTTGAGCCTGAATTTGATATATAAACGGGTACAGAAGATGCATGCACATATTGACTTTGGGCACCTAAAATATCGATTTTGAGCATGTTTTGGGTCTGTATCTTGAAAACATTCTAACTAGGAGTAGGGAGGTACAGATCGCTTCTAGGACCCAAAAATACCCAATTTTCGGGTGTTTTGAGCCTGAATTCGAGATATAAACGGGTACAGAAGATGCATGCACATATCGACTTTGGACACTTAAAATATCGATTTTTAGCATGTTTTGAGCCTATATTTTGAAAACATTCTAGCACTGACTAGACATGTACAGATCGCTTCTGGGACCCAAAATTATCGAGTTTTCGGGTGTTTTGAGGTTGAATTTGAGATATAAACGAGTGCAGAAGATGCATACACATGTTCAATTTGGGTACCTAAAATATCGATTTTTAGCATGTTTTGGGCCTGCATCTGAGTAGGCATGTACAGATCGCTTCTGGGACCCCAAAATATCGAATTTTCGGGTGTTTGCAGCCTGAATTTGAGATAAAAACGGGTACAGAAGATGCATGCACATATCGACTTTTGGGCACCTAAAAGATCGATTTTCAGTATGTTTTGGGCCTGTGCTTTGAAAATACTCTAACACGGAGTAGGCATGTACAGTTCGCTTCTGGGACCCCAAAATATCAAATTTTCGGGTGTTTTGGGCCTGAATTTGAGATATCGACTTTGGGGACCTAAAATATCGATTTTTAGCATGTTTTGGGCCTATATTTTGAAAATATTCTAGCACTAAGTAGGCATGTACAGATCACTTCTGGGACCCCAAAATATCGAATTTTCGGGTGTTTTGAGCCTGAATTTCAGATATAAACGGGTACAGATGATGCATGCACATATCGACTTTGGGCACTTAAAATATCGATTTTTAGCATGTTTTGAGCCTATATTTGAAAAAAATTCTAGCACTGAGTAGGCATGTACAGATCGCTTCTGGGACCCAAAAATATCGAATTTTCGGGTGTTTTGAGGTTGAATTTTGGATATAAACGGGTGAAGAAGATGCATACACATGTTGACTTTGGTCACCTAAAATATCGATTTTCAGCTTGTTTTGGGCCTGTATTTTGAAAATACTCTAACACGGAGTAAGCATGTACAGATCGCTTCTGGGACCTAAAATTATCGAATTTTTGGGTGTTTTGAGCCTGAATTTGAGATAAAAAACGTGTACAGAAGATGCATGCACATATTGACTTTGGGCACCTAAAATATCGAATTTCAGCATGTTTTGGGCCTGTATTTTGAAAATACTCTAACTAGGAGTAGGCATGTACAGATTGCTTCTGGGACCCAAAAATATCGAATTTTCGGGTGTTTTGAGCCTGAATTTGAGATATAAACGGGTGCAGAAGATGCATACACATGTTGACTTTGGGCACCTAAAATATCGATTTTCAGCATGTTTTGGGCCTGCATCTGAGTAGGCATGTACAGATCGCTTCTGGGACCCCAAAATATCGAATTTTCGGGTGATTGGAGCCTGAATTTGAGATATAAACGGGTACAGAAGATGCATGCACATATCGACTTTTGGGCACCTAAAAGATCGATTTTCAGTATGTTTGGGGCCTGTATTTTGAAAATACTCTAACACTGAGTAGGCATGTACAGTTCGCTTCTGGGACCCCCAAATATCGAATTTTCGGGTGTTTTGGGCCTGAATTTGAAATATCGACTTTGGTCACCTAAAATATCGATTTTTAGCATGTTTTGGGCCTATATTTTGAAAATATTCTAGCACTAAGTAGGCATGTACAGATCACTTCTGGGACCCCAAAATATCGAATTTTCGGGTGTTTTGAGCCTGTATTTGAGATATAAACGAGTACAGATGATGCATTCATATATCGACTTTGGACACTTAAAATATCGATTTTTAGCATGTTTTGAGCATATATTTTGAAAAAATTCTAGCACTGAGTAGGCATGTACAGATCGCTTCTGGGACCCAAAAATATGGAATTTTCGGGTGTTTTGAGGTTAAATTTGGGATATAAACGGGTACAGAAGATGCATTTACATATCGACTTTTGGGCACCTAAAAGATCGATTTTCAGTATGTTTTGAGCCTGTATTTTGAAAATACTCTAACACGGAGTAGGCATGTACAGTTCGCTTCTGGGACCCCAAAATATCGAATTTTCGGGTGCTTTGAGGTTGAATTTGAGATATAAACTAGTGCAGAAGATGCATACACATGTTCAATTTGGGTACCTAAAATATCGATTTTTAGCATGTTCTGGGCCTGCATCTGAGTAGGCATGTACAAATCGCTTCTGGGACCCCAAAATATCGAATTTTCGGGTGTTTGGAGCCTGAATTTGAGATATAAACGGGTACAGAAGATGCATGCACATATCGACTTTTGGGCACCTAAAAGATCGATTTTCAGTATGTTTTGGGCCTGTATTTTGAAAATACTCTAACACGGAGTAGGCATGTACAGTTCGCTTCTGGGACCCCAAAATATCGAATTTTAAGGTGTATTGGGCCTGAATTTGAAATATCGACTTTGGGAACCTAAAATATCGATTTTTAGCATGTTTTGGGCCTATATTTTGAAAATATTCTAGCACTAAGTAGGCATGTGCAGATCACTTCTGGGACCCCAAAATATCGAATTTTTGGGTTTTTTGAGCCTGAATTTGAGATATAAATGGGTACAGAAGATGCATGCACATATCGACTTTTTGGCACCTAAAATATCGATTTTGAGCATGTTTTGGGTCTGTATCTTGAAAACATTCTAATTAGGAGTAGGGATGTACAGATCGCTTCTAGGACACAAAAATACCGAATTTTTGGGTGTTTTGAGCCTGAATTTGAGATATAAACGGGTACAGAAGATGCATTCACATATCGACTTTGGACACTTAAAATATCGATTTTTAGCATGTTTTGAGCCTATATTTTGAAAACATTCTAGCACTGACTAGACATGTACAGATCGCTTCTGGTACCCAAAATTATCAAATTTTCAGGTGTTTTGAGGTTGAATTTGAGATATAAACGAGTGCAGAAGATGCATACACATGTTGACTTTGGGCACCTAAATTATCGATTTTCAGCATGTTTTGGGCCTGCATCTGAGTAGGCACGTACATATCGCTTCTGGGACCCCAAAATATCGAATTTTCGGGTGTTTGGAGCCTGAATTTGAGAAATAAACGGGTACAGAAGATGCATGCACATATCGACTTTTGGGCACCTAAAAGATCGATTTTCAGTATGTTTTGGGCCTGTATTTTGAAAATACTCTAACACTGAGTAGGCATGTACAGTTCGCTTCTGGGACCCCAAAATATCGAATTTTCGGGTGTTTAGAGCCTGAATTTGAGATATAAACGGGAACAGAAGATGCATGCACATATCAACTTTTGGGCACCTAAAATATCGATTTTGAGCATGTTTTGGGTCTGTATCTTGAAAACATTCTAACTAGGAGTAGGCATGTACAGATCGCTTCTAGGACACAAAAATACCGAATTTTTGGGTGTTTTGAGCCTGAATTTGAGATATAAACGGGTACAGAAGATGCATTCAAATATCGACTTTGGACACTTAAAATATCGATTTTTAGCATGTTTTGAGCCTATATTTTGAAAACATTCTAGCACTGACTAGACATGTACAGATCGCTTCTGGGACCCAAAATTATCAAATTTTCGGGTGTTTTGAGGTTGAATTAGAGATATAAACGAGTGCAGAAGATGCATACACATGTTGACTTTGGGCACCTAAATTATTGATGTTCAGCATGTTTTGGGCCTTCATCTGAGTAGGCATGTACATATCGCTTCTGGGACCCCAAAATATTGAATTTTCCGGTGTTTTGGGCCTGAATTTGAAATATCAACTTTGGGCACCTAAAATATCGATTTTTAGCATGTTTTGGGCCTATATTTTGAAAATATTCTAACACTGAGTTGGCATGTACAGATCGCCTCTGGGACCCCATTTTATCGAATTTTCGGGTGTTTTGAGCCTGAATTTGAGATATAAACGGGTACAGAAGATGCATGCACATACCGACTTTTGGGCACCTAAAATATCGATTTTGAGCATGTTTTGGGTCTGTATCTTGAAAACATTCTAACTAGGAGTAGGGATGTACAGATCGCTTCTAGGACCCAAAAATACCGAATTTTCGGGTGTTTTGAGCCGGAATTTGAGATATAAACGGGTACAGAAGATGCATGCACATATTGACTTTGGGCACCTAAAATATCGATTTTCAGCATGTTTTGGACCTGTATTTTGAAAATACTCTAACTTGGAGTAGGCATGTACAGATCGCTTCTGGGACCCAAAAATATCGAATTTTCGGGTGTTTTGAGCCTGAATTTGAGATATAAACGGGTACAGAAGATGCATGCACATATCGACTTTGGACACTTAAAATATCGATTTTTAGCATGTTTTGAGCCTATATTTAGAAAACATTTTAGCACTGACTAGACATGTACAGATCGCTTCAGGAACCCAAAATCATCGAATTTTCGGGTGTTTTGAGGTTGAATTTGAGATATTAACGAGTTCAGAAGATGCATACACATGTTCAATTTGGGTACCTAAAATATCGATTTTTAGCATGTTTTGGGCCTGCATCTGAGTAGGCATGTACAGATCGCTTCTGGGACCCCAAAATATCGAATTTTCGGGTGTTTGGAGCTTGAATTTGAGATATAAACGGGTACAGAAGATGCATGCACATATCGACTTTTGGGCACCTAAAAGATCGATTTTCAGTATGTTTTGGGCCTGTATTTTGAAAATACTCTAACACTGAGTAGGCATGTTGAGTTCGCTTCTGGGACCCCAAAATATCGAATTTTCGGGTGTTTTGAGCCTGAATTTGAGATATAAACGGGAACAGAAGATGCATGCACATATCAACTTTTGGGCACCAAAATATCGATTTTGAGCATGTTTTGGGTCTGTATCTTGAAAACATTCTAACTAGGAGTAGGCATGTACAGATCGCTTCTAGGACACAAAAATACCGAATTTTTGGGTGTTTTGAGCCTGAATTTGAGATATAAACGGGTACAGAAGATGCATTCAAATATCGACTTTGGACACTTAAAATATCGATTTTTAGCATGTTTTGAGCCTATATTTTGAAAACATTCTAGCACTGACTAGACATGTACAGATCGCTTCTGGGACCCAAAATTATCAAATTTTCGGGTGTTTTGAGGTTGAATTAGAGATATAAACGAGTGCAGAAGATGCATACACATGTAGACTTTGGGCACCTAAATTATTGATGTTCAGCATGTTTTGGGCCTTCATCTGAGTAGGCATGTACATATCGCTTCTGGGACCCCAAAATATTGAATTTTCCGGTGTTTTGGGCCTGAATTTGAAATATCAACTTTGGGCACCTAAAATATCGATTTTTAGCATGTTTTGGGCCTATATTTTGAAAATATTCTAACACTGAGTTGGCATGTACAGATCGCCTCTGGGACCCCAAAATATCGAATTTTCGGGTGTTTTGAGCCTGAATTTGAGATATAAACGGGTACAGAAGATGCATGCACATACCGACTTTTGGGCACCTAAAATATCGATTTTGAGCATGTTTGGGTCTGTATCTTGAAAACATTCTAACTAGGAGTAGGGATGTACAGATCGCTTCTAGGACCCAAAAATACCGAATTTTCGGGTGTTTTGAGCCGGAATTTGAGATATAAACGGGTACAGAAGATGCATGCACATATTGACTTTGGGCACCTAAAATATCGATTTTCAGCATGTTTTGGACCTGTATTTTGAAAATACTCTAACTTGGAGTAGGCATGTACAGATCGCTTCTGGGACCCAAAAATATCGAATTTTCGGGTGTTTTGAGCCTGAATTTGAGATATAAACGGGTACAGAAGATGCATGCACATATCGACTTTGGACACTTAAAATATCGATTTTTAGCATGTTTTGAGCCTATATTTAGAAAACATTTTAGCACTGACTAGACATGTACAGATCGCTTCAGGAACCCAAAATCATCGAATTTTCGGGTGTTTTGAGGTTGAATTTGAGATATTAACGAGTTCAGAAGATGCATACACATGTTCAATTTGGGTACCTAAAATATCGATTTTTAGCATGTTTTGGGCCTGCATCTGAGTAGGCATGTACAGATCGCTTCTGGGACCCCAAAATATCGAATTTTCGGGTGTTTGGAGCTTGAATTTGAGATATAAACGGGTACAGAAGATGCATGCACATATCGACTTTTGGGCACCTAAAAGATCGATTTTCAGTATGTTTTGGGCCTGTATTTTGAAAATACTCTAACACTGAGTAGGCATGTTGAGTTCGCTTCTGGGACCCCAAAATATCGAATTTTCGGGTGTTTTGAGCCTGAATTTGAGATATAAACGGGTACAGAAGATGCATGCACATATCGACTTTTGGGCACCTAAAATATCGATTTTGAGCATGTTTTTGGTCTGTATCTTGAAAACATTCTAACTAGGAGTAGGCATGTACAGATCGCTTCTAGGACACAAAAATACTGAATTTTTGGGTGTTTTGAGCCTGAATTTGAGACATAAACGGGTACAGAAGATGCATTCACATATCGACTTTGGACACTTAAAATATCGATTTTTAGCATGTTTTGAGCCTATATTTTGAAAACATTCTAGCACTGACTAGACATGTACAGATCGCTTCTGGGACCCAAAATTATCAAATTTTCGGGTGTTTTGAGGTTGAATTTGAGATATAAACGAGTGCAGAAGATGCATACACATGTTAAATTTGGGCACCTAAATTATCGATTTTCAGCATGTTTTGGGCCTGCATCTGAGTAGGCATGTACATATCGCTTCTGGGACCCCAAAATGTCGAATTTTCGGGTGTTTTTGGCCTGAATTTGAAATATCAACTTTGGGCACCTAAAATATCGATTTTTAGCATGTTTTGGGCCTATATTTTGAAAATATTCTAACACTGAGTAGGCATGTACAGTTTGCTTCTGGGACCCCAAAATATCGAATTTTCGGGTGTATTGAGCCTGAATTTGAGATATAAACGGGTACAGAAGATGCATGCACATACAGACTTTTGGGCACCTAAAATATCAATTTTTAGCATGTTTTAGGCCTATATTTTGAAAATATTCTAACACTGAGTAGGCATGTACAGATCGCTTCTGGGACCCCAAAATATCGAATTTTCGGGTGTTTTGAGCCTGAATTTGAGATATAAACGGGTGCAGAAGATGCATGCACATACCGACTTTTGGGCACCTAAAATATCGATTTTGAGCATGTTTTGGGTCTGTATCTTGAAAACATTCTAACTAGGAGTAGGCATGTACAGATTGCTTCTGGGACCCAAAAATATCGAATTTTCGGGGGTTTTGAGCCTGAATTTGAGATATAAACGAGTACAGAAGATGCATGCACATATCGACTTTGGACACTTAAAATATCGATTTTTAGCATGTATTGAGCCTATATTTTGAAAATATTTTAGCACTGACTAGACATGTACAGATAGCTTCTGGGACCCAAAATTATCAAATTTTTTGGGTGTTTTGAGATTGAATTTGAGATATAAACGAGTGTAGAAGATGCATGCACATGTTGAATTTGGGCACCTAAATTATCGATTTTCAGCATGTTTTGGGCATGTATTTTGAAAACATTCTAGCACTGAGTAGGCATGTACAGATCGCTTCTGGGACCCCAAAATATCGAGTTTTGGGGTGTTTTGGACCTGAATTTGAGATATCGACTTTGGGCACCTAAAATATCGATTTTTAGCATGTTTTGGGCCTATATTTTGAAAATATTCTAGCACTGAGTAGGCATGTACAGATCGCTTCTGGGACCCCAAAATATCGAATTTTCGGGTGTTTTGAGCCTGAATTTGAGATATAAACGGGTACAGAAGATGAATGCACATATTGACTTTGGGCACCTAAAATATCGATTTTCAGCATGTTTTGGGCCTGTATTTTGAAAATTCTCTAACTAGGAGTAGGCATGTACAGATCGCTTCTGGGACCCAAAAATATCGAATTTTCTTGTGTTTTGAGCCTGAATTTGAGATATAAACGGGTACAGAAGATGCATTCACATATCGACTTTGGACACTTAAAATATCGATTTTTAGCATGTTTTGAGCCTATATTTTGAAAACATTCTAGCACTGACTAGACATGTACAGATCGCTTCTGGTACCCAAAATTATCAAATTTTCAGGTGTTTTGAGGTTGAATTTGAGATATAAACGAGTGCAGAAGATGCATACATATGTTGACTTTGGGCACCTAAATTATCGATTTTCAGCATGTTTTGGGCCTGCATCTGAGTAGGCACGTACATATCGCTTCTGGGACCCCAAAATATCGAATTTTCGGGTGTTTGTAGCCTGAATTTGAGAAATAAACGGGTACAGAAGATGCATGCACATATCGACTTTTGGGAACCTAAAAGATCGATTTTCAGTATGTTTTGGGCCTGTATTTTGAAAATACTCTAACACTGAGTAGGCATGTACAGTTCGCTTCTGGGACCCCAAAATATCGAATTTTCGGGTGTTTGGAGCCTGAATTTGAGATATAAACGGGAACAGAAGATGCATGCACATATCAACTTTTGGGCACCTAAAATATCGATTTTGAGCATGTTTTGGGTCTGTATCTTGAAAACATTCTAACTAGGAGTAGGCATGTACAGATCGCTTCTAGGACACAAAAATACCGAATTTTTGGGTGTTTTGAGCCTGAATTTGAGATATAAACGGGTACAGAAGATGCATTCAAATATCGACTTTGGACACTTAAAATATCGATTTTTAGCATGTTTTGAGCCTATATTTTGAAAACATTCTAGCACTGACTAGACATGTACAGATCGCTTCTGGGACCCAAAATTATCAAATTTTCGGGTGTTTTGAGGTTGAATTAGAGATATAAACGAGTGCAGAAGATGCATACACATGTTGACTTTGGGCACCTAAATTATCGATTTTTAGCATGTTTTGGGCCTGCATCTGAGTAGGCATGTACAGATCGCTTCTGGGACCGCAAAATATCGAATTTTCGGGTGTTTGGAGCTTGAATTTGAGATATAAACGGGTACAGAAGATGCATGCACATATCGACTTTTGGGCACCTAAAAGATCGATTTTCAGTATGTTTTGGGCCTGTATTTTGAAAATACTCTAACACTGAGTAGGCATGTAGAGTTCGCTTCTGGGACCCCAAAATATCGAATTTTCGGGTGTTTTGAGCCTGAATTTGAGATATAAACGGGTACAGAAGATGCATGCACATATCGACTTTTGGGCACCTAAAATATCGATTTTGAGCATGTTTTTGGTCTGTATCTTGAAAACATTCTAACTAGGAGTAGGCATGTACAGATCGCTTCTAGGACACAAAAATACCGAATTTTTGGGTGTTTTGAGCCTGAATTTGAGACATAAACGTGTACAGAAGATGCATTCACATATCGACTTTGGACACTTAAAATATCGATTTTTAGCATGTTTTGAGCCTATATTTTGAAAACATTCTAGCACTGACTAGACATGTACAGATCGTTTCTGGCACCCAAAATTATCAAATTTTCGGGTGTTTTGAGGTTGAATTTGAGATATAAACGAGTGCAGAAGATGCATACACATGTTCAATTTGGGCACCTAAATTATCGATTTTCAGCATGTTTTGGGCCTGCATCTGAGTAGGCATGTACATATCGCTTCTGGGACCCCAAAATGTCGAATTTTCGGGTGTTTTGGGCCTGAATTTGAAAAATCAACTTTGGGCACCTAAAATATCGATTTTTAGCATGTTTTGGGCCTATATTTTGAAAATATTCTAACACTGAGTAGGCATGTACAGTTTGCTTCTGGGACCCCAAAATATCGAATTTTCGGGTGTTTTGAGCCTGAATTTGAGATATAAACGGGTACAGAAGATGCATGCACATACCGACTTTTGGGCACCTAAAATATCGATTTTTAGCATGTTTTAGGCCTATATTTTGAAAATATTCTAACACTGAGTAGGCATGTACAGATCGCTTCTGGGACCCCAAAATATCGAATTTTCGGGTGTTTTGAGCCTGAATTTGAGATATAAACGGGTACAGAAGATGCATGCACATACCGACTTTTGGGCACCTAAAATATCGATTTTGAGCATGTTTTGGGTCTGTATCTTTAAAACATTCTAACTAGGAGTAGGCATGTACAGATTGCTTCTGGGACCCAAAAATATCGAATTTTCGGGGGTTTTGAGCCTGAACTTGAGATATAAACGGGTACAGAAGATGCATGCACATATCGACTTTGGACACTTAAAATATCGATTTTTAGCATGTTTTGAGCCTATATTTTGAAAATATTCTAGCACTGACTAGACATGTACAGATCGCTTCTGGGACCCAAAATTATCAAATTTTTTGGGTGTTTTGAGGTTGAATTTGAGATATAAACGAGTGTAGAAGATGCATACACATGTTGACTTTGGGCACCTAAAATATCGATTTTCAGCATGTTTTGGGCCTGCATCTGAGTAGGCATGTACAGATCGCTTCTGGGACCCAAAAATATCGAATTTTCGTGGGTTTGGAGCCTGAATTTGAGATATAAACGGGTACAGAAGATACATTTACATATCGACTTTTGGGCACCTAACAGATCGATTTTCAGTATGTTTTGGGCCTGTAAATTGAAAATACTCTAACACGGAGTAGTCATGTACAGATCGCTTCTGGGACCCCAAAATATCGAATTTTTGGGTGTTTTTGGCCTGAATTTGAGATATCGACTTTGGGAACCTAAAATATCGATTTTTAGCATGTTTTGGGCCTATATTTTGAAAATATTCTAGCACTGAGCAGGCATGTACAGATCGCTTCTGGGACCCCAAAATATCGAATTTTCGGGTGTTTTGAGCCTGAATTTGAGATATAAACGGGTACAGAAGATGAATGCACATATTGACTTTGGGCACCTAAAATATCGATTTTCAGCATGTTTTGGGCCTGTATTTTGAAAATTCTCTAACTAGGAGTAGGCATGTACAGATCGCTTCTGGGACCCAAAAATATCGAATTTTCTTGTGTTTTGAGCCTGAATTTGAGATATAAACGGGTACAGAAGATGCATTCACATATCGACTTTGGACACTTAAAATATCGATTTTTAGCATGTTTTGAGCCTATATTTTGAAAACATTCTAGCACTGACTAGACATGTACAGATCGCTTCTGGTACCCAAAATTATCAAATTTTCAGGTGTTTTGAGGTTGAATTTGAGATATAAACGAGTGCAGAAGATGCATACACATGTTGACTTTGGGCACCTAAATTATCGATTTTCAGCATGTTTTGGGCCTGCATCTGAGTAGGCACGTACATATCGCTTCTGGGACCCCAAAATATCGAATTTTCGGGTGTTTGTAGCCTGAATTTGAGAAATAAACGGGTACAGAAGATGCATGCACATATCGACTTTTGGGAACCTAAAAGATCGATTTTCAGTATGTTTTGGGCCTGTATTTTGAAAATACTCTAACACTGAGTAGGCATGTACAGTTCGCTTCTGGGACCCCAAAATATCGAATTTTCGGGTGTTTGGAGCCTGAATTTGAGATATAAACGGGAACAGAAGATGCATGCACATATCAACTTTTGGGCACCTAAAATATCGATTTTGAGCATGTTTTGGGTCTGTATCTTTAAAACATTCTAACTAGGAGTAGGCATGTACAGATTGCTTCTGGGACCCAAAAATATCGAATTTTCGGGGGTTTTGAGCCTGAACTTGAGATATAAACGGGTACAGAAGATGCATGCACATATCGACTTTGGACACTTAAAATATCGATTTTTAGCATGTTTTGAGCCTATATTTTGAAAATATTCTAGCACTGACTAGACATGTACAGATCGCTTCTGGGACCCAAAATTATCAAATTTTTTGGGTGTTTTGAGGTTGAATTTGAGATATAAACGAGTGTAGAAGATGCATACACATGTTGACTTTGGGCACCTAAAATATCGATTTTCAGCATGTTTTGGGCCTGCATCTGAGTAGGCATGTACAGATCGCTTCTGGGACCCAAAAATATCGAATTTTCGTGGGTTTGGAGCCTGAATTTGAGATATAAACGGGTACAGAAGATACATTTACATATCGACTTTTGGGCACCTAACAGATCGATTTTCAGTATGTTTTGGGCCTGTAAATTGAAAATACTCTAACACGGAGTAGTCATGTACAGATCGCTTCTGGGACCCCAAAATATCGAATTTTTGGGTGTTTTTGGCCTGAATTTGAGATATCGACTTTGGGAACCTAAAATATCGATTTTTAGCATGTTTTGGGCCTATATTTTGAAAATATTCTAGCACTGAGTAGGCATGTACAGATCGCTTCTGGGACCCCAAAATATCGAATTTTCGGGTGTTTTGAGCCTGAATTTGAGATATAAACGGGTACAGAAGATGAATGCACATATTGACTTTGGGCACCTAAAATATCGATTTTCAGCATGTTTTGGGCCTGTATTTTGAAAATTCTCTAACTAGGAGGAGGCATGTACAGATCGCTTCTGGGACCCAAAAATATCGAATTTTCTTGTGTTTTGAGCCTGAATTTGAGATATAAACGGGTACAGAAGATGCATTCACATATCGACTTTGGACACTTAAAATATCGATTTTTAGCATGTTTTGAGCCTATATTTTGAAAACATTCTAGCACTGACTAGACATGTACAGATCGCTTCTGGTACCCAAAATTATCAAATTTTCAGGTGTTTTGAGGTTGAATTTGAGATATAAACGAGTGCAGAAGATGCATACACATGTTGACTTTGGGCACCTAAATTATCGATTTTCAGCATGTTTTGGGCCTGCATCTGAGTAGGCACGTACATATCGCTTCTGGGACCCCAAAATATCGAATTTTCGGGTGTTTGTAGCCTGAATTTGAGAAATAAACGGGTACAGAAGATGCATGCACATATCGACTTTTGGGCACCTAAAAGATCGATTTTCAGTATGTTTTGGGCCTGTATTTTGAAAATACTCTAACACTGAGTAGGCATGTACAGTTCGCTTCTGGGACCCCAAAATATCGAATTTTCGGGTGTTTGGAGCCTGAATTTGAGATATAAACGGGAACAGAAGATGCATGCACATATCAACTTTTGGGCACCTAAAATATCGATTTTGAGCATGTTTTGGGTCTGTATCTTGAAAACATTCTAACTAGGAGTAGGCATGTACAGATCGCTTCTAGGACACAAAAATACCGAATTTTTGGGTGTTTTGAGCCTGAATTTGAGATATAAACGGGTACAGAAGATGCATTCAAATATCGACTTTGGACACTTAAAATATCGATTTTTAGCATGTTTTGAGCCTATATTTTGAAAACATTCTAGCACTGACTAGACATGTACAGATCGCTTCTGGGACCCAAAATTATCAAATTTTCGGGTGTTTTGAGGTTGAATTAGAGATATAAACGAGTGCAGAAGATGCATACACATGTTGACTTTGGGCACCTAAATTATCGATTTTTAGCATGTTTTGGGCCTGCATCTGAGTAGGCATGTACAGATCGCTTCTGGGACCCCAAAATATCGAATTTTCTGGTGTTTGGAGCTTGAATTTGAGATATAAACGGGTACAGAAGATGCATGCACATATCGACTTTTGGGCACCTAAAATATCGATTTTCAGTATGTTTTGGGCCTGTATTTTGAAAATACTCTAACACTGAGTAGGCATGTAGAGTTCGCTTCTGGGACCCCAAAATATCGAATTTTCGGGTGTTTTGAGCCTGAATTTGAGATATAAACGGGTACAGAAGATGCATGCACATATCGACTTTTGGGCACCTAAAATATCGATTTTGAGCATGTTTTTGGTCTGTATCTTGAAAACATTCTAACTAGGAGTAGGCATGTACAGATCGCTTCTAGGACACAAAAATACCGAATTTTTGGGTGTTTTGAGCCTGATTTGAGACATAAACGTGTACAGAAGATGCATTCACATATCGACTTTGGACACTTAAAATATCGATTTTTAGCATGTTTTGAGCCTATATTTTGAAAACATTCTAGCACTGACTAGACATGTACAGATCGCTTCTGGCACCCAAAATTATCAAATTTTCGGGTGTTTTGAGGTTGAATTTGAGATATAAACGAGTGCAGAAGATGCATACACATGTTCAATTTGGGCACCTAAATTATCGATTTTCAGCATGTTTTGGGCCTGCATCTGAGTAGGCATGTACATATCGCTTCTGGGACCCCAAAATGTCGAATTTTCGGGTGTTTTGGGCCTGAATTTGAAAAATCAACTTTGGGCACCTAAAATATCGATTTTTAGCATGTTTTGGGCCTATATTTTGAAAATATTCTAACACTGAGTAGGCATGTACAGTTTGCTTCTGGGACCCCAAAATATCGAATTTTCGGGTGTTTTGAGCCTGAATTTGAGATATAAACGGGTACAGAAGATGCATGCACATACCGACTTTTGGGCACCTAAAATATCGATTTTTAGCATGTTTTAGGCCTATATTTTGAAAATATTCTAACACTGAGTAGGCATGTACAGATCGCTTCTGGGACCCCAAAATATCGAATTTTCGGGTGTTTTGAGCCTGAATTTGAGATATAAACGGGTGCAGAAGATGCATGCACATACCGACTTTTCGGCACCTAAAATATCGATTTTGAGCATGTTTTGGGTCTGTATCTTTAAAACATTCTAACTAGGAGTAGGCATGTACAGATTGCTTCTGGGACCCAAAAATATCGAATTTTCGGGGGTTTTGAGCCTGAACTTGAGATATAAACGGGTACAGAAGATGCATGCACATATCGACTTTGGACACTTAAAATATCGATTTTTAGCATGTTTTGAGCCTATATTTTGAAAATATTCTAGCACTGACTAGACATGTACAGATCGCTTCTGGGACCAAAAATTATCAAATTTTTTGGGTGTTTTGAGGTTGAATTTGAGATATAAACGAGTGTAGAAGATGCATACACATGTTGACTTTGGGCACCTAAAATATCGATTTTCAGCATGTTTTGGGCCTGCATCTGAGTAGGCATGTACAGATCGCTTCTGGGACCCAAAAATATCGAATTTTCGTGGGTTTGGAGCCTGAATTTGAGATATAAACGGGTACAGAAGATACATTTACATATCGACTTTTGGGCACCTAACAGATCGATTTTCAGTATGTTTTGGGCCTGTAAATTGAAAATACTCTAACACGGAGTAGTCATGTACAGATCGCTTCTGGGACCCCAAAATATCGAATTTTTGGGTGTTTTTGGCCTGAATTTGAGATATCGACTTTGGGAACCTAAAATATCGATTTTTAGCATGTTTTGGGCCTATATTTTGAAAATATTCTAGCACTGAGTAGGCATGTACAGATCGCTTCTGGGACCCCAAAATATCGAATTTTTGGGTGTTTTGAGCCTGAATTTGAGATATAAACGGGTACAGAAGATGAATGCACATATCGACTTTTGGGCACCTAAAATATCGATTTTGAGCATGTTTTGGGTCTATATCTTGAAAACATTCTAACTAGGAGTAGGGATGTACAGATCGCTTCTGGGACCCAAAAATACCGAATTTTCGGGTGTTTTGAGCCTGAATTTGAGATATAAACGGGTACAGAAGATTCATGCACATATCGACTTTGGACACTTAAAATATCGATTTTTAGCATGTTTTGGGGCTGTATTTTGAAAACATTCTAGCACTGAGTAGGCATGTACAGATCGCTTCTGGGACCCCAAAATATCGAGTTTTTGGGTGTTTTGGACCTGAATTTGAGGTATCGACTTTGGGCACCTAAAATATCGATTTTTAGCATGTTTTGGGCCTATATTTTGAAACTATTCTAGCACTGTACAGATCGCTTCTGGGACCCAAAAATATCGAATTTTCGGGTGTTTTGAGCCTGAATTTGAGATATAAACGGGTACAGAAGATGCATGCACATATCGACTTTGGACACTTAAAATATCGATTTTTAGCATGTTTTGAGCCTATATTTTGAAAATATTCTAGCACTGACTAGACATGTACAGATCGCTTCTGGGACCCAAAATAATCAAATTTTTTGGGTGTTTTGAGGTTGAATTTGAGATATAAACGAGAGTAGAAGAAGCATACACATGTTGACTTTGGGCACCTAAAATATCGATTTTCAGCTTGTTTTGGGCCTGCATCTGAGTAGGCATGTACAGATCGCTTCTGGGACCCAAAAATTTCGAATTTTCTTGTGTTTGGAGCCTGAATTTGAGATATAAACGGGTACAGAAGATGCATGCACATACCGACTTTTGGGCACCTAAGAGATCGATTTTCAGTATGTTTTGGGCCTGTATTTTGAAAATACTCTAACACGGAGTAGGCATGTACAGTTCGCTTCTGGGACCCCAAAATATCGAATTTTAGGGTGTTTTGGGCCTGAATTTAAGATATCGACATGGGCACCTAAAATATCGATTTTTAGCATGTTTTGGGCCTATATTTTGAAAATATTCTAGCACTGAGTAGGCATGTACAGATCGCTTCTGGGACCCCTAAATATCGAATTTTCGGGTGTTTTGAGCCTGAATTTGAGATATAAACGGGTACAGATGATGCATGCACATATCGACTTTGGACACTTAAAATATCGATTTTTAGCATGTTTTGAGCCTATATTTTGAAAAAATTCTAGCACTGAGTAGGCATGTACAGATCGCTTCTGGGACCCAAAAATATCGAATTTTCGGGTGTTTTGAGGTTAAATTTGGGATATAAACGGGTACAGAAGATGCATTTACATATCGACTTTTTGGCACCTAAAAGATCGATTTTCAGTATGTTTTGAGCCTGTATTTTGAAAATACTCTAACACGGAGTAGGCATGTACAGTTAGCTTCTGGGACCCCAAAATATCGAATTTTTGGGTGTTTTTGGCCTGAATTTGAGATATCGACTTTGGGCACCTAAAATATCGATTTTTAGCAGGTTTTGGGCCTATATTTTGAAAATATTCTAGCACTGAGTAGGCATGTACAGATCGCTTCTGGGACCCCAAAATATCGAATTTTCGGGTGTTTTGAGCCTATATTTGAGATATAAACGGGTACAGAAGATGCATGCACATATCGACTTTTGGGCACCTAAAATATCGATTTTTAACATGTTTTGGGTCTGTATCTTGAAAACATTCTAACTAGGAGTAGGCATGTACAGATCGCTTGTGGGACCCCAAAATACCGAATTTTCGGTGTTTTGAGCCTGAATTTGAGATATAAACGGATACAGAAGATGTATGCACATATCGACTTTGGACACTTAAAATATCGATTTTCAGCATGTTTTGGGCATGTATTTTGAAAACATTCTAGCACTGAGTAGGCATGTACAGATCGCTTCTGGGACCCCAAAATATCGAATTTTCGGGTGTTTTGAGCCTGAATTTGAGATATAAACGGGTACAGAAGATGCATGCACATATTGACTTTGGGCACCTAAAATATCGATTTTCAGCATGTTTTGGGCCTGTATTTTGAAAATTCTCTAACTAGGAGTAGGCATGTACAGATAGCTTCTGGGACCCAAAAATATCGAATTTTCGGGTGTTTTGAGCCTGAATTTGAGATATAAACGGGTACAGAAGATGCATGCACATATCGACTTTCGACTCTTAAAATATCGATTTTTAGCATGTTTTGAGCCTATATTTTGAAAATATTCTAGCACTGACTAGACATGTACAGATCGCTTCTGGGACCCAAAATTATCAAATTTTTTGGGTGTTTTGAGGTTAAATTTGAGATATAAACGAGTGCAGAAGATGCATACACATGTTGACTTTGGGCACCTAAAATATTGATTTTCAGCATGTTTTAGGCCTGCATCTGAGTAGGCATGTACAGATCGCTTCTGGGACCCAAAAATATCGAATTTTCGTGGGTTTGGAGCCTGAATTTGAGATATAAACGGGTACAGAAGATGCATTTACATATCGAATTTTGGGCACCTAAAATATCGATTTTTAACATGTTTTGGGTCTGTATTTTGAAAACATTCTAGCACTGAGTAGGCATGTACAGATCGCTTCTGGGACCCCAAAATATCGAGTTTTTTGGATGTTTTGGACCTGAATTTGAGATATCGACTTTAGGCACCTAAAATATCGATTTTTAGCATGTTTTTGGTCTGTATCTTGAAAACATTCTAACTAGGAGTAGGGATGTACAGATCGCTTCTGGGACCCAAAAATACCGAATTTTCGGGGGTTTTGAGCCTGAATTTGAGATATAAACGGGTACAGAAGATTCATGCACATATCGACTTTGAACACAATATCGATTTTCAGCATGTTTTGGGCCTGTATTTTGAAAATACTCTAACACGGAGTAGGCATGTACAGTTCGCCTCTGGGACCCCAAAATACCGAATTTTAGGGTGTTTTGGGCCTGAATTTGAGATATCGACTTTGGGCACCTAAAATATCGATTTTTAGCATGTTTTGGGCCTATATTTTGAAAATATTCTAGCACTAAGTAGGCATGTACAGATCACTTCTGGGACCCCAAAATATCGAATTTTCGGGTGTTTTGAGCCTGAATTTGAGATATAAACGGGTACAGATGATGCATGCTCATATCGACTTTGGACACTTAAAATATCGATTTTTAGCATGTTTTGAGCCTATATTTTGAAAAAATTCTAGCACTGAGTAGGCATGTACAGATCGCTTCTGGGACCCAAAAATATCGAATTTTCGGGTGTTTTGAGGTTAAATTTGGGATATAAACGGGTACAGAAGATGCATTTACATATCGACTTTTGGGCACCTAAAAGATCGATTTTCAGTATGTTTTGAGCCTGTATTTTGAAAATACTCTAACACGGAGTAGGCATGTACAGTTCGCTTCTGGGACCCCAAAATATCGAATTTTCGGGTGTTTTGGGCCTGAATTTGAGATATCGACTTTGTGCACCTAAAATATCGATTTTTAGCATGTTTTGGGCTTATATTTTGAAAATATTCTAGCACTGAGTAGGTATGTACCGATCGCTTCTGTGACCCCAAAATATCGAATTTTCGGGTGTTTTGAGCCTGAATTTGAGATATAAACGGGTACAGAAGATGTATGTATGCACATATCGACTTTTGGGCACCTAAAATATCGATTTTGAGCATGTTTTGGGTCTGTATCTTGAAAACATTTTAACTAGGAGTAGAGATGTACAGATCGCTTCTTGGACCCAAAAATACCGAATTTTCGGGTGTTTTGAGCCTGAATTTGAGATATAAACGGGTACAGAAGATGGATGCACATATCGACGTTGGACACTTAAAATATCGATTTTCAGCATGTTTACGGCCTGTATTTTGAAAACATTCTAGCACTGAGTAGGCATGTACAGATTGCTTCTGGGACCCCAAAATATCGAGTTTTGGGTGTTTTCGACCTGAATTTGAGATATCGAGTTTGGGCACATAAAATATCGATTTTTAGCATGTTTTGGGCCTATATTTTGAAAATATTCTAGAACTGAGTAGGCATGTACAGATCGCTTCTGGGACCCCAAAATATCGAATTTTCGAGTGTTTTGAGCCTAAATTTGAGATATAATCGGGTACAGAAGATGCATGCACATATCGACTTTGGACACTAAAATATCGATTTTTAGCATGTCTTGAGCCTATATTTAGAAAAAAATCCAGCACTGACTAGACATGTACAGATCGCTTCTGGGACCCAAAATTATCAAATTTTCGGGTGTTTTAGGTTGAATTTGAGATATAAACGAGTGCAGAAGATGCATACAATGTTGACTCTGGGCACCTAAAATATCGATTTTCAGCATGTTTTGGGCCTGTATTTTGAAAATACTCTAACTAGGAGTAGGCATGTACAGATAGCTTCTGGGTCCCAAAAATATCGAATTTTCGGGTGTTTTGAGCATGAATTTGAGATATAAACGGGTACAGAAGATGCATGCACATATCGACTTTGAACACTTAAAATATCGATTTTTAGCATGTTTTGAGCCTATATTTTGAAAACATTCTAGCACTGACTAGACATGTACAGATCGCTTCTGGGACCCAAAATTATCGAATTTTCGGGTGTTTTGAGGTTGAATTTGAGATATAAACGAGTGCAGAAGATGCATACACATGTTCAATTTGTGTACATAAAATATCGATTTTCAGCATGTTTTGGGCCTGCATCTGAGTAGGCATGTACAGATCGCTTCTGGGACCCCAAAATATCGAATTTTCGGGTGTTTGGAGCCTGATTTTGAGATATAAACGGGTACAGATGATGCATCCACATATCGACTTTGGACACTTAAAATATCGATTTTTAGCATGTTTTGAGCCTATATTTTGAAAAAATTCTAGCACTGAGTAGGCATGTACAGATCGCTTCTGGGACCCAAAAATTTCGAATTTTCGGGTGTTTTGAGCCTGAATTTGAGATATAAACGGGTACAAATGATGCATCCACATATCGACTTTTGGGCACCTAAAAGATCGATTTTCAGTATGTTTTGGGCCTGTATATTGAAAATACTCTAACACGGAGTAGGCATGTACAGATCGCTTCTGGGACCCCAATATATCGAATTTTTGGGTGTTTTGGGCGAGAATTTGAGATATCAACTTTGGGCACCTAAAATATCGATTTTTAGCATGTTTTGGGCCTATATTTTGAAAATATTCTAGCACTGAGTAGGCATGTACAGATCGCTTCTGGGACCCCAAAATATCGAATTTTCGGGTGTTTTGAGCCTGAATTTGAGATATAAACGGGTACAGAAGATGCATGCACTTATCGACTTTTGGGAACCTAAAATATCGATTTTGAGCATGTTTTGGGTGTGTATCTCGAAAATATTCTAACTAGGAGTAGGGATGAACAGATCGCTTCTGGGACCCAAAAATACCGAATTTTCGGGTGTTTTGAGCCTGAATTTGAGATATAAACGGGTACAGAAGATTCATGCACATATCGACTTTGGACACAATATCGATTTTCAGCATGTTTTGGGCCTGTATTTTGAATACATTCTAGCACTGAGTAGGCATGTACAGATCGTTTCTGGGACCCCAAAATATCGAGTTTTTGGGTGTTTTGGACCTGAATTTGAGATATCGACTTTGGGCACCTAAAATATCGATTTTTAGCATGTTTTGGGCCTATATTTTGAAAATATTCTAGCACTGAGTAGGCATGTACAGATCGCTTCTGGGACCCCAAAATATCGAATTTTCGTGTGTTTTGAGCCTGAATTTGAGATTTAAACCGGTACAGAAGATGCATGCACATATCGACATTTGGGCACCTAAAATATCGATTTTGAGCATGTTTTGGGTGTGTATCTTGAAAACATTCTAGCTAGGAGTAGGGATGAACAGATCGCTTCTGGGACCCCAAAATATCGAGTTTTTAGGTGTTTTGGACCTGAATTTGAGATATCGACTTTGGGGACCTAAAATATCGATTTATAGCACGTTTTGGGCCTATATTTTGAAAATATTCTAGCACTGAGTAGGCATGTACAGATCGCTTCTGGGACCCCAAAATATCGAATTTTCGGGTGTTTTGAGCCTGAATTTGAGATATAAACGGGTACAGAAGATGCATGCACATATACTTTTGAGCACCTAAAATATAGATTTTGAGCATGTTTTGTGTCTGTATCTTGAAAACATTCTAACTAGGAGTAGGGATGTACAGATCGCTTCTAGGACCCAAAAATACCGAATTTTCGGGTATTTTGAGCCTGAATTTGAGATATAAACGGGTGCAGAAGATGCATGCACATAACGACTTTGGACATTCAAAATATCGATTTTTAGCATGTTTTGAGCCTTTATTTTGAAAACATTCTAGCACTGACTAGACATGTACAGATCGCTTCTGGTACCCAAAATTATCGAATTTTCGGGTGTTTTGAGGTTGAATTTGAGATATAAACGAGTGCAGAAGATGCATACACATGTTCAATTTGGGTACCTAAAAGATCGATTTTCAGCATGTTTTGGGCCTGCATCTGAGTAGGCATGTACAGATCGCTTCTGGGACCCCATAATATCGAATTTTCGGGTGTTTTGAGCCTGAATTTGAGATATAAACCGGTACAGAAGATGCATTCACATATCGACTTCTGGGCACCTAAAATATAGATTTTGAGCATGTTTTGGGTCTGTATCTTGAAAACATTCTAACAAGGAGTAGGGATGTACAGATCGCTTCTAGGACCCAAAAATACCGAATATTCGGGTGTTTTGAGCCTGAATTTGAGATATAAACGGGTACAGAAGATGCATGCACATATTGACTTTGGGCACCTAAAATATCGATTTTCAGCATGTTTTGGGCCTGTATTTTGAAAATACTCTAACTAGGAGTAGGCATGTACAGATAGCTTCTGGAACCCCAAAATATCGAATTTTCGGGTGTTTTGAGCCTGAATTTGAGTCATAAACGGGTACAGAAGATGCATGCACATATCGACTTTGGACACTTAAAATATCAATTTTTAGCATGTTTTGAGCCTATATTTTGAAAACATTCTCGCACTGACTAGACATGTACAGATCGCTTCTGGTAGCCAAAATTATCGAATTTTCGGGGGTTTCAGGTTGAATTTGAGATATAAACGAGTGCAGAAGATGCATACACATGATCAATTTGGGTACCTAAAATATCGATTTTTAGCATGTTTTGGGCCTGCATCTGAGTAGGCATGTACAGATCGCTTCTGGGACCCCAAAATATCGAATTTTCGGGTGTTTTGAGCCTGAATTTGAGATATAAACGGGTACAGAAGATGCATGCACATATCGACTTTTGGGCACATAAAAGATCGATTTTCAGTATGTTTTGGGCCTGTATTTTGAAAATACTCTAACACGGAGTAGGCATGTACAGATCGCTTCTGGGACCCCAAAATATCGAATTTTAGGGTGTTTTGGGTCTGAATTTGAGATATCGACTTTGGGCACCTAAAATATCGATTTTTAGCATATTTTGGGCCTATATTTTGAAAATATTCTAGCACTAAGTAGGCATGTACAGATCACTTCTGGGACCCCAAAATATCGAATTTTCGGGTATTTTGAGCCTGAATTTGAGATATAAACGGGTACAGATGATGCATGCACATATCGACTTTGGACACATTAAAATATCGATTTTCAGCATGTTTTGAGCCTATATTTTGAAAAAATTCTAGCACTGAGTAGGTATGTACAGATCGCTTCTGGGACCCAAAAATTTCGAATTTTCAGGTGTTTTGAGGTTAAATTTGGGATTAAACGGGTACAGAAGATGCATTTACATATCGACTTTTGGGCACCTAAGAGATCAATTTTCAGTATGTTTTGAGCCTGTATTTTGAAAATACTCTAACACGGAGTAGGCATGTACAGTTCGCTTCTGGGACCACAAAATATCGAATTTTAGGGTGTTTTGGGCCTGAATTTGAGATATCGACTTTGTGGACCTAAAATATCGATTTTTAGCATATTTTGGGCCTATATTTTGAAAATATTCTAGCACTGAGTACAGATCGCTTCTGGGACCCCAAAATATCGATTTTCTGGTGTTTTGAGCTTGAATTTGAGATATAAACGGGTACAGATGATGCATGCACATATCGACTTTGGACACTTAAAATATCGATTTTTAGCATGTTTTGAGCCTATATTTTGAAAAAATTCTATCACTGAGTAGGCATGTACAGTTCGCTTCTGGGACCCCAAAATATTGAATTTTCGGGTGTTTTGGGCCTGAATTTGAGATATCGACTTTGTTGACCTACAATATCGATTTTTAGCATGTTTTGGGCCTATATTTTGAAAATATTCTAGCACTAAGTAGGCATGTACAGATCACTTCTGGGACCCCAAAATATCGAATTTTCGGGTGTTTTGAGCCTAAATTTGAGATATAAACGGGTACAGATGATGCATGCACATATCGACTTTTAACACTTAAAATATCGATTTTTAGCATATTTTGAGCCTATATTTTGAAAAAATTCTAGCACTGAGTAGGCATGTACAGATCGCTTCTGGGACCCAAAAATATCGAATTTTTGGGTGTTTTGAGGTTGAATTTGGGATATAAACGGGTGCAGAAGATGCATACACATGTTGACTTTCGTCACCTAAAATATCGATTTTCAGCTTGTTTTGGGGCTATATTTTGAAAATATTCTAGCACTAAGTAGGCATGTACAGATCACTTCTGGGACCCCAAAAAATCGAATTTTCAGGTGTTTTGAGCCTGAATTTGAGATATAAACGGGTACAGATGATGCATGCACATATCGACTTTGGACACTTAAAATATCGATTTTTAGCATGTTTTGAGCCTATATTTTGAAAAAATTCTAGCACTGAGTAGGCATGTACAGATTGCTTCTGGGACCCAAAAATATCGAATTTTCGGGTGTTTTGAGGTTGAATTTGGGATATAAACGGGTGCAGAAGATGCATACACATGTTGACTTTGGTCACCTAAAATATTGATTTTCAGCTTGTTTTGGGCCTGTATTTTGAAAATACTCTAACACAGAGTAAGCAATTACAGATCGCTTCATGGACCCAAAAATATCGAATTTTCGGGTGTTTTGAGCCTGAATTTGAGATATAAACGGGTACAGAAGATGCATCCACATATCGACTTTTGGGCACCTAAAAGATCGATTTTCAGTATGTTTTGGGCCTGTATATTGAAAATACTCTAACACGGAGTAGGCATGTACAGATCGCTTCAGGGACCCCAAAATATCGAATTTTTGGGTGTTTTTTGGCCTGAATTTGAGATATCGACTTTGGGCACCTAAAATATCGATTTTTAGCATGTTTTGGGCCTATATTTTGAAAATATTCTAGCAATGAGTAGGCATGTACAGATCGCTTCTGGGACCCCAAAATATCGAATTTTCGGGTGTTTTGAGCCTGAATTTAAGATATAAACGGGTACAGAAGATGCATGCACATATTGACTTTGGTCACCTAAAATCTCGATTTTCAGCATGTTTTGGGCCTGTATTTTGAAATTACTCTAACTAGGAGTAGGCATGTACAGATCGCATCTGGGACCCAAAAATATCGAATTTTCGGGTGTTTTGAGCCTGAATTTAAGATATAAACGGGTACAGAAGATGCATACACATGTTGACTTTGGGCACATAAAATATCGATTTTTAGCATGTTTTGGGCCTGCATCTGAGTAGGCATGTACAGATCGCTTCTGGGACCCCAAAATATCGAATTTTCGGGTGTTTGGAGCCTGAATTTGAGATATAAACTGTTACAGAAGATGCATGCACATATCGACTTTTGGGCACCTAAAAGATCGATTTTCAGTATGTTTTGGGCCTGTATTTTGAAAATACTCTAACTAAAAGTAGGCATGTACAGATCGCTTCTGGGACCCAAAAATATCGAATTTTCGGGTGTTTTGAGCCTAAATTTGAGATATAAACGAGTACAGAAGATGCATGCACATATCGACTTTGGACACTTAAAATATCGATTTTTAGCATGTTTTGAGCCTATATTTTGAAAACATTCTAGCACTGACTAGACATGTACAGATCACTTCTGGGACCCTAAATTATCGAATTTTCGAGTGTTTTGAGGTTGAATTTGAGATATAAACGAGTGCAGAAGATGCATACACATGTTCAATTTGGGTACCTAAAATATCGATTTTTAGCATGTTCTGGGCCCGCATCTGAGTAGGCATGTACAGATTGCTTCTGGGACCCCAAAATATCGAATTTTCGGGTGTTTGGAGCCTGAATTTGAGATATAAACGGGTACAGAAGATGCATGCACATATCGACTCTTGGGCACCTAAAAGATCAATTTTAAGTATGTTTTGGGCCTGTATTTTGAAAATACTCTAACACGGAGTAGGCATGTACAGTTCGCTTCTGGGACCCCAAAATATCGAATTTTAGGGTGTTTTGGGCCTGAATTTGAAATATCGACTTTGGGCACCTAAAATTTCGATTTCTAGCATGTTTCGGGCCTATATTTTGAAAATATTCTAGCACTAAGTAGGCATGTACAGATCACTTCTGGGACCCCAAATTATCGAATTTTTGGGTGTTTTGAGCCTGAATTTTAGATATAAACGGGTACAGATGATGCATTTACATATCGACTTTTGGGCACCTAAAAGATCGATTTTCAGTATGTTTTGAGCCTGTATTTTGAAAATACTCTAACACGGAGTAGGCATGTACAGTTCGCTTCTGGGACCCCAAAATATCGAATTTTCGGGTGTTTTGGGCCTGAATTTAAGATATCGACTTTGGGCACCTAAAATATCGGTTTTTAGCATGTTTTGGGCCTATATTTTGAAAATATTCTAGCACTAAGGAGGCATGTACAGATCACTTCTGGGACCCCAAAATATCGAATTTTCGGGTGTTTTGAGCCTGAATTTGAGATATAAACGGGTACAGATGATGCATGCACATATCGACTTTGGACACTTAAAATATTGATTTTTAGCATGTTTTGAGCCTATATTTTGAAAAAATTCTAGCACTGAGTATGTACAGATCGCTTCTGGGACCCAAAAATATCGAATTTTCGGGTGTTTTGAGGTTGAATTTGTGATATAAACGGGTGCAGAAGATGCATGCACATATCGACTTTTGACACTTAAAATATCGATTTTCAGCATGTTTTGGGCCTGTATTTTGAATACATTCTAGCACTGAATAGGCATGTACAGATCGCTTCTGGGACACCAAAATATCGAGTTTTTGGGTGTTTTGGACCTGAATTTGAGATATCGACTTTGGGCACCTAAAATATCGATTTTCAGCATGTTTTGGGCCTGTATTTTGAAAATACTCTAACTAGGAGTAGGCATGTACAGATCGCTTCTGGGACCCAAAAATATCGAATTTTCGGGTGTTTTGAGCCTGAATTTGAGATATAAACGGGTACAGAAGATGCATGCACATATCGACTTTGGACACTTAAAATATCGATTTTTAGCATGTTTTCAGCCTATATTTTGAAAACATTCTAGCACTGACTAGACATGTACAGATCACTTCTGGGACCCAAAATTATCGAATTTTCGGGTGTTTTGAGGTTGAATTTGAGATATAAACGAGTGCAGAAGATGCATACACATGTTCAATTTGGGTACCTAAAATATCGATTTTTAGCATGTTCTGGGCCTGCATCTGAGTAGGCATGTACAGATCGCTTCTGGGACCCCAAAATATCGAATTTTCGGGTGTTTGGAGCCTGAATTTGAGATATAAACGGGTACAGAAGATGCAGGCACATATCGACTCTTGGGCACCTAAAAGATTGATTTTCAGTATGTTTTGGGCCTGTATTTTGAAAATACTCTAACACGGAGTAGGCATGTACAGTTCGCTTCTGGGACCCCAAAATATCGAATTTTAGGGTGTTTTGGGCCTGAATTTGAAATATCGACTTTGGGCACCTAAAATATCGATTTCTAGCATGTTTCGGGCCTATATTTTGAAAATATTCTAGCACTAAGTAGGCATGTACAGATCACTTCTGGGACCCCAAATTATCGAATTTTCGGGGGTTTTGAGCCTGAATTTTAGATATAAACGGGTACAGATGATGCATTTACATATCGACTTTTGGGCACCTAAAAGATCGATTTTCAGTATGTTTTGAGCCTGTATTTTGAAAATACTCTAACACGGAGTAGGCATGTACAGTTCGCTTCTGGGACCCCAAAATATCGAATTTTTGGGTGTTTTGGGCCTGAATTTAGGATATCGACTTTGGGCACCTAAAATATCGGTTTTTAGCATGTTTTGGGCCTATATTTTGAAAATATTCTAGCACTAAAGAGGCATGTACAGATCACTTCTGGGACCCCAAAATATCGAATTTTCGGGTGTTTTGAGCCTGAATTTGAGATATAAACGGGTACAGATGATGCATGCACATATCGACTTTGGACACTTAAAATATTGATTTTTAGCATGTTTTGAGCCTATATTTTGAAAAAATTCTAGCACTGAGTATGTACAGATCGCTTCTGGGACCCAAAAATATCGAATTTTCGGGTGTTTTGAGGTTGAATTTGTGATATAAACGGGTGCAGAAGATGCATGCACATATCGACTTTTGACACTTAAAATATCGATTTTCAGCATGTTTTGGGCCTGTATTTTGAATACATTCTAGCACTGAATAGGCATGTACAGATCGCTTCTGGGACACCAAAATATCGAGTTTTTGGGTGTTTTGGACCTGAATTTGAGATATCGACTTTGGGCACCTAAAATATCGATTTTCAGCATGTTTTGGGCCTGTATTTTGAAAATACTCTAACTAGGAGTAGGCATGTACAGATCGCTTCTGGGACCCAAAAATATCGAATTTTCGGGTGTTTTGAGCCTGAATTTGAGATATACACGGGTACAGAAGATGCATGCACATATCGACTTTGGACACTTAAAATATCGATTTTTAGCATGTTTTCAGCCTATATTTTGAAAACATTCTAGCACTGACTAGACATGTACAGATCACTTCTGGGACCCAAAATTATCGAATTTTCGAGTGTTTTGAGGTTGAATTTGAGATATAAACGAGTGCAGAAGATGCATACACATGTTCAATTTGGGTACCTAAAATATCGATTTTTAGCATGTTCTGGGCCCGCATCTGAGTAGGCATGTACAGATTGCTTCTGGGACCCCAAAATATCGAATTTTCGGTTGTTTGGAGCCTGAATTTGAGATATAAACGGGTACAGAAGATGCATGCACATATCGACTCTTGGGCACCTAAAAGATCAATTTTAAGTATGTTTTGGGCCTGTATTTTGAAAATACTCTAACACGGAGTAGGCATGTACAGTTCGCTTCTGGGACCCCAAAATATCGAATTTTAGGGTGTTTTGGGCCTGAATTTGAAATATCGACTTTGGGCACCTAAAATTTCGATTTCTAGCATGTTTCGGGCCTATATTTTGAAAATATTCTAGCACTAAGTAGGCATGTACAGATCACTTCTGGGACCCCAAATTATCGAATTTTTGGGTGTTTTGAGCCTGAATTTGAGATATAAACGGGTACAGATGATGCATTTACATATCGACTTTTGGGCACCTAAAAGATCGATTTTCAGTATGTTTTGAGCCTGTATTTTGAAAATACTCTAACACGGAGTAGGCATGTACAGTTCGCTTCTGGGACCCCAAAATATCGAATTTTCGGGTGTTTTGGGCCTGAATTTAAGATATCGACTTTGGGCACCTAAAATATCGGTTTTTAGCATGTTTTGGGCCTATATTTTGAAAATATTCTAGCACTAAGGAGGCATGTACAGATCACTTCTGGGACCCCAAAATATCGAATTTTCGGGTGTTTTGAGCCTGAATTTGAGATATAAACGGGTACAGATGATGCATGCACATATCGACTTTGGACACTTAAAATATTGATTTTTAGCATGTTTTGAGCCTATATTTTGAAAAAATTCTAGCACTGAGTATGTACAGATCGCTTCTGGGACCCAAAAATATCGAATTTTCGGGTGTTTTGAGGTTGAATTTGTGATATAAACGGGTGCAGAAGATGCATGCACATATCGACTTTTGACACTTAAAATATCGATTTTCAGCATGTTTTGGGCCTGTATTTTGAATACATTCTAGCACTGAATAGGCATGTACAGATCGCTTCTGGGACACCAAAATATCGAGTTTTTGGGTGTTTTGGACCTGAATTTGAGATATCGACTTTGGGCACCTAAAATATCGATTTTCAGCATGTTTTGGGCCTGTATTTTGAAAATACTCTAACTAGGAGTAGGCATGTACAGATCGCTTCTGGGACCCAAAAATATCGAATTTTCGGGTGTTTTGAGCCTGAATTTGAGATATAAACGGGTACAGAAGATGCATGCACATATCGACTTTGGACACTTAAAATATCGATTTTTAGCATGTTTTCAGCCTATATTTTGAAAACATTCTAGCACTGACTAGACATGTACAGATCACTTCTGGGACCCAAAATTATCGAATTTTCGGGTGTTTTGAGGTTGAATTTGAGATATAAACGAGTGCAGAAGATGCATACACATGTTCAATTTGGGTACCTAAAATATCGATTTTTAGCATGTTCTGGGCCTGCATCTGAGTAGGCATGTACAGATCGCTTCTGGGACCCCAAAATATCGAATTTTCGGGTGTTTGGAGCCTGAATTTGAGATATAAACGGGTACAGAAGATGCATGCACATATCGACTCTTGGGCACCTAAAAGATTGATTTTCAGTATGTTTTGGGCCTGTATTTTGAAAATACTCTAACACGGAGTAGGCATGTACAATTCGCTTCTGGGACCCCAAAATATCGAATTTTAGGGTGTTTTGGGCCTGAATTTGAGATATCGACTTTGGGCACCTAAAATATCGATTTTTAGCTTGTTTTGGGCCTATATTTTGAAAATATTCAAGCACTAAGTAGGCATGTACAGATCACTTCTGGGACCCCAATATATCGAATTTTCGGGTGTTTTGAGCCTGAATTTGAGATATAAACGGGTACAGATGATGCATGCACATATCGACTTTGGACACTTAAAATATCGATTTTTAGCATGTTTTGAGCCTATATTTTGAAAAAATTCTAGCACTGAGTATGTACAGATCGCTTCTGGGACCCAAAAATATCGAGTTTTCGGGTGTTTTGAGGTTGAATTTGTGATATAAACGGGTGCAGAAGATGCATGCACATATAGACTTTTGACACTTAAAATATCGATTTTCAGCATGTTTTGGGCCTATATTTTGAAAAAATTCTAGCACTGAGTAGGCATGTACAGATCGCTTCTGGGACACCAAAATATCGAGTTTTTGGGTGTTTTGGACCTGAATTTGAGATATCGACTTTGGGCACCTAAAATAGCGATTTTTAGCATGTTTTGGCCCTATATTTTGAAAATATTCTAGCACTGAGTAGGCATGTACAGATCGCTTCTGGGACCAAAAAATATCGAATTTTCGGGTGTTTTGAGCCTGAATTTGAGATATAAACGGGTACAGAAGATGCATGCACATATTGACTTTGGACACTTAAAATATCGATTTTTAGCATGTTTTGGGCCTGTATTTTGAAAATACTCTAACTAGGAGTAGGCATGTAGAGATCGCTTCTGGGACCCAAAAATATCGAATTTTTGGGTGTTTTGAGCCATAATTTGAGATATAAACGGGTACAGAAGATGCATGCACATATCGACTTTGGACACTTAAAATATCGATTTTTAGCATGTTTTGAGCCTATATTTTGAAAACATTCTATCACTGACTAGACATGTACAGATCGCTTCTGGGACCCAAAATTATCGAATTTTCGGGTGTTTTGAGGTTGAATTTGAGATATAAACGAGTGCAGAAGATGCATACACATGTTCAATTTGGGTACCTAAAATATCGATTTTTAGCATGTTCTGGGCCTGCATCTAAGTAGGCATGTAGAGATCGCTTCTGGGACCCCAAAATATCGAATTTTTGGGTGTTTTGAGCCATAATTTGAGATATAAACGGGTACAGAAGATGCATGCACATATCGACTTTGGACACTTAAAATATCGATTTTTAGCATGTTTTGAGCCTATATTTTGAAAACATTCTATCACTGACTAGACATGTACAGATCGCTTCTGGGACCCAAAATTATCGAATTTTCGGGTGTTTTGAGGTTGAATTTGAGATATAAACGAGTGCAGAAGATGCATACACATGTTCAATTTGGGTACCTAAAATATCGATTTTTAGCATGTTCTGGGCCTGCATCTAAGTAGGCATGTACAGATCGCTTCTGGGACCCCAAAATATCGAATTTTCGGGTGTTTGGAGCCTGAATTTGAGATATAAACGGGTACAGAAGATGCATGCACATATCGACTCTTGGGCTCATAAAAGATCGATTTTCAGTATGTTTTGGGCCTGTATTATGAAAATACTCTAACACGGAGTAGGCATGTACAGTTCGCTTCTGGGACCCCAAAATATCGAATTTTAGGGTGTTTTGGGCCTGAATTTGAGATATCGACTTTGGGCACCTAAAATATCGATTTCTAGCATGTTTTGGGCCTATATTTTGAAAATATTCTAGCACTAAGTATGCATGTACAGATCACTTCTGGGACCCCAAAATATCGAATTTTCGGGTGTTTTGAGCCTGAATTTGAGATATAAACGGGTACAGATGATGCATTTACATATCGACTTTTGGGCACCTAAAAGATCGATTTTCAGTATGTTTTGAGCCTGTATTTTGAAAATACTCTAACACGGAGTAGGGATGTACAGTTCGCTTCTGGGACCCCAAAATATCGAATTTTAGGGTGTTTTGGGCCTGAATTTAAGATATCGACTTTGGGGACCTAAAATATCGATTTTTAGCATGTTTTGGGCCTATATTTTGAAAATGTTCTAGCACTAAGTAGGCATGTACAGATCACTTCTGGGGCCCCAATATATCGAATTTTCGGGTGTTTTGAGCCTGAATTTGAGATATAAAAGGGTACAGATGATGTATGCACATATCGACTTTGGACACTTAAAATATCGATTTTTAGCATGTTTTGAGCCTATATTTTGAAAAAATTCTAGCACTGAGTATGTACAGATCGCTTCTGGGACCCAAAAATATCGAATTTTCGGGTGTTTTGAGGTTGAATTTGTGATATAAACGGGTGGAGAAGATGCATGCACATATCGACTTTTGGGCACCTAAAAGATCGATTTTCGGTATGTTTTAGGCCTGTATTTTGAAAATACTCTAACACGGAGTAGGCATGTACAGTTCACTTCTGGGACCCCAAAATATCGAATTTTCGGGTGTTTTGGGCCTGAATTTGAAATATCGACTTTGGGCACCTAAATTATCGATTTTTAGCATGTTTTGGGCCTATATTTTGAAAATATTCTAGCACTAAGTAGGCATGTACAGATCACTTCTGGGACCCAATAATATCGAATTTTCGGGTGTTTTGAGCCTGAATTTGAGATATAAACGGGTACAGATGATGCATGCACATATCGACTTTGGACACTTAAAATATCGATTTTTAGCATGTTTTGAGCCTATTTTTTGAAAAAATTCTAGCACTGAGTAGGCATGTATAGATCGCTTCAGGGACCCAAAATTATCGAATTTTCGGGTGTTTTGAGCCTGAATATGAGATATAAACGTGTACAAAAGATGCATGCACATATTGACTTTAGGCACCTAAAATATCGATTTTTAGCATGTTTTGGGGCTATATTTTGAAAATATTCTAGCACTGAGTAGGCATGTACAGATCGCTTCTGGGACCCCAAAATATCGAATTTTCGGGTGTTTTGAGCCTGAATTTGAGATATAAACGGTTACAGAAGATGCATGCACATATCGACTTTGGACACTTAAAATATCGATTTTTAGCATGTTTTGAGCCTATATTTTGAAAACATTCTAGCACTGTGTAGGCATGTACAGATCGCTTCTGGGATCCAAAAATTTCGAATTTTCGGGTGTTTTGAGGTTAAATTTGGGATTAAACGGGTACAGAAGATGCATTTACATATCGACTTTTGGGCACCTAAAAGATCGATTTTCAATATGTTTTGAGCCTGTATTTTGAAAATACTCTAACACGGAGTAGGCATGTACAGTTCGCTTCTGGGACCCCAAAATATCGAATTTTAGGGTGTTTTGGGCCTGAATTTGAGATATAAACGGGTACAGAAGATGCATGCACATATCGACTTTGGACACATAAAATATCGATTTTTAGCTTGTTTTGAGCCTATATTTTGAAAACATTCTAGCACTGACTAGACATGTACAGATCGCTTATGGAACCTAAATTATCGAATTTTCGGGTGTTTTGAGGTTGAATTTGAGATATAAACGAGTGCAGAAGATGCATACACATGTTCAATTTGGGTACCTAAAATATCGATTTTTAGCATGTTTTGGGCCTGCATCTGAATAGGCATGTACAGATCACTTCTGGGACCCCAAAATATCGAATTTTCGGGTGTTTTGAGCCTGAATTTGAGATATAAACGGGAATAGATGATGCATGCACATATCGACTTTGGACACTGAAAATATCGATTTTTAGCATGTTTTGAGCTTATATTTTGAAAAAATTCTAGCACTGAGTAGGCATGTACAGATCGCTTCTGGGACCCAAAAATATCGAATTTTCGGGTGTTTTAGGCCTGAATTTGAGATCTCGACTTTGGGGACCTAAAATATCGATTTTTAGCATGTTTTGGGCCTATATTTTGAAAATATTCTAGCACTGACTAGACATGTACAGATCGCTTATGGAACCTAAATTATCGAATTTTCGGGTGTTTTGAGGTTGAATTTGAGATATAAACGAGTGCAGAAGATGCATACACATGTTCAATTTGGGTACCTAAAATATCGATTTTTAGCATGTTTTGGGCCTGCATCTGAATAGGCATGTACAGATCACTTTTGGGACCCCAAAATATCGAATTTTCGGGTGTTTTGAGCCTGAATTTGAGATATAAACGGGTATAGAAGATGCATGCACATATCGACTTTTGGGCACCTAAAATATCGATTTTGAGCATGTTTTGGGTCTGTATCTTGATAACATTCTAACTAGGAGTAGGGATGTACAGATCGCTTCTAGGACCCAAAAAAAACGAATTTTCGGGTGTTTTGAGCCTGAATTTGAGATATAAACGGGTACAGAATATGCATGCACATATTGACTTTGGGCACCTAAAATATCGATTTTCAGCATGTTTTGGGCCTATATTTTGAAAATACTCTAACTAGGAGTAGGCATGTACAGATCGCTTCTGCGACCCAAAAATATCGAATTTTCGGGTGTTTTGAGCCTGAATTTGAAATATAAACGGGTACAGAAGATGCATGCACATATCGACTTTGGACACTTAAAATATCGAATTTTAGTATGTTTTGATCCTATATTTTGAAAACATTCTGGCACTGACTAGACATGTACAGATCGCTTCTGGGACCCGAAATTATCGAATTTTCGGGTCTTTTGAAGTTGAATTTGAGATATAAACGAGTGCAGAAGATGCATACACATGTTCAATTTGGGTACCTAAAATATCGATTTTTAGCATGTTTTGGGCCTGCATCTGAGTAGGCATTTACAGATCGCTTCTGGGACCCCAAAATATCGAATTTTCGGGTGTTTGAAGCCTGAATTTGAGATATAAACGGGTACAGAAGATGCATGCACATATCGACTTTTGGGCACCTAAAAGATCGATTTTCAGTATGTTTTGGCCCTGTATTTTGAAAATACTCTAACACGGAGTAGGCATGTACAGTTCGCTTCTGGGATCCCAAAATATCGAATTTTAGGGTGTTTTGAGCCTGAATTTGAGATATAAACGGGTATTTAAGATGCATCCACATATCGACTTTTGGGCACCTAAAAGATCGATTTTCAGTATGTTTTGGCCCTGTATATTGAAATTACTCTAACACGGAGTAGGCATGTACAGATCGCTTCAGGAACCCCAAAATATCGAATTTTTGGGTGTTTTTTGGCCTGAATTTGAGATATTGACTTTGGGCACCTAAAATATCGATTTTTAGCATGTTTTGGGCCTATATTTTGAAAATATTCTAGCACTGAGTAGGCATGTACAGATCGCTTCTGGGACCCCAAAATATCGAATTTTCGGGTGTTTTGAGCCTGAATTTGAGATATAAACGGGTACAGAAGATGCATGCACATATCGACTTTGGACACTTAAAATATCGATTTTCAGCATGTTTTGGGCCTGTATTTTGAAAACATTCTAGCACTGAGTAGGCATGTACAGATCGCTTCTAGGACCCCAAAATATCGAGTTTTTGGGTGTTTTGGACCTGAATTTGAGATATCGACTTTGGGCACCTAAAATATCGATTTTTAGCATGTTTTGGGCCTATATTTTGAAAATATTCTAGCACTGAGTAGGCATGTACAGATCGCTTCTGGGACCCCAAAATATCGAATTTTCGGGTGTTTTGAGCCTGAATTTGAGATATAAACGGGTACAGAAGATGCATGCACATATTGACTTTGGGCACCTAAAATCTCGATTTTCAACATGTTTTGGGCCTGTATTTTGAAATTACTCTAACTAGGAGTAGGCATGTACAGATCGCATCTGGGATCCAAAAATATCGAATTTTCGGGTGTTTTGAGCCTGTATTTGAGATATAAACGAGTGCAGAAGATGCATACACATGTTGACTTTGGGCACATAAAATATCGATTTTTAGCATGTTTTGGGCCTGCATCTGAGTAGGCATGTACAGATCGCTTCTGGGACCCCAAAATATCGAATTTTTGGGTGTTTGGAGCCTGAATTTGAGATATAAACTGGTACAGAAGATGCATGCACATATCGACTTTTGGGCACCTAAAAGATCGATTTTCAGTATGTTTTTTGCCTGTATTTTGAAAATACTCTAACACGGAGTAGGCATGTACAGTTCGCTTCTGGGACCCCAAAATATCGAATTTTCGGGTGTTTTGGGCCTGAATTTGAAATATCGAATTTGGGCACCTAAAATATTGATTTTTAGCATGTTTTGGGCCTATATTTTAAAAATATTCTAGCACTGAGTAGGCATGTACAGATCGCTTGTGGGACCCCAAAATATCGAATTTTCGGGTGTTTTGAGCCTGAATTTGAGATATAAACGGGTACAGAAGATGCATGCACATATTGACTTTGGGCACCTAAAATCTCGATTTTCAGCATGTTTTGGGCCTGTATTTTGAAATTACTCTAACTAGGAGTAGGCATGTACAGATCGCATCTGGGATCCAAAAATATCGAATTTTCGGGTGTTTTGAGCCTGTATTTGAGATATAAACGAGTGCAGAAGATGCATACACATGTTGACTTTGGGCACATAAAAATCGATTTTTAGCATGTTTTGGGCCTGCATCTGAGTAGGCATGTACAGATAGCTTCTGGGACCCCAAAATATCGAATTTTTGGGTGTTTGGAGCCTGAATTTGAGATATAAACTGGTACAGAAGATGCATGCACATATCGACTTTTGGGCACCTAAAAGATCGATTTTCAGTATGTTTTGGGCCTGTATTTTGAAAATACTCTAACACGGAGTAGGCATGTACAGTTCGCTTCTGGGACCCCAAAATATCGAATTTTCGGGTGTTTTGGGCCTGAATTTGAAATATCGAATTTGGGCACCTAAAATATTGATTTTTAGCATGTTTTGGGCCTATATTTTAAAAATTTTCTAGCACTGAGTAGGCATGTACAGATCGCTTGTGGGACCCCAAAATATCGAATTTTCGGGTGTTTTGAGCCTGAATTTGAGATATAAACGGGTACAGATGATGCATGCACATATTGACTTTGGGCACCTAAAATCTCGATTTTCACTATGTTTTGGGCCTGTATTTTGAAAATACTCTAACTAGGAGTAGGCATGTACAGATCGCATCTGGAACCCAAAAATATCGAATTTTCGGGTGTTTTGAGCCTGAATTTGAGATATAAACGAGTGCAGAAGATGCATACACATGTTGACTTTGGGCCCATAAAATATCGATTTTAAGCATGTTTTGGGCCTGCATCTGAGTAGGCATGTACAGATCGCTTCTGGGACCCCAAAATATCGAATTTTCGGGTGTTTGGAGCCTGAATTTGAGATATAAACTGGTACAGATGATGCATGCACATATCGACTTTTGGGCACCTAAAAGATCGATTTTCAGTATGTTTTGGGTCTGTATTTTGAAAATACTCTAACACGGAGTAGGCATGTACAGTTCGCTTCTGGGACCCCAAAATATCGAATTTTCGGGTGTTTTGGGCCTGAATTTGAAATATCGAATTTGGGCACCTAAATTATTGATTTTTAACATGTTTTGGGCCTATATTTTAAAAATATTCTAGCACTGAGTAGGCATGTACAGATCGCTTGTGGGACCCCAAAATATCGAATTTTCGGGTGTTTTGAGCCTGAATTTGAGATATAAATGGGTACAGAAGATGCATGCACATATTGACTTTGGGCACCTAAAATATCGATTTTCAGCATGTTATGGGCCTGGATTTTGAAAATACTCTAACTAGGAGTAGGCATGTACAGATCGCTACTGGGACCCAAAAATATCGAAATTTCGAGTGTTTTGAGCCTGAATTTGAGATATAAACGGGTACAGAAGATGCATGCACATATCGACTTTGGACACTTAAAATATCGATTTTTAGCATGTTTTGAGCCTATATTTTCATAACATTCTAGCACGGACTAGACATGTACAGATTGCTTCTGGGACCCAAAATTATCGAATTTTCGGGTGTTTTGAGGTTGAATTTGAGATATAAACGAGTGCAGAAGATGCATACACATGTTGACTTTGGGCATCTAAAATATCGATTTTCAGCATGTTTTGGGCCTGCATCTGAGTAGGCATGTACAGATCGCTTCTGGGACCCCAAAATGTCGAATTTTCGGGTGTTTGGAGCCTGAAATTGAGATATAAACGGGTACAGAAGATGCATGCACATATCGACTTCTGGGCACCTAAAAGATCGATTTTCAGTATGTTTTGGGGCTGTATTTTGAAAATACTCTAACACGGAGTAGGCATGTACAGTTCGCTTCTGGGACCCCAAAATATCGAATTTTCGGGTGTTTTGGGCCTGAATTTGAAATATCGACTTTGGGCACCTAAAATATAGATTTTTAGCATGTTTTGGGCCTATATTTTGAAAATATTCTAGCACTGAGTAGGCATGTACAGATCACTTCTGGGACCCCAAAATATCGAATTTTCCGGTGTTTTGAGCCTGAATTTGAGATATAAACGGGTACAGAAGATGCATGCACATATCGACTTTTGGGCACTTAAAATATTGATTTTGAGCATGTTTTGGGTCTGTATCTTGAAAACATTCTAACTAGGAGTAGGGATGTACAGATTGCTTCTAGGACCCAAAAATACCGAATTTTCAAGTGTTTTGAGCCTGAATTTGAGATATAAACGGGTACAGATGATGCTTGCACATATCGACTTTGGACACTTGAAATATCGATTTTTAGCATGTTTTGAGCCTATATTTTGAAAAAATTCTAACACGGAGTAGGCATGTACAGATCGCTTCTGGGACCCAAAAATATCGAATTTTTGGGTGTTTTGAGGTTAAATTTGGGATATAAACGGGTACAGAAGATGCATGCACATATCGACTTTGGACACTTGAAATATCGATTTTTAGCATGTTTTGGGCCTATATTTTGAAAATATTCTAGCACTGAGTAGGCATGTACAGTTAGCTTCTGGGACCCCAAAATATCGAATTTTCGGGTGTTTTGGGCCTGAATTTAAGATATCGACTTTGGGCACCTAAAATATCGATTTTTAGCATGTTTTGGGCCTATATTTTGAAAATATTCTAAAACTAAGTAGGCATATACAGATCACTTCTGGGACCCCAAAATATCGAATTTTCGGGTGTTTTGAGGTTGAATTTGTGATATAAACGGGTACAGAAGATGCATGCACATATTGACTTTGGGCACCTAAAATATCGATTTTCAGCATGTTTTGGGCCTGTATTTTGAAAATACTCTAACTAGGAGTAGGCATGTAGAGATCGCTTCTGGGACCCAAAAATTTCGAATTTTCGGGTGTTTTGAGCCTAAATTTGAGATATAAACGGATACAGAAGATGCATGCACATATCGACTTTGGACACTTAAAATATCGATTTTTAGCATGTTTTGAGCCTATATTTTGAAAACATTCTAGCACTGACTAGACATGTACAGATCGCTTCTGGGACCCAAAATTATCGAATTTTCGGGTGTTTTGAGGTTGAATTTGAGATATAAACGAGTGAAGAAGATGCATACACATGTTCAATTTGGGTACCTAAAATATCGATTTTTAGCATGTTCTGGGCCTGCATCTGAGTAGGCATGTACAGATCGCTTCTGGGACCCAAAAATATCGAATTTTCGGGTGTTTTGAGCCTGAATTTGAGATATAAACGGGTACAGAAGATGCATGCACATATTGACTTTGGGCACCTAAAATATCGATTTTCAGCATGTTTTTGGGCCTCTATTTTGAAAATACTCTAACTAGGAGTAGGCATGTACAGATCGCTTCTGGGACCCAAAAATATCGAATTTTCGGGTGTTTTGAGCCTAAATTTGAGATATAAACGAGTACAGAAGATGCATGCACATATCGACTTTGGACACTTAAAATATCGATTTTTAGCATGTTTTGAGCCTATATTTTGAAAACATTCTAGCACTGACTAGACATGTACAGATCACTTCTGGGACCCAAAATTATATAATTTTCGGGTGTTTTGAGGTTGAATTTGAGATATAATCGAGTGCAGAAGATGCATACACATGTTCAATTTGGGTACCTAAAATATCGATTTTTAGCATGTTCTGGGCCTGCATCTGAGTAGGCATGTACAGATTGCTTCTGGGACCCCAAAATATCGAATTTTCGGGTGTTTGGAGCCTGAATTTTAGATATAAACGGGTACAGAAGATGCATGCACATATCGACTCTTGGGCACCTAAAAGATCGATTTTCAGTATGTTTTGGGCCTCTATTTTGAAAATACTCTAACACGGAGTAGGCATGTACAGTTCGCTTCTGGGACCCCAAAATATCGAATTTTAGGGTGTTTTGGGCCTGAATTTGTGATATCGACTTTGGGCACCTAAAATATCGATTTCTAGCATGTTTCGGGCCTATATTTTGAAAATATTCTAGCACTAAGTAGGCATGTACAGATCACTTCTGGGACCCCAAATTATCGAATTTTCGGGTGTTTTGAGCCTGAATTTGAGATATAAACGGGTACAGATGATGCATTTACATATCGACTTTTGGGCACCTAAAAGATCGATTTTCAGTATGTTTTGAGCCTGTATTTTGAAAATACTCTAACACGGAGTAGGCATGTACAGTTCGCTTCTGGGACCCCAAAATATCGAATTTTCGGGTGTTTTGGGCCTGAATTTAAGATATCGACTTTGGGCACCTAAAATATCAGTTTTTAGCATGTTTTGGGCCTATATTTTGAAAATATTCTAGCACTAAGAAGGCATGTACAGATCACTTCTGGGACCCCAAAATATCGAATTTTCGGGTGTTTTGAGCCTGAATTTGAGATATAAACGGGTACAGATGATGCATGCACATATCGACTTTGGACACTTAAAATATCGATATTTAGCATGTTTTGAGCCTATATTTTGAAAAAATTCTAGCACTGAGTATGTACAGATCGCTTCTGGGACCCAAAAATATCGAATTTTCGGGTGTTTTGAGCCTAAATTTGAGATATAAACGAGTACAGAAGATGCATGCACATATCGACTTTGGACACTTAAAATATCGATTTTTAGCATGTTTTGAGCCTATATTTTGAAAACATTCTAGCACTGACTAGACATGTACAGATCACTTCTGGGACCCAAAATTATCGAATTTTCGGGTGTTTTGAGGTTGAATTTGAGATATAAACGAGTGCAGAAGATGCATACACATGTTCAATTTGGGTACCTGAAATATCGATTTTTAGCATGTTCTGGGCCTGCATCTGAGTAGGCATGTACAGATTGCTTCTGGGACCCCAAAATATCGAATTTTCGGGTGTTTGGAGCCTGAATTTGAGATATAAACGGGTACAGAAGATGCATGCACATATCGACTCTTGGGCACCTAAAAGATCGATTTTCAGTATGTTTTGGGCCTGTATTTTGAAAATACTCTAACACGGAGTAGGCATGTACAGTTCGCTTCTGGGACCCCAAAATATCGAATTTTAGGGTGTTTTGGGCCTGAATATGTGATATCGACTTTGGGCACCTAAAATATCGATTTCTAGCATGTTTCGGGCCTATATTTTGAAAATATTCTAGCACTAAGTAGGCATGTACAGATCACTTCTGGGACCCCAAATTATCGAATTTTCGGATGTTTTGAGCCTGAATTTGAGATATAAACGGGTACAGATGATGCATTTACATATCGACTTTTGGGCACCTAAAAGATCGATTTTCAGTATGTTTTGAGCCTGTATTTTGATAATACTCTAACACGGAGTAGGCATGTACAGTTCGCTTCTGGGACCCCAAAATATCGAATTTTCGGGTGCTTTGGGCCTGAATTTAAGATATCGACTTTGGGCACCTAAAATATCAGTTTTTAGCATGTTTTGGGCCTATATTTTGAAAATATTCTAGCACTAAGGAGGCATGTACAGATCACGTCTGGGACCCCAAAATATAGAAATTTCGGGTGTTTTGAGCCTGAATTTGAGATATAAACGGGTACAGATGATGCATGCACATATCGACTTTGGACACTTAAAATATCGATTTTTAGCATGTTTTGAGCCTATATTTTGAAAAAATTCTAGCACTGAGTATGTACAGATCGCTTCTGGGACCCAAAAATATCGAATTTTCGGGTGTTTTGAGGTTGAATTTGTGATATAAACGGGTGCAGAAGATGCATGCACATATCGACTTTTGACACTTAAAATATCGATTTTCAGCATGTTTTGGGCCTATATTTTGAAAAATATCTAGCACTGAGTAGGCATGTACAGATCGCTTCTGGGACACCAAAATATCGAGTTTTTGGGTGTTTTGGACCTGAATTTGAGATATCGACTTTGGGCACCTAAAATTGCGATTTTTAGCATGTTTTGGGCCTATATTTTGAAAATATTTTAGCACTGAGTAGGCATGTACAGATCGCTTCTGGGACCCCAAAATATCGAATTTTCGGGTGTTTTGAGCCTGAATTTGAGATATAATCGGGTACAGAAGATGCATGCACATATTGACTTTGGGCACCTAAAATATAGATTTTTAGCATGTTTTTGGCCTGTATTTTGAAAATACTCTAACTAGGAGTAGGCATGTACAGATCGCTTCTGGGACCCCAAAATATCGAATTTTCGGGTGTTTTGAGCCTGAATTTGAGATATAAACGGGTACAAAAGATGCATGCACATATCGACTTTGGACACTTAAAATATCGATTTTTAGCATGTTTTGAGCCTATATTTTGAAAACATTCTAGCACTGACTAGACATGTACAGATCGCTTCTGGGACCCAAAATTATCGAATTTTCGGTGTTTTGAGGTTGAATTTGAGATATATACGAGTGCAGAAGATGCATACACATGTTCAATTTGGGTACCTAAAATATCGATTTTTAGCATGTTCTGGTCCTGCATCTGAGTAGGCATGTACAGATCGCTTTTGGGACCCCAAAATATCGAATTTTCGGGTGTTTGGAGCCTGAATTTGAGATATAAACGGGTACAGAAGATGCATGCACATATCGACTCTTGGGCACCTAAAAGATCGATTTTCAGTATGTTTTAGGCCTGTATTTTGAAAATACTCTAACACGGAGTAGGCATGTACAGTTCGCTTCTGGGACCCCAAAATATCGAATTTTAGGGTGTTTTGGGCCTGAATTTGAGATATCGACTTTGGGCACCTAAAATATCGATTTCTAGCATGTTTTGGGCCTATATTTTGAAAATATTCTAGCACTAAGTAGGCATGTACAGATCACTTCTGGAACCCCAAAATATCGAATTTTCGGGTGTTTTGAGCCTGAATTTGAGATATAAACGGGTACAGATGATGCATTTACATATCGACTTTTGGGCACCTAAAAGATCTATTTTCAGTATGTTTTGAGCCTGTATTTTGAAAATACTCTAACACGGAGTAGGCATGTACAGTTCGCTTCTGGGACCCCAAAATATCGAATTTTAGGGTGTTTTGGGCCTGAATTTAAGATATCGACTTTGGGCACCTAAAATATCGATTTTTTAGCATGTTTTGGGCCTATATTTTGAAAATATTCTAGCTCTAAGTAGGCATGTACAGATCACTTCTGGAACAACAAAATATCGAATTTTCGGGTGTTTTGAGCCTGAATTTTAAATATAAACGGGTACAGATGATGCATGCACATATCGACTTTGGACACTTAAAATATCGATTTTTAGCATGTTTTGAGCCTATATTTAGAAAAAATTCTAGCACTGAGTATGTACAGATCGCTTCTGGGACCCAAAAATATCGAATTTTCGGGTGTTTTGAGGTTGAATTTGTGATATAAACGGGTGCAGAAGATGCATGCACATATCGAATTTTGACACTTAAAATATCGATTTTTAGCATGTTTTGGGCCTATATTTTGAAAATATTCTAGCACTGATTAGGCATGTACAGATCGCTTCTGGGACCCCAAAATATCGAATTTTCGGGTGTTTTGAGCCTGAATTTGAGATATAAACGGGTACAGAAGATGCATGCACATATTGACTTTGGGCACCTAAAATATCGATTTTCAGCATGTTTTGGGCCTGTATTTTGAAAATACTCTAACTAGGAGTAGGCATGTAGAGATCGCTTCTGGGACCCAAAAATATCGAATTTTTGGGCGTTTTGAGCCAAAATTTGAGATATAAACGGGTACAGAAGATGCATGCACATATCGACTTTGGACACTTAAAATATCGATTTTTAGCATGTTTTGAGCCTATATTTTGAAAACATTCTATCACTGACTAGACATGTACAAATCGCTTCTGCGACCCAAAATTATCGAATTTTCGGGTGTTTTGAGGTTTAATTTGAGATGTAAACGAGTGCAGAAGATGCTTACACATGTTCAATTTGGGTACCTAAAATATCGATTTTTAGCATGTTCTGGGCCTGCATCTAAGTAGGCATGTACAGATCGCTTCTGGGACCCCAAAATATCGAATTTTCGGGTGTTTTGAGCCAAAATTTGAGATATAAACGTGTACAGAAGATGCATGCACATATCGACTTTGGACACTTAAAATATCGATTTTTAGCATGTTTTGAGCCTATATTTTGAAAACATTCTATCACTGACTAGACATGTACAGATCGCTTCTGGGACCCAAAATTATCGAATTTTCGGGTGTTTTGAGGTTGAATTTGAGATATAAACGAGTGCAGAAGATGCATACACATGTTCAATTTGGGTACCTAAAATATCGATTTTTTGCATGTTCTGGGCCTGCATCTAAGTAGGCATGTACAGATCGCTTCTGGGACCCCAAAATATCGAATTTTCGGGTGTTTTGATCCTGAATTTGAGATATAAACGGGTACAGAAGATGCATGCACATATTGACTTTGGGCACCTAAAATATCGATTTTTAGCATGTTTTGGGCCTGTATTTTGAAAATACTCTAACTAGGAGTAGGCATGTAGAGATCGCTTCTGGGACCCAAAAATATCGAATTTTCGGGTATTTTGAGCCTAAATTTGAGATATAAACGTGTACAGTAGATGCATGCACATATCGACTTTGGACACTTAAAATATCGATTTTTAGCATGTTTTAAGCCTATATTTTGAAAACATTCTATCAATGACTAGACATGTACAGATCGCTTCTGGGACCCAAAATTATCGAATTTTCGGGTGTTTTGAGGTTGAATTTGAGATATAAACGAGTGCAGAAGATGCATGCACATGTTGACTTTGGTCACCTAAAATATCGATTTTCAGCATGTTTTGGGCCTACATCTGAGTAGGCATGTACAGATTGCTTCTGGGACCCCAAAATATCGAATTTTCGGGTGTTTGGAGCCTGAATTTGAGATATAAACGGGTAAAGAAGATGCATGCACATATCGACTTTTGGGCACCTAAAAGATCGATTTTCAGTATGTTTTAGGCTTGTATTTTGAAAATACTCTAACACGGAGTAGGCATGTACAGTTCGCTTCTGGGACCCCAAAATATCGAATTTTCGGGTGTTTTGGGCATGAATTTCAAATATCGACTTTGGGCACCTAAATTATCGATTTTTAGCATGTTTTGGGCCTATATTTTGAAAATATTCTAGCACTAAGTAGGTATGTACAGCTCACTTCTGGGACCCCCAAATATCGAATTTTCGGGTGTTTTGAGCCTGAATTTGAGATAAAAACGGGTACAGATGATGCATGCACATATCGACTTTGGACACTTAAAATATCGATTTTTAGCATGTTTTGAGCCTATTTTTTGAGAAAATTCTAGCACTGAGTAGGCATGTATAGATCGCTACAGGGACCCAAAATTATCGAATTTTCGGGTGTTTTGAGCCTGAATTTGAGATATAAACGGGTACAAAAGATGCATGCACATATTGACTTTGGGCACCTAAAATATCGATTTTTAGCATGTTTTGGGCCTATATTTTGAAAATATTCTAGCACTGAGTAGGCATGTACAGATCACTTCTGGGACCCCAAAATATCGAATTTTCGGGTGTTTTGAGCCTGAATTTGAGATATAAACGGTTACAGAAGATGCATGCACATATCGACTTTGGACACTTAAAATATCGATTTTTAGCATGTTTTGAGCCTATATTTTGAAAACATTCTAGCACTGACTAGACATGTACAGATCGCTTCTGGTACCCAAAATTATCAAATTTTCGGGTGTTTTGAGGTTGAATTTGAGATATAAACGAGTGCAGAAGATGCATACACATGTTCAATTTGGGTACCTAAAATACCGATTTTTAGCATGTTTTGGGCCTGCATCTGAGTAAGCATTTACAGATCGCTTCTGGGACCCCGAAATATCGAATTTTCGGGTGTTTTGAGCCTGAATTTGAGATATAAACGGGTACAGAAGATGCATGCACATATCGACTTTTGGGCACCTAAAAGATCGATTTTCAGTATGTTTTGGGCCTGTATTTTGAAAATACTCTAACACGAAGTAGGCATGTACAGTTCGCTTCTTGGACCCCAAAATATCGAATTTTAAGGTGTTTTGGGCCTGAATTTGAGATATCGACTTTGGGCACCTAAAATATCGATTTTTAGCATATTTTGGGCCTATATTTTGAAAATATTCTAGCACTAAGTAGGCATGTACAGATCACTTCTGGGGCCCCAAAATATCTAATATTCGGGTATTTTGAGCCTGAATTTGAGATATAAACGGGAATAGATGATGCATGCACATATCGACTTTGGACACTTAAAATATCGATTTTTAGCATGTTTTGAGCTTATATTTTGAAAAAATTCTAGCACTGAGTAGGCATGTACAGATCGCTTCTGGGACCCAAAAATATCGAATTTTCGGGTGTTTTGAGGTTTAATTTGGGATATAAACGGGTACAGAATATGCATTTACATATCGACTTTTGGGCACCTAAAAGATCGATTTTCAGTATGTTTTGAGCCTGTATTTTAAAAATACTCTAACACGGAGTAGGCATGTACATTTCGCTTCTGGGACCCCAAAATATCGAATTTTCGGGTGTTTTAGGCCTGAATTTGAGATATCGACTTTGGGCACCTAAAATATCGATTTTCAGCATGTTTTGGGCCTGCATCTAAGTAGGAATGTACAGATCGCTTCTGGGACCGTAAAATATCGAATTTTCGGGTGTTTGGAGCCTGAATTTGAGATATAAACGGGTACAGAAGATGCATGCACATATCGACTTTTGGCACCAAAAAGATCGATTTTCAGTATGTTTTGGGCCTTTTTTTTTAATATACTCTAACACGGAGTAGGCATGTACAGATCGCATCTGGGACCTCAATATATCGAATTTTAGGGTGTTTTAGGCCTGAATTTGAAATATCGACTTTGGGCACATAAAATATCGATTTTTAGCATGTTTTGGGCCTATATTTTGAAAAATTCTAGCACTGAGTAGGCATGTACAGATCGCTTCTGGGACCCCAAAATATCGAATTTTCGGGTGTTTGAAGCCTGAATTTGAGATATAAACGGGTACAGAAGATGCATGCACATATCGACTTTTGGGCACTAAAAATATCGATTTTGAGCATGTTTTGGGTCTGTATCTTGAAAACATTTTAACTAGGAGTAGGGATGTACAGATCGCTTCTGGGACCCAAAAATACCGAATTTTCGGGTGTTTTGAGCCTGAATTTGAAATATAAACGAGTACAGAAGATGCATGCACATATCGACTTTGGACACTTAAAATATCGATTTTCAGCATGTTTTGGGCCTGTTTTTTTTAAATACTCTAACTAGGAGTAGGCATGTACAGATCGCTTCTGGGACCCAAAAATATCGAATTTTCGGGTGTTTTGAGCCTGAATTTGAGATATAAACGGGTACAGAAGATCAATGCACATAATATCGATTTTTAGAATGTTTTGAGCCTATATTTTGAAAACATTCTAGCACTGACTAGACATGTACAGATCGGTTCTGGGACCCAAAATTATCAAATTTTCGGGTGTTTTGAGGTTGAATTTGAGATATAAACGAGTGCAGAAGATGCATACACATGTTGACTTTGGGCACCTAAAATATAGATTTTCAGCATGTTTTGGGCCTGCATCTGAGTAGGCATGTACAGATCGCTTCTGGGACCCCATAATATCGAATTTTCGGGTGTTTGGAGCCTGAATTTGAGATATAAACGGGTACAGAAGATGCATGCACATATTGAGTTTTGGGCACCTAAAAGATCGATTTTCAGTATGTTTTGGGCCTGTATTTTGAAAATACTCTAACATGGAGTAGACATGTACAGTTCGCTTCTGGGACCCCAAAATATCGAATTTTCGGGTGTTTTGAGCCTGAATTTGAGATAGAAACGGGTACAGAAGATGCATGCACATATCGACTTTGGACACTTAAATATCGATTTTTAGAATGTTTTGAGCCTATATTTTGAAAACATTCTAGCACTGACTAGACATGTACAGATCGCTTATGGGACCCAAAATTATCAAATTTTCGGGTGTTTTGAGGTTGAATTTAAGATATAAACGAGTGCAGAAGATGCATACACATGTTTACTTTGGGCACCTAAAATATCGATTTTCAGCATGTTTTGGGCATGCATCTAAGTAGGCATATACAGATCGCTTCTGGGACCCCAAAATATCGAATTTTCGGGTGTTTTAGGCCTGAATTTGAAATATCAACTTTGGGCACATAAAATATCGATTTTTAGCATGTTTTGGGCCTATATTTTGAAAATATTCTAGCACTGAGTAGGCATGTACAGATCGCTTCTGGGACCCCAAAATATCGAATTTTCGGGTGTTTTGAGCCTGAATTTGAGATATAAACGGGTACAGAAGATGCATGCACATATTGACTTTGGGCACCTAAAATATCGATTTTCAGCATGTTTTGTGGCTTTATTTTGAAAATACTCTAACTAGGAGTAAGCATGTACAGATCGCTTCTGCGACCCAAAAATATCGAATTTTCGGGTTTTTTGAGCCTGAATTTGAGATATAAACGGGTACAGAATATGCATGCACATATCGACTTTGGACACTTAAAATATCGAATTTTAGCATGTTTTGAGCCTATTTTTTGAAAACATTCTGGCACTGACTAAACATGTACAGATCGCTTCTGGGACCCCAAAATATCGAATTTTCGGGTTTTTTGAGCCTGAATTTGAGATATAAACGGGTACAGAAGATGCATGCACATATCGACTTTGGACACTTAAAATATCGATTTTCAGCATGTTTTGGGCCTGTTTTTTTTAAATACTCTAACTAGGAGTAGGCATGTACAGATCGCTTCTGGGACCCAAAAATATCGAATTTACGGGTGTTTTGAGCCTGAATTTGAGATATAAACGGGTACAGAAGATGCTTGCACAAATCGACTTTTGGGCACCTAAAATATCGATTTTGAGCATGTTTTGGGTCTGTATCTTGAAAACATTCTAACTAGGAGTAGGGATGTACAGATCGCTTATGGGACCCAAAATTATCGAATTTTCGGCTATTTTGAGGTTGAATTTGAGATATAAACGAGTGCAGAAGATGCATACACATGTTCAATTTGGGTACCTAAAATATCGATTTTTATCATGTTTTGGGCCTGCATCTGAGTAGGCATGTACAGATCACTTCTGGGACCCCAAAATATCGAATTTTCGGGTGTTTTGAGCCTGAATTTGAGATAAAAACGGGAATAGATGATGCATGCACATATCGACTTTGGACACTTAAAATATCGATTTTTAGCATGTTTTGAGCCTATATTTTGAAAAAATTCTAGCACTCAGTAGGCATGTACAGATCGCTTCTGGGCCCCAAAAATATCGAATTTTCGGGTGTTTTGAGGTTTAATTTGGGATATAAACGGGTACAGAATATGCATTTACATATCGACTTTTGAGCACCTAAAAGATCGATTTTCAGTATGTTTTGAGCCTGTATTTTAAAAATACTCTAACACGGAGTAGGCATGTACAGTTCGCTTCTGGGACCCCAAAATATCGAATTTTCGGGTGTTTTGGGAATGAATTTGAGATATCGACTTTGGGCACCTAAAATATCGATTTTTAGCATGTTTTGGGCCTATATTTTGAAAATATTCTAGCACTGAGTAGGCATGTACAGATCGCTTCTGGGACCCCAAAATATCGAATTTTCAGGTGTTTTTAGCCTGAATTTGAGATATAAACGGGTACAGAAGATGCATGCACATATCGACTTTTGGGCACCTAAAATATCGATTTTGAGCATGTTTTGGGTCTGTATCTTGATAACATTCTAACTAGGAATAGGGATGTACAGATCGCTTCGAGGACCCAAAAAAACCGAATTTTCGGGTGTTTTGAGCCTGAATTTGAGATATAAACGGGTACAGAATATGCATGCACATGTTGACTTTGGGCACCTAAAATATCGATTTTCAGCATGTTTTGGGCCTATATTTTGAAAATACTCTAACTAGGAGTAGGCATGTACAGATCGCTTCTGCAACCCAAAAATATCGAATTTTCGGGTGTTTTGAGCCTGAATTTGAAATATAAACGGGTACAGAAGATGCAAGCACATATCGACTTTGGACACTTAAAATATCGAATTTTAGCATGTTTTGAGCCTATATTTTGAAAACATTCTGGCACTGACTAGACATGTACAGATCGCTTCTGGGACCCGAAATTATCGAATTTTGGGGTCTTTTGAAGTTGAATTTGAGATATAAACGAGTGCAGAAGATGCATACACATGTTCAATTTGGGTACCAAAAATATCGATTTTTAGCATATTTTGGGCCTGCATCTGAGTAGGCATGTACAGATCGCTTCTGGGACCCCAAAATATCGAATTTTCGGGTGTTTGAAGCCTGAATTTGAGATATAAACGGGTACAGAAGATGCATGCACATATCGACTTTTGGGCACTAAAAATATCGATTTTGAGCATGTTTTGGGTCTGTATCTTGAAAACATTCTAACTAGGAGTAGGGATGTACAGATCACTTCTGGGACCCAAAAATACCGAATTTTCGGGTGTTTTGAGCCTGAAATTGAGATATAAACGGGTACAGAAGATGCATGCACATATCGACTTTGGACACTTAAAATATCGATTTTCAGCATGTTTTGGGCCTTTTTTTTTTAAATACTCTAACTAGGAGTAGGCATGTACAGATTGCTTCTGCGACCCAAAAATATCGAATTTTCGGGTGTTTTGAGCCTGAATTTGAGATATAAACGGGTACAGAAGATGCTTGCACAAATCGACTTTTGGGCACCTAAAATATCGATTTTGAGCATGTTTTGGGTCTGTATCTTGAAAACATTCTAACTAGGAGTAGGGATGTACAGATCGCTTCTAGGACCCAAAAATACTGAATTTTCGGGTGTTTTGAGCCTGAATTTGAGATATAAACGGGTACAGAAGATGCATGCACATATCGACTTTGGACACTTAAAATATCGATTTTTAGCATGTTTTGAGCCTATATTTTGAAAACTTTCTAGCACTGACTAGACATGTACAGATCGCTTCTGGGACCCAAAATTATCGAATTTTCGGGTGTTTTGAGGTTGAATTTGAGATATAAACGAGTGCAGAAGATTCATACACATGTTCAATTTGGGTACCTAAAATATCGATTTTTAGCATGTTTTGGGCCTGCATCTGAGTAGGCATGTACAGATCGCTTCTGGGACCCCAAAATATCGAATTTTCAGGTGTTTGGAGCCTGAATTTGAGATATAAACGGGTACAGAAGATGCATGCACATATCGACTTTTGGGCACCTAAAAGATCGTTTTTCAGTATTTTCTTGGGCCTGTATTTTGAAAATACTCTAACACGGAGTAGGCATGTACAGTTCGCTTCTGGGACCCCAAAATATCGAAGTTTAGGGTGTTTTGGGCCTGAATTTGAGATATCGACTTTGGGCACCTAAAATATCGAATTTTAGCATGTTTTGGGCCTATATTTTGAAAATATTCTAGCACTAAGTACAGATCACTTCTGGGACCGCAAAATATCGAGTTTTCGGGTGTTTTTTGAGCCTGAATTTGAGATATAAGCGGGTACAGATGATGCATGCACATATCGACTTTGGACACTAAAAATCGAGTTTTAGCGTGTTTTGAGCCTACATTTTGAAAAATTTCTAGCACTAAGTAGGCATGTACAGATCGCTTCTGTTACCCAAAAATATCGAATTTTCGGGTGTTTTGAGGTTAAATTTGGGATATAAACGGGTACAGAAGAAGCATTTACATATCGACTTTTGGGCACCTAAAAGATCGATTTTTAGCATGTTTTGAGCCTTTATTTTGAAAACATTCTAGCACTGACTAGACATGTACAGATCGCTTCAGGGACCCAAAAATATCGAATTTTCGGGTGTTTTGAGCCTGAATTTGAGATATAAACGGGTACAGATGATGCATGCACATATTGACTTTGGGCACCTAAAATATCGATTTTCTGCATGTTATGGGCCTGTATTTTGAAAATACTCTAACTAGGAGTAGGCATGTACAGATCGCTTCTGGGACCCAAAAATATCGAATTTTTGGTTGTTTTGAGCCTGAATTTGAGATATAAACGGGTACAGAAGATGTATGCACATATCGACTTTGGACACTTAAAATATCGATTTTTAGCATGTTTTGAGCCTATTTTTGAAATCATTCTAGCACTGAGTAGACATGTACAGATCGCTTCTGGGACCCAAAAATATCGAATTTTCGGGTGTTTTGGGCATGAATTTGAGAAATCGACTTTGGGCACCTAAAATATCGATTTTTTAGCATGTTTTGGGCCTATATTTTGAAAATATTCTAGCACCGAGTAGACATGTACAGATCGCTTCTGGGACCCCAAAATATCGAATTTTCGGGTGTTTTGAGCCTGAATTTGAGATATAAACGGGTACAGAAGATGCATGCACATATCGACTTTTGGGCACCTAAAATATCGATTTTGAGTATGATTTGGGTCTGTATCTTGAAAACATTCTAACTAGGAGTAGGGATGTACAGATCGCTTTTAGGACCCAAAAATACCGAATTTTCGGGTGTTTTGAGCCTGAATTTGAGATATAAACGGGTACAGAAGATGCATGCACATATTGACTTTGGGCACCTAAAATATCGATTTTCAGCATGTTTTGGGCCTGCCACTGAGTAGGCATGTACAGATCGCTTCTGGGACCCCAAAATATCGAATTTTCGGGTGTTTTGAGCCTGAATTTGAGATATAAACGGGTACAGAAGATGCATGCACATATCGAGTTTTGGGCACCTAAAAGATCGATTTTCAGTATGTTTTGGGCCTGTATTTTGAAAATACTCTAACATGGAGTAGGCATGTACAGTTCGCTTCTGGGACCCCAAAATATCGAATTTTCGGGTGTTTTGGGCCTGAATTTGAAATATCGACTTTGGGCACCTAAAATATCGATTTTCAGCATGTTTTGGGCCTATATTTTGAAAATATTCTAGCACTGAGTAGGCATGTACAGATCGCTTCAGGGACCCCAAAATATCGAATTTTCGGGTGTTTTGAGCCTGAATTTGAGATATAAACGGGTACAGAAGATGCTTGCACAAATCGACTTTTGGGCACCTAAAATATCGATTTTGAGCATGTTTTGGGTCTGTATCTTGAAAACATTCTAACTAGGAGTAGGGATGTACAGATCGCTTCTAGGACCCAAAAATACTGAATTTTCGGGTGTTTTGAGCCTGAATTTGAGATATAAACGGGTACCGAAGATGCATGCACATATTGTCTTTGGGCACCTAAAATATCAATTTTCTGCATGTTTTGGGCCTATATTTTGAAAATACTCTAACTAGGAGTAGGCATGTACAGATCGCTTCTGGGACCCAAAAATATCGAATTTTCGGGTGTTTTAAACCTGAATTTGAGATATAAACGGGTACAGAAGATGCATGCACATATCGACTTTGGACACTTAAAATATCGATTTTTAGCATGTTTTGAGCCTATATTTTGAAAACATTCTAGCACTGACTAGACATGTACAGATCGCTTCTGGGACCCAAAATTATCGAATTTTAGGGTGTTTTGAGGTTGAATTTGAGATATAAACGAGTGCAGATGATGCATACACATGTTCAATTTGGGTACCTAAAATATCGATTTTTAGCATGTTTTGGGCCTGCATCTGAGTAGGCATGTACAGATCGCTTCTGGGACCCCAAAATATCGAATTTTCAGGTGTTTGGAGCCTGAATTTGAGATATAAACGGGTACAGAAGATGCATGCACATATCGACTTTTGGGCACCTAAAAGATCGTTTTTCAGTATTTTCTTGGGCCTGTATTTTGAAAATACTCTAACACGGAGTAGGCATGTACAGTTCGCTTCTGGGACCCCAAAATATCGAAGTTTAGGGTGTTTTGGGCCTGAATTTGAGATATCGACTTTGGGCACCTAAAATATCGAATTTTAGCATGTTTTGGGCCTATATTTTGAAAATATTCTAGCACTAAGTACAGATCACTTCTGGGACCCCAAAATATCGAGTTTTCGGGTGTTTTGAGCCTGAATTTGAGATATAAACGGGTACAGATGATGCATGCACATATCGACTTTGGACACTAAAAAATCGAGTTTTAGCGTGTTTTGAGCCTACATTTTGAAAAATTTCTAGCACTAAGTAGGCATGTACAGATCGCTTCTGGGACCCAAAAATATCGAATTTTCGGGTGTTTTGAGGTTAAATTTGGGATATAAACGGGTACAGAAGAAGCATTTACATATCGACTTTTGGGCACCTAAAAGATCGATTTTTAGCATGTTTTGAGCCTATATTTTGAAAACATTCTAGCACTGACTACACATGTACAGATCGCTTCAGGGACCCAAAAATATCGAATTTTCGGGTGTTTTGAGCCTGAATTTGAGATATAAACGGGTACAGATGATGCATGCACATATTGACTTTGGGCACCTAAAATATCGATTTTCAGCATGTTATGGGCCTGTATTTTGAAAATACTCTAACTAGGAGTAGGCATGTACAGATCGCTTCTGGGACCCAAAAATATCGAATTTTTGGTTGTTTTGAGCCTGAATTTGAGATATAAACGGGAACAGAAGATGTATGCACATATCGACTTTGGACACTTAAAATATCGATTTTTAGCATGTTTTGAGCCTATTTTTGAAAACATTCTAGCACTGACTAGACATGTACAGATCGTTTCTGGGACCCAAAAATATCGAATTTTCGGGTGTTTTGGGCCTGAATTTGAGAAATCGACTTTGGGCACCTAAAATATCGATTTTTTAGCATGTTTTGGTCCTATATTTTGAAAATATTCTAGCACCGAGTAGACATGTACAGATCGCTTCTGGGACCTCAAAATATCGAATTTTCAGGTGTTTTGAGCCTGAATTTGAGATATAAACGGGTACAGAAGATGCATGCACATATCGACTTTTGGGCACCTAAAATATCGATTTTGAGTATGTTTTGGGTCTGTATCTTGAAAACATTCTAACTAGGAGTAGGGATGTACAGATCGCTTCTAGGACCCAAAAATACCGAATTTTCGGGTGTTTTGAGCCTGAATTTGAGATATAAACGGGTACAGAAGATGCATGCACATATTGACTTTGGGCACCTAAAATATCGATTTTCAGCATGTTTTGGGCCTGTATTTTGAAAATACTCTAACTAGGAGTAGGCATTTACAGATCGCTTCTGGGACCCAAAAATATCGAATTCTAGGGAGTTTTGAGCCTGAATTTGAGATATAAACGGGTACAGAAGATGCATCCACACATCGACTTTGGACACTTAAAATATCGTTTTTTAGCATGGTTTGAGCCTATATTTTGAAAACATTCTAGCACTGACTAGACATGTACAGATCGCTTCTGGGACCCAAAATTATCAAATTTTCGGGTGTTTTGAAGTTGAATTTGAGATATAAACGAGTGCAGAAGATGCATACACATGTTGACTTTGGGCACCTAAAATATCGATTTTCAGCATGTTTTGGGCATGCATCTGAGTAGGCATGTACAGATCGTTTCTGGGACCCCAAAATATCGAATTTTCGGGTGTTTGGAACCTGAATTTGAGATAAAAACGGGTACAGAAGATGCATGCACATATCGACTTTTGGGCACCTAAAAGATCGATTTTCAGTATGTTTTGGGCCTCTATTTTGAAAATACTCTAACACGGAGTAGGCATGTACAGTTCGCTTCTGGGACCCCAAAATATCGAATTTTAGGGTGTTTTGGGCCTGAATTTGAGATATCGACTTTGGGCACCTAAAATATCGATTTTTAGCATGTTTTGGGTCTATATTTTGAAAATATTCTAGCACTAATTAGGCATGTACAGATCACTTCTGGGACCCCAAAATATCGAATTTCCGGGTGTTTTGAGCCTGATTTTGAGATATAAACGGGTACAGATGATGCATGCACATATCGACTTTGGACACTTAAAATATCGATTTTTAGCATCTTTTGAGCCTATATTTTGAAAAATTCTAGCACTGAGTAGGCATGTACAGATCGCTTCTGGGACCATAAAATATCGAATTTTCGGGTGTTTTGAGGTTAAATTTGAGATATAAACGGGTACAGAAGATGCATTTACATATCGACTTTTGGGCACCTAAAAGATCGATTTTCAGTATGTTTTGAGCCTGTATTTTGAAAACACTCTAACACGGAGTAGGCATGTACAGTTCGCTTCTGGGACCCCAAAATATCGAATTTTCTGGTGTTTTGAGCTTGAATTTGAAATATAAACGGGTACAGATGATGCATTCACATATCGACTTTGGACACTAAAAATATCGATTTTTAGCATGTTTTATGCCTATATTTTGAAAAAATTCTAGCACTGAGTAGGCATGTACAGATCGCTTCTGGGACCCAAAAATATCGAATTTTTGGGTGTTTTGAGGTTGAATTTGGGATATAAACGGGTGCAGAAGATGCATACACATGTTGACTTTGGTCACCTAAAATATCGATTTTTAGCTTGTTTTTCGGCCTGTATTTTGAAAATACTCTAACACGGAGTAAGCAAGTACAGATTGCTTCTGGGACCCCATAATATCGAATTTTCGGGTGTTTTGAGCCTGAATTTGAGATATAAACGGGTACAGAAGATGCATCCACATATCGACTTTTGGGCACCCAAAAGATCGATTTTCAGTATGTTTTGGGCCTGTATATTGAAAATACTCTAACACGGAGAAGGCATACACAGATCGCTTCTGGGACCCCAACATATCGAATTTTTGGGTGTTTTGGCCTGAATTTGAGATATCTACTTTGGGCACCTAAAATATCGATTTTTAGCATGTTTTGGGCCTATATTTTGAAAATATTCTAGCACTGAATAGGCATGTACAGATCGCTTCTGGGACCCCAAAATATCGAATTTTCGGGTGTTTTGAGCCTGAATTTGATATATAAACGGGTACAGAAGATGCATGCACATATCGACTTTTGGGCACCTAAAATATCGATTTTGACCATGTTTTGGGTCTGTATCTTGAAAACATTCTAACTAGGAGTAGGGATGTACAGATCGCTTCTGGGACCCAAAAATACCGAATTTTCGGGTGTTTTGAGGTTGAATTTGGGATATAAACGCGTACAGATGATGCATGCACATATCGACTTTGGACACTTAAAATATCGATTTTTAGCATGTTTTGAGCCTATATTTTGAAAAATTCTAGCACTGAGTAGGCATGTACAGATCGCTTCTGGGACCCAAAAATATCGAATTTTCGGGTGTTTTGAGGTTAAATTTGAGATATAAACGGGTACAGAAGATGCATTTATATCGACTTTTGGGCACCTAAAAGATCGATTTTCAGTATGTTTTGAGCCTGTATTTAAAAAACACTCTAACACGGAGTAGGCATGTACAGTTCGCTTCTGGGACCCCAAAATATCGAATTTTTGGGTGTTTTGGGCCTGAATTTGAGATTTTGACTTTGGGGACATAAAATATCGATTTTTAGCATGTTTTGGACCTATATTTTGAAAATATTCTAGCACTAAGTAGGCATGTACAGATCACTTCTGGGACCCCAAAATATCGAATTTTCGGGTGTTTTGAGCCTGATTTTGAGATATAAACGGGTACCGATAATGCATGCACATATCTACATTAGACACTTAAAATATCGATTTTTAGTATGTTTTGAGCCTATATTTTGAAAAATTCTAGCACTGAGTAGGCATGTACAGATCGCTTCTGGGACCCAAAAATATCGAATTTTCGGGTGTTTTGAGGTTAAATTTGAGATATAAACGTTTACAGAAGATGCATTTACATATCGACTTTTGGGCACCTAAAAGATCGATTTTCGGTATGTTTTGAGCCTGTATTTTGAAAACACTCTAACACGGAGTAGGCATGTACAGTTCGCTTCTGGGACCCCAAAATATCGATTTTTTGGGTGTTTTGGGCCTGAATTTGAGATTTTGACTTTGGGGACCTAAAATATCGATTTTTAGCATGTTTTGGACCTATATTTTAAAAATATTCTTGCACTAAGTAGGCATGTACAGATCACTTCTGGGACCCCAAAATATCAAATTTTCGGGAGTTTTGAGCCTGAATTTGAGATATAAACGGGTACAGAAGATGCATGCACATATCGACTTTGGACACTTAAAATATCGATTTTTAGCATGTTTTGAGCCTATATATTGAAAAAACTCTAGCACTGAGTAGGCATGTACAGATCGCTTCTGGGACCCAAAAATATCGAATTTTCGGGTGTTTTGAGGTTGAATTTGGGATATAAACGGGTACAGAAGATGCATACACATGTTGAGTTTGGTCACCTAAAATATCGATTTTCAGCTTGTTTTGGGCCTGTATTTTGAAAATACTCTAAGGAGGAGTAAGCAAGTACAGATCGCTTCTGGGACCCCAAAATATCGAATTTTCGGTTTGTTTTGAGCCTGAATTTGAGATATAAACGGGTACAGAAGATGCATCCACATATCGACTTTTGGTCACCTAAAAGATCGATTTTCAGTATGTTTTGGGCCTGTATATTAAAAATACTCTATCACGGAGTAAGCATGTACAAATCGCTTCTGGGACCCCAAAATATCGAATTTTTGGGTGTTTTTGGCCTGAATTTGAGATATCAACTTTGGGCACCAAAAATATCGATTTTTAGCATGTTTTGGGCCTATATTTTGAAAATATTCTAGCACTGAGTAGGCATGTACAGATCGCTTCTGTGACCCCAAAATATCGCATTTTGGGGTGTTTTAAGCCTCAATTTGAGATATAAACGGGTACAGAAGATGCATGCACATATCGACTTTTTTTCACCTAAAATATCGATTTTGAGCATGTTTTGGGTCTGTATCTTGAAAACATTCTAACTAGGAGTAGGGATGTACAGATCGCTTCTGGGACCCAAAAATACCGAATTTTCGGGTGTTTTGAGGTTGAATTTGGGATATAAACGCGAACAGATGATGCATGCACATATCGACTTTGGACACTTAAAATATCGATTTTTAGCATGTTTTCAGCCTATATTTTGAAAAAATTCTAGCACTGAGTAGGCATGTACAGATCGCTTCTGGGACCCCAAAATATCGAATTTTCGGGTGTTTTGATCCTGAATTTGAGATATAAACGGGTACAGAAGATGCATGCACATATTGACTTTGGGCACCTAAAATATCGATTTTCAGCATGTTTTGGGCCTGTATATTGAAAATACTCTAACACGGAGTAGGCATGTACAAATCGCTTCTGGGATCCCAAAATATCGAATTTTTGGGTGTTTTTGGCCTGAATTTGAGATATCAACTTTGGGCACCTAAAATATCGATTTTTAGCATGTTTTGGGCCTATATTTTGAAAATATTCTAGCACTGAGTAGGCATGTACAGATCGCTTCTGGGACCCCAAAATATCGAATTTTAGGGTGTTTTGAGCCTGAATTTGAGATATAAACGGGTACAGAAGATGCATGCACATATCGACTTTTTTTCACCTAAAATATCGATTTTGAGCATGTTTTGGGTCTGTATCTTGAAAACATTCTAACTAGGAGTAGGGATGTACAGATCGCTTCTGGGACCCAAAAATACCGAATTTTCGGGTGTTTTGAGGTTGAATTTGGGATATAAACGATTACAGATGATGCATGCACATATCGACTTTGGGCACCTAAAATATCGATTTTTAGCATGTTTTGGGCCTATATTTTGAAAATATTCTAGCACTGAGTAGGCATGTACAGATCGCTTCTGGGACCCAAAAATATCGAATTTTCGGGTGTTTTGAGGTTAAATTTGAGATATAAACGTTTACAGAAGATGCATTTACATATCGACTTTTGGGCACCTAAAATATCGATTTTCGGTATGTTTTGAGCCTGTATTTTGAAAACACTCTAACACGGAGTAGGCATGTACAGTTCGCTTCTGGGACCCCAAACTATCGAATTTTTTGGTGTTTTGGGCCTGAATTTGAGATTTTGACTTTGGGGACCTAAAATATCGATTTTTAGCATGTTTTGGACCTATATTTTAAAAATATTCTTGCACTAAGTAGGCATGTACAGATCACTTCTGGGACCCCAAATTATCAAATTTTCGGGAGATTTGAGCCTGAATTTGAGATATAAACGGGTACAGAAGATGCATGCACATATCGACTTTGGACACTTAAAATATCGATTTTTAGCATGTTTTGAGCCTATATATTGAAAAAACTCTAGCACTGAGTAGGCATGTACAGATCGCTTCTGGGACCCAAAAATATCGAATTTTCGGGTGTTTTGAGGTTGAATTTGGGATATAAACGGGTGCAGAAGATGCATACACATGTTGAGTTTGGTCATCTAAAATATCGATTTTCAGCTTGTTTTGGGCCTGTATTTTGAAAATACTCGAAGGAGGAGTAAGCAAATACAGATCGCTTCTGGGACCCCAAAATATCGAATTTTCGGTTTTTTTGAGCCTGAATTTGAGATATAAACGGGTACAGAAGATGCATCCACATATCGACTTTTGGGCACCTAAAAGATCGATTTTCAGTATGTTTTGGGCCTGTATATTAAAAATACTCTAACACGGAGTAAGCATGTACAAATCGCTTCTGGGACCTCAAAATATCGAATTTTTGGGTGTTTTTGGCCTGAATTTGAGATATCAACTTTGGGCACCAAAAATATCGATTTTTAGCATGTTTTGGGCCTATATTTTGAAAATATTCTAGCACTGAGTAGGCATGTACAGATAGCTTCTGGGACCCCAAAATATCGCATTTTAGGGTGTTTTGAGCTTCAATTTGAGATATAAACGGGTACAAAAGATGCATGCACATATCGACTTTTTTTCACCTAAAACATCGTTTATGAGCATGTTTTGGGTCTGTATCTTGAAAACATTCTAACTAGGAGTAGGGATGTACAGATCGCTTCTGGGGCCCAAAAATACCGAATTTTCGGGTGTTTTGAGGTTGAATTTGGGATATAAACGATTACAGATGATGAATGCACATATCGACTTTGGGCACCTAAAATATCGATTTTTAGCATGTTTTGGGCCTATTTTTTGAAAATATTCTAGCACTAAGTAGGCATGTACAGATCACTTCTGGGACCCCAAAATATCGAATTTTCGGGTGTTTTGAGCCTGATTTTGAGATATAAACGGGTACCGATAATGCATGCACATATCTACATTGGACACTTAAAATATCGATTTTTAGCATCCTTTGAGCCTATATTTTGAAAAATTCTAGCACTGAGTAGGCATGTACAGATCGCTTCTGGGACCCAAAAATATCGAATTTTCGGGTGTTTTGAGGTTAAATTTGAGATATAAACGTTTACAGAAGATGCATACACATGTTGAGTTTGGTCACCTAAAATATCGATTTTCAGCTTGTTTTGGGCCTGTATTTTGAAAATACTCTAAGGAGGAGTAAGCAAGTACAGATCGCTTCTGGGACCCCAAAATATCGAATTTTCGGTTTTTTTGAGCCTGAATTTGAGATATAAACGGGTACAGAAGATGCATCCACATATCGACTTTTGGGCACCTAAAAGATCGATTTTCAGTATGTTTTGGGCCTGTATATTAAAAATACTCTAACACTGAGTAAGCATGTACAAATCGCTTCTGGGACCCCAAAATATAGAATTTTTGGGTGTTTTTGGCCTGAATTTGAGATATCAACTTTGGGCACCAAAAATATCGATTTTTAGCATGTTTTGGGCCTATATTTTGAAAATATTCTAGCACTGAGTAGGCATGTACAGATCGCTTCTGGGACCCCAAAATATCGAATTTTGGGGTGTTTTGAGCCTCAATTTGAGATGTAAACGGGTTCAGAAGATGCATGCACATATCGACTTTTGGGCACCTAAAATATCGATTTTGAGCATGTTTTGGGTCTGTATCTTGAAAACATTCTAACTAGGAGTAGGGATGTACAGATCGCTTCTGGGACCCAAAAATACCGAATTTTCGGGTGTTTTGAGGTTGAATTTGGGATATAAACGCGTACAGATGATGCATGCACATATCGACTTTGGACACTTTAAATATCGATTTTTAGCATGTTTTCAGCCTATATTTTGAAAAAATTCTAGCACTGAGTAGGCATGTACAGATCGCTTCTGGGACCCCAAAATATCGAATTTTCGGGTGTTTTGATCCTGAATTTGAGATATAAACGGGTACAGAAGATGCATGCACATATTGACTTTGGGCACCTAAAATATCGATTTTCAGCATGTTTTGGGCCTGTATATTGAAAATACTCTAACACGGAGTAGGCATGTACAAATCGCTTCTGGGATCCCAAAATATCGAATTTTTGGGTGTTTTTGGCCTGAATTTGAGATATCAACTTTGGGCACCTAAAATATCGATTTTTAGCATGTTTTGGGCCTATATTTTGAAAATATTCTAGCACTGAGTAGGCATGTACAGATCGCTTCTGGGACCCCAAAATATCGAATTTTAGGGTGTTTTGAGCCTGAATTTGAGATATAAACGGGTACAGAAGATGCATGCACATATCGACTTTTTTTCACCTAAAATATCGATTTTGAGCATGTTTTGGGTCTGTATCTTGAAAACATTCTAACTAGGAGTAGGGATGTACAGATCGCTTCTGGGACCCAAAAATACCGAATTTTCGGGTGTTTTGAGGTTGAATTTGGGATATAAACGCGTACAGATGATGCATGCACATATCGACTTTGGACACTTAAAATATCGATTTTTTAGCATGTTTTGAGCCTATATTTTGAAAAAATTCTAGCACTGAGTAGGCATGTACAGATCGCTTCTGGGACCCCAAAATATCGAATTTTCGGGTGTTTTGATCCTGAATTTGAGATATAAACGGGTACAGAAGATGCATGCACATATTGACTTTGGGCACCTAAAATATCGATTTTCAGCATGTTTTGGGCCTGAATTTTGAAAATACTCTAACTAGGAGTAGGCATGTACAGATCGCTTCTGGGACCCAAAAATATCGAATTTTCGGGTGTTTTGAGCCTGAACTTGAGATATAAACGGGTACAGAAAATGCATGCACATATCGACTTTGGACACTTAAAATATCGATTTTTAGCATGTTTTGAGCCTATATTTGTAAAACATTCTAGCACTGACTAGACATGTACAGATCGCTTCTGGGACCCAAAATTATCGAATTTTCGGGTGTTTTGAGGTTGAACTTGATATATAAACGAGTGCAGAAGATGCATACACATGTTCAATTTGGTACCTAAAATATCGATTTTTAGCATGTTTTGGGCCTGCATCTGAGTAGGCATGTACAAATCGCTTCTGGGACCCCAAAATATCCAATTTTCGGGTGTTTGGAGCCTCAATTTGAGATATAAACGGGTACAGAAGATGCATGCACAGATCGACTTTTGGGCACCTAAAAGATCGATTTTCAGCATGTTTTGGGCCTGAATTTTGAAAATACTCTAACACGGAGTAGGCATGTACAGTTCGCTTCTGGGACCCCAAAATATCGAATTTTCGGGTGTTTTGGGCTTGAATTTAAGATATCGACTTTGGGGACCAAACATATTGATTTTTAGCATGTTTTGGGTATATATTTTGAAAATATTCTAGCACTAAGTAGGCATGTACAGATCGCTTCTGGGACCCCAAAATATCGAATTTTCGGGTGTTTTGATCCTGAATTTGAGATATAAACGGGTACAGAAGATGCATGCACATATTGACTTTGGGCACCTAAAATATCGATTTTCAGCATATTTTGGGCCTGTATTTTGAAAATACTCTAACTAGGAGTAGGCATGTACAGATCGCTTCTCGGACACCAAAATATCGAGTTTTTGGGTGTTTTGGACCTGAATTTGAGAAATCGACTTTGGGCACCTAAAATATCGATTTTTAGCATGTTTTGGGCCTATATTTTGAAAATATTCTAGCACTGAGTAGGCATGTACAGATCGCTTCTGGGACCCCAAAATATCGAATTTTCGGGTGTTTTGAGCCTGAATTTTAGATATAAACGGGTACAGAAGATGCATGCACATATTGACTTTGGGCACCTAAAATATCGATTTTCAGCATGTTTTGGGCCTGTATTTTGAAAATACTCTAACTAGGAGTAGGCATGTACAGATCGCTTCTGGGACCCCAAAATATCGAATTTTCGGGTGTTTTGAGTCTGAATTTGAGATATAAACGGGTACAGAAAATGCATGCACATATCTACTTTGGACACTTAAAAAATCGATTTTTAGCATGTTTTGAGCCTATATTTTGAAAACATTCTAGCACTGACTAGACATGTACCAATCGCTTCTGGGACCCAAAATTATCAAATTTTCGGGTGTTTTGAGGTTGAATTTGAGATATAAACGAGTGCAGAAGATGCATACACATGTTGACATTTGGCACCTAAAATATCGATTTTCAGCATGTTTTGGGCCTGCATATGAGTAGGCATTTACAGATCGCTTCTGGGACCCAAAAATATCGAATTTTCGGGTGTTTTGAGGTTGAATTTGGGATATAAACGGGTGCAGAAGATGCATACACATGTTGAGTTTGGTCATCTAAAATATCGATTTTCAGCTTGTTTTGGGCCTGTATTTTGAAAATACTCGAAGGAGGAGTAAGCAAATACAGATCGCTTCTGGGACCCCAAAATATCGAATTTTCGGTTTTTTTGAGCCTGAATTTGAGATATAAACGGGTACAGAAGATGCATCCACATATCGACTTTTGGGCACCTAAAAGATCGATTTTCAGTATGTTTTGGGCCTGTATATTAAAAATACTCTAACACGGAGTAAGCATGTACAAATCGCTTCTGGGACCTCAAAATATCGAATTTTTGGGTGTTTTTGGCCTGAATTTGAGATATCAACTTTGGGCACCAAAAATATCGATTTTTAGCATGTTTTGGGCCTATATTTTGAAAATATTCTAGCACTGAGTAGGCATGTACAGATCGCTTCTGGGACCCCAAAATATCGCATTTTAGGGTGTTTTGAGCTTCAATTTGAGATATAAACGGGTACAAAAGATGCATGCACATATCGACTTTTTTTCACCTAAAACATCGTTTATGAGCATGTTTTGGGTCTGTATCTTGAAAACATTCTAACTAGGAGTAGGGATGTACAGATCGCTTCTGGGGCCCAAAAATACCGAATTTTCGGGTGTTTTGAGGTTGAATTTGGGATATAAACGATTACAGATGATGCATGCACATATCGACTTTGGGCACCTAAAATATCGATTTTTAGCATGTTTTGGGCCTATTTTTTGAAAATATTCTAGCACTAAGTAGGCATGTACAGATCACTTCTGGGACCCCAAAATATCGAATTTTCGGGTGTTTTGAGCCTGATTTTGAGATATAAACGGGTACCGATAATGCATGCACATATCTACATTGGACACTTAAAATATCGATTTTTAGCATCCTTTGAGCCTATATTTTGAAAAATTCTAGCACTGAGTAGGCATGTACAGATCGCTTCTGGGACCCAAAAATATCGAATTTTCGGGTGTTTTGAGGTTAAATTTGAGATATAAACGTTTACAGAAGATGCATTTACATATCGACTTTTGGGCACCTAAAAGATCGATTTTCGGTATGTTTTGAGCCTGTATTTTGAAAACACTCTAACACGGAGTAGGCATGTACAGTTCGCTTCTGGGACCCCAAAATATCGAATTTTTGGGTGTTTTGGTCCTGAATTTGAGATTTTGACTTTGGGGACCTAAAATATCGATTTTTAGCATGTTTTGGACCTATATTTTAAAAATATTCTTGCACTAAGTAGGCATGTACAGATCACTTCTGGGACCCCAAAATATCAAATTTTCGGGAGTTTTGAGCCTGAATTTGAGATATAAACGGGTACAGAAGATGCATGCACATATCGACTTTGGACACTTAAAATATCGATTTTTAGCATGTTTTGAGCCTATATATTGAAAAAACTCTAGCACTGAGTAGGCATGTACAGATCGCTTCTGGGACCCAAAAATATCGAATTTTCGGGTGTTTTGAGGTTGAATTTGGGATATAAACGGGTGCAGAAGATGCATACACATGTTGAGTTTGGTCACCTAAAATATCGATTTTCAGCTTGTTTTGGGATTTATTTTGAAAATACTCTAACTCGGAGTAAGCAAGTACAGATCGCTTCTGGGACCCCAAAATATCGAATTTTCGGGTGTTTTGAGCCTGAATTTGAGATATAAACGGGTACAGAAGATGCATCCACATATCGACTTTTGGTCACCTAAAATAACGATTTTGATCATGTTTTGGGTCTGTATCTTGAAAACATTCTAACTAGGAGTAGGGATGTATAGATCGCTTCTGGGACCCAAAAATACAGAATTTTCGGGTGTTTTGAGCCTGAATTTGAGTTATAAACGGGTACAGAAGATGCATGCACATATCGACTTTGGACACTTAAAATATCGATTTTCAGCATGTTTTGGGCCTGTATTTTGAATACATTCTAGCACTGAGTAGGCACGTACAGATCGATTCTCGGACCACAAAATATCGAGTTTTTGGGTGTTTTGGACCTGAATTCGAGATATCGACTTTGGGCACCTAAAATATCGATTTTTAGCATGTTTTGGGCCTATATTTTGAAAATATTCTAGCACTGAGTAGGCATGTACAGATCGCTTCTGGGACCCAAAAATATCGAATTTTCGGGTGTTTTGAGCCTGAATTTGAGATATAAACGGGTCCAGAAAATGCATGCACATATCGACTTTGGACACTTAAAATATCGATTTTTAGCATGTTTTGAGCCTATAATTTGAAAACATTCTAGCACTGACTAGACATGTACAGATCGCTTCTGGGACCCAAAATTATCAAATTCTCGGGTGTTTTGAGGCTGAATTTGAGATATAAACGAGTGCAGAAGATGCATACCCATGTTGACTTTGGGCACCTAAAATATCGATTTTCAGCATGTTTTGGGCCTGCATCTGAGTAGGCATGTACAGATCGCTTCTGGGACCCCAAAATATCGAAATTTCGGTTGTTTGGAGCCTGAATTTGAGATATAAACGGGTACAGAAGATGCATGCACATATCGACTTTTGGGCACCTAAAAGATCGAATTTCAGTATGTTTTGGGCCTGTATTTTGAAAATACTCTAACACGGACTAGGCATGTACAGTTCGCTTCTGGGACCCCAAAATATCGAATTTTAGGGTGTTTTGGGCCTGAATTTGAAATATCGACTTTGGGCACCTAAAATATCGATTTTTAGCATGTTTTGGGCCTATATTTTGAAAATATTCTAGCACTGAGTAGGCATGTACAGATCGCTTCTGGGACCCCAAAATATCGAATTTTCGGGTGTTTTGAGCCTGAATTTGAGATATAAACGGGTACAGAAGATGCATGCACATATCGACTTTTGGGCACCTAAAATATCGATTTTGAGCATGTTTTGGGTCTGTATCTTGAAAACATTCTAACTAGGAGTAGGGATGTACAGATCGCTTCTGGGACACCAAAATATCGAATTTTCGGGTGTTTTGAGCCTGAGTTTGAGATATAAACGGGTACAGATGATGAATGCACATATCGACTTTGGACACTTAAAATATCGATTTTTAGCATGTTTTGAGCCTATATTTTGAAAAAATTCTAGCACTGAGTAGGCATGTACAGATCGCTTCTGGGACCCAAAAATATCGAATTTTCGGGTGTTTTGAGGTTGAATTTGGGATATAAACGGGTGCAGAAGATGCATACACATATCGACTTTGGACACTTAAAATATCGATTTTCAGCATGTTTTGGGCCTGTATTTTGAATACATTCTAGCACTGAGTAGGCACGTACAGATCGCTTCTCGGACCACAAAATATCGAGTTTTTGGGTGTTTTGGACCAGAATTCGAGATATCGACTTTGGGCACCTAAAATATCGATTTTTATCATGTTTTGGGCCTATATTTTGAAAATATTCTAGCACTGAGTAGGCATGTACAGATCGCTTCTGGGACCCAAAAATATCGAATTTTCGGGTGTTTTGAGCCTGAATTTGAGATATAAACGGGTCCAGAAAATGCCTGCACATATCGACTTTGGACACCTAAAATATCGATTTTCAGCTTGTTTTGGGATGTATTTTGAAAATACTCTAACACGGTGTAGGCATGTACAGATCGCTTCTGGGACCCCAAAATATCAAATTTTTGGGTGTTTTTGGCCTGAATTTGAGATATCGACTTTGGGCACCTAAAATATCGATTTTTAGCATGTTTTGGGCCTATATTTTGAAAATATTCTAGCACTGAGTAGGCATGTACAGATCGCTTCTGGGACCCCAAAATATCGAATTTTCGGGTGTTTTGAGCCAGAATTTGAGATATAAACGGGTACAGAAAATGCATGCACATATCGACTTTGGACACTTAAAATATCGATTTTTAGCATGTTTTGAGCCTATATTTTGAAAAAATTCTAGCACTGAGTAGGCATGTACAGATCGCTTCTGGGACCCCAAAATATCGAATTTTCGGGTGTTTTGAGCCTGAATTTGAGATATAAACGGGTGCAGAAGATGCATACACATGTTGACTTTGGTCACCTAAAATATCGATTTTCAGCTTATTTTGGGATTTATTTTGAAAATACTCTAACTCGGAGTAAGCAAGTACAGATCGCTTCTGGGACCCCAAAATATCAAATTTTCGGGTGTTTTGAGCCTGAATTTGAGATATAAACGGGTACAGAAGATGCATCCACATATCGACTTTTGGTCACCTAAAATAACGATTTTGATCATGTTTTGGGTCTGTATCTTGAAAACATTCTAACTAGGAGTAGGGATGTATAGATCGCTTCTGGGACCCAAAAATACAGAATTTTCGGGTGTTTTGAGCCTGAATTTGAGTTATAAACGGGTACAGAAGATGCATGCACATATCGACTTTGGACACTTAAAATATCGATTTTCAGAATGTTTTGGGCCTGTATTTTGAATACATTCTAGCACTGAGTAGGCACGTACAGATCGATTCTCGGACCACAAAATATCGAGTTTTTGGGTGTTTTGGACCTGAATTCGAGATATCGACTTTGGGCACCTAAAATATCGATTTTTAGCATGTTTTGGGCCTATATTTTGAAAATATTCTAGCACTGAGTAGGCATGTACAGATCGCTTCTGGGACCCAAAAATATCGAATTTTCGGGTGTTTTGAGCCTGAATTTGAGATATAAACGGGTCCAGAAAATGCATGCACATATCGACTTTGGACACTTAAAATATCGATTTTTAGCATGTTTTGAGCCTATAATTTGAAAACATTCTAGCACTGACTAGACATGTACAGATCGCTTTTGGGACCCAAAATTATCAAATTCTCGGGTGTTTTGAGGCTGAATTTGAGATATAAACGAGTGCAGAAGATGCATACCCATGTTGACTTTGGACACCTAAAATATCGATTTTCAGCATGTTTTGGGCCTGCATCTGAGTAGGCATGTACAGATCGCTTCTGGGACCCCAAAATATCGAAATTTCGGTTGTTTGGAGCCTGAATTTGAGATATAAACGGGTACAGAAGATGCATGCACATATCGACTTTTGGGCACCTAAAAGATCGAATTTCAGTATGTTTTGGGCCTGTATTTTGAAAATACTCTAACACGGACTAGGCATGTACAGTTCGCTTCTGGGACCCCAAAATATCGAATTTTAGGGTGTTTTGGGCCTGAATTTGAAATATCGACTTTGGACACTTAAAATATCGATTTTCAGCATGTTTTGGGCCTGTATTTTGAATACATTCTAGCACTGAGTAGGCACGTACAGATCGCTTCTCGGACCACAAAATATCGAGTTTTTGGGTGTTTTGGACCTGAATTCGAGATATCGACTTTGGGCACCTAAAATATCGATTTTTAGCATGTTTTGGGCCTATATTTTGAAAATATTCTAGCACTGAGTAGGCATGTACAGATCGCTTCTGGGACCCAAAAATATAGAATTTTCGGGTGTTTTGAGCCTGAATTTGAGATATAAACGGGTCCAGAAAATGCATGCACATATCGACTTTGGACACTTAAAATATCGATTTTTAGCATGTTTTGAGCCTATAATTTGAAAACATTCTAGCACTGACTAGACATGTACAGATCGCTTCTGGGACCCAAAATTATCAAATTCTCGGGTGTTTTGAGGCTGAATTTGAGATATAAACGAGTGCAGAAGATGCATACCCATGTTGACTTTGGACACCTAAAATATCGATTTTCAGCATGTTTTGGGCCTGCATCTGAGTAGGCATGTACAGATCGCTTCTGGGACCCCAAAATATCGAAATTTCGGTTGTTTGGAGCCTGAATTTGAGATATAAACGGGTACAGAAGATGCATGCACATATCGACTTTTGGGCACCTAAAAGATCGAATTTCAGTATGTTTTGGGCCTGTATTTTGAAAATACTCTAACACGGACTAGGCATGTACAGTTCGCTTCTGGGACCCCAAAATATCGAATTTTAGGGTGTTTTGGGCCTGAATTTGAAATATCGACTTTGGGCACCTAAAATATCGATTTTTAGCATGTTTTGGGCCTATATTTTGAAAATATTCTAGCACTGAGTAGGCATGTACAGATCGCTTCTGGGACCCCAAAATATCGAATTTTCGGGTGTTTTGAGCCAGAATTTGAGATATAAACGGGTACAGAAAATGCATGCACATATCGACTTTGGACACTTAAAATATCGATTTTTAGCATGTTTTGAGCCTATATTTTGAAAAAATTCTAGCACTGAGTAGGCATGTACAGATCGCTTCTGGGACCCCAAAATATCGAATTTTCGGGTGTTTTGAGCCTGAATTTGAGATATAAACGGGTGCAGAAGATGCATACACATGTTGACTTTGGTCACCTAAAATATCGATTTTCAGCTTATTTTGGGATTTATTTTGAAAATACTCTAACTCGGAGTAAGCAAGTACAGATCGCTTCTGGGACCCCAAAATATCAAATTTTCGGGTGTTTTGAGCCTGAATTTGAGATATAAACGGGTACAGAAGATGCATCCACATATCGACTTTTGGTCACCTAAAATAACGATTTTGATCATGTTTTGGGTCTGTATCTTGAAAACATTCTAACTAGGAGTAGGGATGTATAGATCGCTTCTGGGACCCAAAAATACAGAATTTTCGGGTGTTTTGAGCCTGAATTTGAGTTATAAACGGGTACAGAAGATGCATGCACATATCGACTTTGGACACTTAAAATATCGATTTTCAGCATGTTTTGGGCCTGTATTTTGAATACATTCTAGCACTGAGTAGGCACGTACAGATCGATTCTCGGACCACAAAATATCGAGTTTTTGGGTGTTTTGGACCTGAATTCGAGATATCGACTTTGGGCACCTAAAATATCGATTTTTAGCATGTTTTGGGCCTATATTTTGAAAATATTCTAGCACTGAGTAGGCATGTACAGATCGCTTCTGGGACCCAAAAATATCGAATTTTCGGGTGTTTTGAGCCTGAATTTGAGATATAAACGGGTCCAGAAAATGCATGCACATATCGACTTTGGACACTTAAAATATCGATTTTTAGCATGTTTTGAGCCTATAATTTGAAAACATTCTAGCACTGACTAGACATGTACAGATCGCTTTTGGGACCCAAAATTATCAAATTCTCGGGTGTTTTGAGGCTGAATTTGAGATATAAACGAGTGCAGAAGATGCATACCCATGTTGACTTTGGACACCTAAAATATCGATTTTCAGCATGTTTTGGGCCTGCATCTGAGTAGGCATGTACAGATCGCTTCTGGGACCCCAAAATATCGAAATTTCGGTTGTTTGGAGCCTGAATTTGAGATATAAACGGGTACAGAAGATGCATGCACATATCGACTTTTGGGCACCTAAAAGATCGAATTTCAGTATGTTTTGGGCCTGTATTTTGAAAATACTCTAACACGGACTAGGCATGTACAGTTCGCTTCTGGGACCCCAAAATATCGAATTTTAGGGTGTTTTGGGCCTAAATTTGAAATATCGACTTTGGACACTTAAAATATCGATTTTCAGCATGTTTTGGGCCTGTATTTTGAATACATTCTAGCACTGAGTAGGCACGTACAGATCGCTTCTCGGACCACAAAATATCGAGTTTTTGGGTGTTTTGGACCTGAATTCGAGATATCGACTTTGGGCACCTAAAATATCGATTTTTAGCATGTTTTGGGCCTATATTTTGAAAATATTCTAGCACTGAGTAGGCATGTACAGATCGCTTCTGGGACCCAAAAATATAGAATTTTCGGGTGTTTTGAGCCTGAATTTGAGATATAAACGGGTCCAGAAAATGCATGCACATATCGACTTTGGACACTTAAAATATCGATTTTTAGCATGTTTTGAGCCTATAATTTGAAAACATTCTAGCACTGACTAGACATGTACAGATCGCTTCTGGGACCCAAAATTATCAAATTCTCGGGTGTTTTGAGGCTGAATTTGAGATATAAACGAGTGCAGAAGATGCATACCCATGTTGACTTTGGACACCTAAAATATCGATTTTCAGCATGTTTTGGGCCTGCATCTGAGTAGGCATGTACAGATCGCTTCTGGGACCCCAAAATATCGAAATTTCGGTTGTTTGGAGCCTGAATTTGAGATATAAACGGGTACAGAAGATGCATGCACATATCGACTTTTGGGCACCTAAAAGATCGAATTTCAGTATGTTTTGGGCCTGTATTTTGAAAATACTCTAACACGGACTAGGCATGTACAGTTCGCTTCTGGGACCCCAAAATATCGAATTTTAGGGTGTTTTGGGCCTGAATTTGAAATATCGACTTTGGGCACCTAAAATATCGATTTTTAGCATGTTTTGGGCCTATATTTTGAAAATATTCTAGCACTGAGTAGGCATGTACAGATCGCTTCTGGGACCCCAAAATATCGAATTTTCGGGTGTTTTGAGCCTGAATTTGAGATATAAACGGGTACAGAAGATGCATGCACATATCGACTTTTGGGCACCTAAAATATCGATTTTGAGCATGTTTTGGGTCTGTATCTTGAAGAAATTCTAACTAGGAGTAAGGATGTACAGATCGCTTCTGGGACCCAAAAATACCGAATTTTCGGGTGTTTTGAGGTTGAATTTGGGATATAAACGCGTACAGATGATTCATGCACATATCGACTTTGGACACTTAAAATATCGATTTTTAGCATGTTTTGAGCCTATATTTTGAAAAAATTCTAGCACTGAGTAGGCATGTACAGATCGCTTCTGGGACCACAAAATATCGAATTTTCGGGTGTTTTGATCCTGAATTTGAGATATAAACGGGTACAGAAGATGCATGCACATATTGACTTTGGGCACCTAAAATATCGATTTTCAGCATGTTTTGGGCCTGAATTTTGAAAATACTCTAACTAGGAGTAGGCATGTACAGATCGCTTCTGGGACCCAAAAATATCGAATTTTTGGGTGTTTTGAGCCAAAATTTGAGATATAAACGGGTACAGAAAATTCATGCACATATCGACTTTGGACACTTAAAATATCGATTTTTAGCATGTTTTGAGCCTATATTTGTAAAACATTCTAGCACTGACTAGACATGTACAGATCGCTTCTGGGACCCAAAATTATCGAATTTTCGGGTGTTTTGAGGTTGAACTTGATATATAAACGAGTGCAGATGATGCATACACATGTTCAATTTGGTACCTAAAATATTGATTTTTAGCATGTTTTGGGCCTGCATCTGAGTAGGTATGTACAAATCGCTTCTGGGACCCCAAAATATCCAATTTTCGGGTGTTTGGAGCCTCAATTTGAGATATAAACGGGTACAGAAGATGCATGCACAGATCGACTTTTGGGCACCTAAAAGATCGATTTTCAGTATGTTTTGGGCCTGTATTTTAAAAATACTCTAACACGGAGTAGGCATGTACAGTTCGCTTCTGGGACCCCAAAATATCGAATTTTCGGATGTTTTGGGCCTGAATTTGAGATATCGACTTTGGGGACCTAACATATTGATTTTTAGCATGTTTTGGGTATATATTTTGAAAATATTCTAGCACTAAGTAGGCATGTACAGATCGCTTCTGGGACCCCAAAATATCGAATTTTCGGGTGTTTTGATCCTGAATATGAGATATAAACGGGTACAGAAGATGCATGCACATATTGACTTTGGGCACGTAAAATATCGATTTTCAGCATGTTTTGGGCCTGTATTTCGAAAATACTCTAACTAGGAGTAGACATGTACAGTTCGCTTCTGGGACCCCAAAATATCGAATTTTCGGGTGTTTTGGGCCTGAATTTGAGATATCGACTTTGGGCACCTAAAATATCGATTTTTAGCATGTTTTGGGCCTATATTTTGAAAACATTCTAACTAGGAGTAGGCATGTACAGATCTTTTCTGGGACCCCAAAATATCGAATTTTCGTGTTTTTTGAGCCTGAATTTGAGATATAAACGGGTACAGAAGATGCATGCACATATCGACTTTGGACACTTAAAATATCGATTTTCAGCATGTTTTGGGCCTGTATTTTGAAAACATTCTAGCACTGAGTAGGCATGTACAGATCGCTTCTCGGACACCAAAATATCGAGTTTTTGGGTGTTTTGGACCTGAATTTGTGATATCGACTTTGGGTACCTAAAATATCGATTTTTAGCATGTTTTGGGCCTATATTTTGAAAATATTCTAGCACTGAGTAGGCATGTACAGATCGCTTCTGGGACCAAAAAATACCGAATTTTCGGGTGTTTTGAGCCTGAATTTGAGATATAAACGGGTACAGAAGATGCTTGCACATATCGACTTTGGACACTTAAAATATCGATTTTCAGCATGTTTTGGGCCTGTATTTTGAAAACATTCTAGCACAGTGTAGGCATGTACAGATCGCTTCTCGGACCCCAAAATATCGAGTTTTTGGGTGTTTTGGACCTGAATTTGAGATATCGACTTTGGGCACCTAAAATATCGATTTTTAGCATGTTTTGGGCCTATATTTTGAAAATATTCAAGCACTGAGTAGGCATGTACAGATCGCTTCTGGGACCCAAAAATATCGAATTTTCGGGTATTTTGAGCCTGAATTTGAGATATAAACGGGTACAGAAAATGCATGCACATATCGACTTTGGACACTTAAAATATCGATTTTTAGCATGTTTTGAGCCTATATTTTGAAAACATTCTAGCACTGACTAGACATGTACAGATCGCTTGTGGGACCCAAAATTATCAAATTTTCGGGTGTTTTGAGGTTGAATTTGAGATATAAACGAGTGCAGAAGATGCATGCACATATCGACTTTTGGGCACCTAAAAGATCGATTTTCAGTATGTTTTGGGCCTGTATTTTGAAAATACTCTAACACGGAGTAGGCATGTACAGTTCGCTTCGGGGACCCCAAAATATCGAATTTTAGGGTGTTTTGGGTCTAAATTTGAAATATCGACTTTGGGCACCTAAAATATCGATTTTTAGCATGTTTTCGGCCTATATTTTGAAAATATTCTAGCACTGAGTAGGCATGTACAGATCGCTTCTGGGACCCCAAAATATCGAATTTTCGGGTGTTTTGAGCCTGAATCTGAGATATAAACGGGTACAGAAGATGCATGCACATATTGACTTTTGGGCACCTAAAATATCGATTTTGAGCATGTTTTGGGTCTGTATCTTGAAAACATTCTAACTAGGAGTAGGGATGTACAGATCGCTTCTGGGACCCAAAAATACCTAATTTTCGGGTGTTTTGAGCCTGAATTTGAGATATAAACGGGTACAGAAGATGCATTCACATATCGACTTTGGACACTTAAAATATCGATTTTCAGCATGTTTTGGGCCTGTATTTTGAAAACATTCTAGCACTGAGTAGGCATGTACAGATCGCTTCTGGGACCCCAAAATATCAAGTTTTTGGGTGTTTTGGACCTGAATTTGAGATATCGACTTTGGGCACCTAAAATATCTCGATTTTTAGTATGTTTCGGGCCTATATTTTGGAAAAAATTCTAGCACTGAGTAGGCATGTAGAGATCGCTTCTGGGACCCAAAAATACCGAATTTTCGGGTGTTTTGAGCCTGAATTTGAGATATAAACGGGTAAAGAAGATGCATTTACATATCGACTTTTAGGCACCTAAAGGATCGATTTTCAGTAGGTTTTAAGCCTGTATTTTGAAAATACTCTAACACGGAGTAGGCATGTACAGTTCGCTTCTGGGACCCCAAAATATCGAATTTTCGGGTGTTTTGGCCCTTAATTTGAGATATCGACTTTGGGGACCTAAAATATCGATTTTTAGCATGTTTTGGGCCTATATTTTGAAAATATTCTAGCACTAAGTAGGCATGTATAGATCACTTCTGGGACACCAAAATATCGAATTTTCGGGTGTTTTGAGCCTGAATTTGAGATATAAACGGGTACAGATGATGAATGCACATATCGACTTTGGACACTTAAAATATCGATTTTTAGCATGTTTTGAGCCTATATTTTGAAAAAATTCTAGCACTGAGTAGGCATGTACAGATCGCTTCTGGGACCCCAAAATATCGAATTTTCGGGTGTTTTGAGCCTGAATTTGAGATATAAACGGGTGCAGAAGATGCATACACATGTTGACTTTGGTCACCTAAAATATCGATTTTCAGCTTATTTTGGGATTTATTTTGAAAATACTCTAACTCGGAGTAAGCAAGTACAGATCGCTTCTGGGACCCCAAAATATCGAATTTTCGGGTGTTTTGAGCCTGAATTTGAGATATAAACGGGTACAGAAGATGCATCCACATATCGACTTTTGGTCACCTAAAATAACGATTTTGATCATGTTTTGGGTCTGTATCTTGAAAACATTCTAACTAGGAGTAGGGATGTATAGATCGCTTCTGGGACCCAAAAATACAGAATTTTCGGGTGTTTTGAGCCTGAATTTGAGTTATAAACGGGTACAGAAGATGCATGCACATATCGACTTTGGACACTTAAAATATCGATTTTCAGCATGTTTTGGGCCTGTATTTTGAATACATTCTAGCACTGAGTAGGCACGTACAGATCGATTCTCGCACCACAAAATATCGAGTTTTTGGGTGTGTTGGACCTGAATTCGAGATATCGACTTTGGGCACCTAAAATATCGATTTTTAGCATGTTTTGGGCCTATATTTTGAAAATATTCTAGCACTGAGTAGGCATGTACAGATCGCTTCTGGGACCCAAAAATATCGAATTTTCGGGTGTTTTGAGCCTGAATTTGAGATATAAACGGGTCCAGAAAATGCATGCACATATCGACTTTGGACACTTAAAATATCGATTTTTAGCATGTTTTGAGCCTATAATTTGAAAACATTCTAGCACTGACTAGACATGTACAGATCGCTTCTGGGACCCAAAATTATCAAATTCTCGGGTGTTTTGAGGCTGAATTTGAGATATAAACGAGTGCAGAAGATGCATACCCATGTTGACTTTGGACACCTAAAATATCGATTTTCAGCATGTTTTGGGCCTGCATCTGAGTAGGCATGTACAGATCGCTTCAGGGACCCCAAAATATCGAAATTTCGGTTGTTTGGAGCCTGAATTTGAGATATAAACGGGTACAGAAGATGCATGCACATATCGACTTTTGGGCACCTAAAAGATCGAATTTCAGTATGTTTTGGGCCTGTATTTTGAAAATACTCTAACACGGACTAGGCATGTACAGTTCGCTTCTGGGACCCCAAAATATCGAATTTTAGGGTGTTTTGGGCCTGAATTTAAAATATCGACTTTGGGCACCTAAAATATCGATTTTTAGCATGTTTTGGGCCTATATTTTGAAAATATTCTAGCACTGAGTAGGCATGTACAGATCGCTTCTGGGACCCCAAAATATCGAATTTTCGGGTGTTTTGAGCCTGAATTTGAGATATAAACGGGTACAGAAGATGCATGCACATATCGACTTTGGACACTTAAAATATCGATTTTCAGCATGTTTTGGGCCTGTATTTTGAATACATTCTAGCACTGAGTAGGCACGTACAGATCGCTTCTCGGACCACAAAATATCGAGTTTTTGGGTGTTTTGGACCTGAATTCGAGATATCGACTTTGGGCACCTAAAATATCGATTTTTAGCATGTTTTGGGCCTATATTTTGAAAATATTCTAGCACTGAGTAGGCATGTACAGATCGCTTCTGGGACCCAAAAATATCGAATTTTCGGGTGTTTTGAGCCTGAATTTGAGATATAAACGGGTCCAGAAAATGCATGCACATATCGACTTTGGACACTTAAAATATCGATTTTTAGCATGTTTTGAGCCTATAATTTGAAAACATTCTAGCACTGACTAGACATGTACAGATCGCTTCTGGGACCCAAAATTATCAAATTCTCGGGTGTTTTGAGGCTGAATTTGAGATATAAACGAGTGCAGAAGATGCATACCCATGTTGACTTTGGACACCTAAAATATCGATTTTCAGCATGTTTTGGGCCTGCATCTGAGTAGGCATGTACAGATCGCTTCTGGGACCCCAAAATATCGAAATTTCGGTTGTTTGGAGCCTGAATTTGAGATATAAACGGGTACAGAAGATGCATGCACATATCGACTTTTGGGCACCTAAAAGATCGAATTTCAGTATGTTTTGGGCCTGTATTTTGAAAATACTCTAACACGGACTAGGCATGTACAGTTCGCTTCTGGGACCCCAAAATATCGAATTTTAGGGTGTTTTGGGCCTGAATTTGAAATATCGACTTTGGGCACCTAAAATATCGATTTTTAGCATGTTTTGGGCCTATATTTTGAAAATATTCTAGCACTGAGTAGGCATGTACAGATCGCTTCTGGGACCCCAAAATATCGAATTTTCGGGTGTTTTGAGCCTGAATTTGAGATATAAACGGGTACAGAAGATGCATGCACATATCGACTTTTGGGCACCTAAAATATCGATTTTGAGCATGTTTTGGGTCTGTATCTTGAAAACATTCTAACTAGGAGTAGGGATGTACAGATCGCTTCTGGGACACCAAAATATCGAATTTTCGGGTGTTTTGAGCCTGAATTTGAGATATAAACGGGTACAGATGATGAATGCACATATCGACTTTGGACACTTAAAATATCGATTTTTAGCATGTTTTGAGCCTATATTTTGAAAAAATTCTAGCACTGAGTAGGCATGTACAGATCGCTTCTGGGACCCAAAAATATCGAATTTTCGGGTGTTTTGAGGTTGAATTTGGGATATAAACGGGTGCAGAAGATGCATACACATATCGACTTTGGACACTTAAAATATCGATTTTCAGCATGTTTTGGGCCTGTATTTTGAATACATTCTAGCACTGAGTAGGCACGTACAGATCGCTTCTCGGACCACAAAATATCGAGTTTTTGGGTGTTTTGGACCAGAATTCGAGATATCGACTTTGGGCACCTAAAATATCGATTTTTATCATGTTTTGGGCCTATATTTTGAAAATATTCTAGCACTGAGTAGGCATGTACAGATCGCTTCTGGGACCCAAAAATATCGAATTTTCGGTTGTTTTGAGCCTGAATTTGAGATATAAACGGGTCCAGAAAATGCCTGCACATATCGACTTTGGACACCTAAAATATCGATTTTCAGCTTGTTTTGGGATGTATTTTGAAAATACTCTAACACGGTGTAGGCATGTACAGATCGCTTCTGGGACCCCAAAATATCAAATTTTTGGGTGTTTTTGGCCTGAATTTGAGATATCGACTTTGGGCACCTAAAATATCGATTTTTAGCATGTTTTGGGCCTATATTTTGAAAATATTCTAGCACTGAGTAGGCATGTACAGATCGCTTCTGGGACCCCAAAATATCGAATTTTCGGGTGTTTTGAGCCAGAATTTGAGATATAAACGGGTACAGAAAATGCATGCACATATCGACTTTGGACACTTAAAATATCGATTTTTAGCATGTTTTGAGCCTATATTTTGAAAAAATTCTAGCACTGAGTAGGCATGTACAGATCGCTTCTGGGACCCCAAAATATCGAATTTTCGGGTGTTTTGAGCCTGAATTTGAGATATAAACGGGTGCAGAAGATGCATACACATGTTGACTTTGGTCACCTAAAATATCGATTTTCAGCTTATTTTGGGATTTATTTTGAAAATACTCTAACTCGGAGTAAGCAAGTACAGATCGCTTCTGGGTCCCCAAAATATCAAATTTTCGGGTGTTTTGAGCCTGAATTTGAGATATAAACGGGTACAGAAGATGCATCCACATATCGACTTTTGGTCACCTAAAATAACGATTTTGATCATGTTTTGGGTCTGTATCTTGAAAACATTCTAACTAGGAGTAGGGATGTATAGATCGCTTCTGGGACCCAAAAATACAGAATTTTCGGGTGTTTTGAGCCTGAATTTGAGTTATAAACGGGTACAGAAGATGCATGCACATATCGACTTTGGACACTTAAAATATCGATTTTCAGCATGTTTTGGGCCTGTATTTTGAATACATTCTAGCACTGAGTAGGCACGTACAGATCGATTCTCGCACCACAAAATATCGAGTTTTTGGGTGTTTTGGACCTGAATTCGAGATATCGACTTTGGGCACCTAAAATATCGATTTTTAGCATGTTTTGGGCCTATATTTTGAAAATATTCTAGCACTGAGTAGGCATGTACAGATCGCTTCTGGGACCCAAAAATATCGAATTTTCGGGTGTTTTGAGCCTGAATTTGAGATATAAACGGGTCCAGAAAATGCATGCACATATCGACTTTGGACACTTAAAATATCGATTTTTAGCATGTTTTGAGCCTATAATTTGAAAACATTCTAGCACTGACTAGACATGTACAGATCGCTTCTGGGACCCAAAATTATCAAATTCTCGGGTGTTTTGAGGCTGAATTTGAGATATAAACGAGTGCAGAAGATGCATACCCATGTTGACTTTGGACACCTAAAATATCGATTTTCAGCATGTTTTGGGCCTGCATCTGAGTAGGCATGTACAGATCGCTTCTGGGACCCCAAAATATCGAAATTTCGGTTGTTTGGAGCCTGAATTTGAGATATAAACGGGTACAGAAGATGCATGCACATATCGACTTTTGGGCACCTAAAAGATCGAATTTCAGTATGTTTTGGGCCTGTATTTTGAAAATACTCTAACACGGACTAGGCATGTACAGTTCGCTTCTGGGACCCCAAAATATCGAATTTTAGGGTGTTTTGGGCCTGAATTTGAAATATCGACTTTATGCACCTAAAATATCGATTTTTAGCATGTTTTAGGCCTATATTTTGAAAATATTCTAGCACTGAGTAGGCATGTACAGATCGCTTCTGGGACCCCAAAATATCGAATTTTCGGGTGTTTTGAGCCTGAACTTGAGATATAAACGGGTACAGAAGATGCATGCACATATCGACTTTGGACACTTAAAATATCGATTTTCAGCATGTTTTGGGCCTGTATTTTGAATACATTTTAGCACTGAGTAGGCACGTACAGATCGCTTCTCGGACCACAAAATATCGAGTTTTTGGGTGTTTTGGACCTGAATTCGAGATATCGACTTTGGGCACCTAAAATATCGATTTTTAGCATGTTTTGGGCCTATATTTTGAAAATATTCTAGCACTGAGTAGGCATGTACAGATCGCTTCTGGGACCCAAAATTATCAAATTCTCGGGTGTTTTGAGGCTGAATTTGAGATATAAACGAGTGCAGAAGATGCATACCCATGTTGACTTTGGACACCTAAAATATCGATTTTCAGCATGTTTTGGGCCTGCATCTGAGTAGGCATGTACAGATCGCTTCTGGGACCCCAAAATATCGAAATTTCGGTTGTTTGGAGCCTGAATTTGAGATATAAACGGGTACAGAAGATGCATGCACATATCGACTTTTGGGCACCTAAAAGATCGAATTTCAGTATGTTTTGGGCCTGTATTTTGAAAATACTCTAACACGGACTAGGCATGTACAGTTCGCTTCTGGGACCCCAAAATATCGAAGTTTAGGGTGTTTTGGGCCTGAATTTGAAATATCGACTTTGGGCACCTAAAATATCGATTTTTAGCATGTTTTGGGCCTATATTTTGAAAATATTCTAGCACTGAGTAGGCATGTACAGATCGCTTCTGGGACCCCAAAATATCGAATTTTCGGGTGTTTTGAGCCTGAATTTGAGATATAAACGGGTACAGAAGATGCATGCACATATCGACTTTTGGGCACCTAAAATATCGATTTTCAGCATGTTTTGGGTCTGTATCTTGAAAACATTCTAACTAGGAGTAGGGATGTACAGATCGCTTCTGGGACACCAAAATAACGAATTTTCGGGTGTTTTGAGCCTGAATTTGAGATATAAACGGGTACAGATGATGAATGCACATATCGACTTTGGACACTTAAAATATCGATTTTTAGCATGTTTTGAGCCTATATTTTGAAAAAATTCTAGCACTGAGTAGGCATGTACAGATCGCTTCTGGGACCCAAAAATATCGAATTTTCGGGTGTTTTGAGGTTGAATTTGGGATATAAACGGGTGCAGAAGATGCATACACATATCGACTTTGGACACTTAAAATATCGATTTTCAGCATGTTTTGGGCCTGTATTTTGAATACATTCTAGCACTGAGTAGGCACGTACAGATCGCTTCTCGGACCACAAAATATCGAGTTTTTGGGTGTTTTGGACCAGAATTCGAGATATCGACTTTGGGCACCTAAAATATCGATTTTTATCATGTTTTGGGCCTATATTTTGAAAATATTCTAGCACTGAGTAGGCATGTACAGATCGCTTCTGGGACCCAAAAATATCGAATTTTCGGGTGTTTTGAGCCTGAATTTGAGATATAAACGGGTCCAGAAAATGCCTGCACATATCGACTTTGGACACCTAAAATATCGATTTTCAGCTTGTTTTGGGATGTATTTTGAAAATACTCTAACACGGTGTAGGCATGTACAGATCGCTTCTGGGACCCCAAAATATCAAATTTTTGGGTGTTTTTGGCCTGAATTTGAGATATCGACTTTTGGCACCTAAAATATCGATTTTTAGCATGTTTTGGGCCTATATTTTGAAAATATTCTAGCACTGAGTAGGCATGTACAGATCGCTTCTGGGACCCCAAAATATCGAATTTTCGGGTGTTTTGAGCCAGAATTTGAGATATAAACGGGTACAGAAAATGCATGCACATATCGACTTTGGACACTTAAAATATCGATTTTTAGCATGTTTTGAGCCTATAATTTGAAAACATTCTAGCACTGACTAGACATGTACAGATCGCTTCTGGGACCCAAAATTATCAAATTCTCGGGTGTTTTGAGGCTGAATTTGAGATATAAACGAGTGCAGAAGATGCATACCCATGTTGACTTTGGGCACCTAAAATATCGATTTTCAGCATGTTTTGGGCCTGCATCTGAGTAGGTATGTACAGATCGCTTCTGGGACCCCAAAATATCGAAATTTCAGTTGTTTGGAGCCTGAATTTGAGATATAAACGGGTACAGAAGATGCATGCACATATCGACTTTTGGGCACCTAAAAGATCGAATTTCAGTATGTTTTGGGCCTGTATTTTGAAAATACTCTAACACGGAGTAGGCATGTACAGTTCGCTTCTGGGACCCCAAAATATCGAATTTTAGGGTGTTTTGGGCCTGAATTTGAAATATCGAATTCGGGCATCTAAAATATCGATTTTTAGCATGTTTTGCGCCTATATTTTGAAAATACTCTAGCACTGAGTAGGCATGTACAGATCGCTTCTGGGACCCCAAAATATCGAATTTTCGGGCGTTTTGAGCCTGAATTTGAGATATAAACGGGTACAGAAGATGCATGCACATATCGACTTTTGGGCACCTAAAATATCGATTTGGAGCATGTTTTGGGTCTATCTTGAAAACATTCTAACTAGGAGTAGGGATGTACAGATCGCTTCTGGGACCCAAAAATATAGAATTTTCGGGTCTTTTGAGCCTGAATTTGAGATATAAACGGGTACAGAAGATGCATTCACATATAGACTTTAGACACTTAAAATATCGATTTTCAGCATGTTTTGGGACTGTATTTTGAAAACATTCTAGCGTTGAGTAGGCATGTACAGATCACTTCTGGGACCCCAAAATATCGAGTTTTTGTGTGTTTTGGACCTGAATTTGAGATATCGACTTTGGGCACCTAAAATATCGATTTTTAGCATGTTTCGGGCCAATATTTTGAAAATATTCTAACACTGAGTAGGCATGTACAGATCGCTTCTGGGACCCCAAAATATCGAATTTTCGGGTGTTTTGAGCATGAATTTGAGATATAAACGGGTACTGAAGATGCATCCACATATCGACTTTTGGGCACCAAAAAGATCGATTTTCAGTATGTTTTGGGCCTGTATATTGAAAATACTCTAACACGGAGTAGGCATGTACAGATCGCTTCTGGGACCCCAAAATATCAAATTTTTGGGTGTTTTTGGCCTGAATTTGAGATATCGACTTTGTGGACCTAAAATATCGATTTTTAGCATGTTTTGGGCCTATATTTTGAAAATATTCTAGCACTGAGTAGGCATGTACAGATCGCTTCTGGGACCTCAAAATATCGAATTTTCGGGTGTTTTGAGCCAGAATTTGAGATATAAACGGGTACAGAAGATGCATGCACATATCGACTTTTGGTTACCTAAAATAACGATTTTGATCATGTTTTGGGTCTGTATCTTGAAAACATTCTAACTAGGAGTAGGGATGTACAGATCGCTTCTGGGACCCAAAAATACCTAATTTTCGGGTGTTTTGAGCCTGAATTTGAGTTATAAACGGGTACAGAAGATGCATGCACAAATCGACTTTGGACACTTAAAATATCGATTTTCAGCATGTTTTGGGCCTGTATTTTGAATACATTCTAGCACTGAGTAGGCACGTACAGATCGCTTCTCGGACCACAAAATATCGAGTTTTTGGGTGTTTTGGACCTGAATTCGAGATAGTGACTTTGGTCACCTAAAATATCGATTTTTAGCATGTTTTGGGCCTATATTTTGAAAATATTCTAGCACTGAGTAGGCATGTACAGATCGCTTCTGGGACCCAAAAATATCGAAATTTAGGGTGTTTTGAGCCTGAATTTGAGATATAAACGGGTCCAGAAAATGCATGCACATATCGACTTTGGACACTTAAAATATCGATTTTTAGCATGTTTTGAGCCTATAATTTGAAAACATTCTAGCACTGACTAGACACTGGGACCCAAAATTATCAAATTCTCGGGTGTTTTGAGGCTGAATTTAAGATATAAACGAGTGCAGAACATGCATACCCATGTTGACTTTGGGTACCTAAAATATCGATTTTCAGCATGTTTTGGGCCTGCATCTGAGTAGGCATGTACAGATCGCTTCTGGGACCCCAAAATATCGAAATTTCGGTTGTTTGGAGCCTGAATTTGAGATATAAACGGGTACAGAAGATGCATGCACATATCGACTTTTGGGCACCTAAAAGATCGAATTTCAGTATGTTTTGGGCCTGTATTTTGAAAATACTCTAACACGGAGTAGGCATGTACAGTTCGCTTCTGGGACCCCAAAATATCGAATTTTAAGGTGTTTTGGGCCTGAATTTGAAATATCGACTTTGGGCACCTAAAATATCGATTTTTAGCATGTTTTGCGCCTATATTTTGAAAATATTCTAGCACTGAGTAGGCATGTACATATCGCTTCTGGGACCCCAAAATATCGAATTTTCGGGTGTTTTGAGCCTGAATTTGAGATATAAACGGGTACAGAAGATGCATGCACATATCGACTTTTGGGCACCTAAAATATCGATTTTGAGATTGTTTTGGGTCTGTTTCTTGAAAACATTCTAACTAGGAGTAGGGATGTACAGATCGCTTCTGGGACCCAAAAATACCGAATTTTCGGGTGTTTTGAGCCTGAATTTGAGATATAAACGGGTACAGAAGATGCATTCACATATAGACTTTAGACACTTAAAATATCGATTTTCAGCATGTTTTGGGACTGTATTTTGAAAACATTCTAGCGTTGAGTAGGCATGTACAGATCGCTTCTGGGAACCCAAAATATCGAGTTTTTGGGTGTTTTGGACCTGAATTTGAGATATCGACTTTGGGCACCTAAAATATCGATTTTTAGCATGTTTCGGGCCTATTTTTTGAAAATATTCTAGCACTGAGTAGGCATGTACAGATCGCTTCTGGGACCCCAAAATATCGAATTTTCGGGCGTTTTGAGTCTGGATTTGAGATATAAACGGGTACAGAAGATGCATGCACATATTGACTTTGGGCACCTAAAATATCGATTTTCAGCATGTTTTGGGCCTGTATTTTGAAAATACTCTAACTAGGAGTAGGCATGTACAGATCGCTTCTGGGACCCCAAAATATCGAATTTTCGGGTGTTTTGGGCCTGAATTTTAAAAATCGACTTTGGGCACCTAAAATATCGATTTATAGCATGTTTTGGGTTCGTATCTTGAAAACATTCTAACTAGGAGTATGGATGTACAGATCGCTTCTGGGACCCAAAAATATCGAATTTTCGGGTGTTTTGAGCCTGAATTTGAGATATAAACGGATACAGAAGATGCATGCACATATTGACTTTGGGCACCTAAAATATCGATTTTCAGCATGTTTTGGGCCTGTATTTTGAAAATACTCTAACTAGGAGTAGGCATGTACAGATCGCTTCTGGTACCCCAAAATATCGAATTTTCGTATGTTTTGAGCCTGAATTTGAGATATAACCGGGTACAGAAGATGCATGCACATATTGACTTTGGGCACGTAAAATATCGATTTTCAGCATGTTTTGGGCCTGTATTTTGAAAATACTCTAACTAGGAGTAGGCATGTACAGATCGCTTCTGGGATCCCAAAATATCGAATTTTCGGGTGTTTTGAGCCTGAATTTGAGATATAAACGGGTACAGAAGATGCATTTACATATCGACTTTTAGGCACCTAAAAGATCGATTATTGGTATAGTGAAACCAGCACAGCTGGATTGCTATAGAATACGCCCCTTCATAAGCCCAGGCCCCGTATAGGCATAATCTGGGTTGGAAGGGTCAATTCCGTGACGTTCATCAGAAGTAAATAAAATTCAAATCTGGTGCTGTACTGATAGTGGAGCCACCTGGTGGTGGCGCGGTGAGGTATTAAGCTTCTCGGACCCCAAAATATCGAGTTTTTGGGTGTTTTGGACCTGAATTTGAGATATCGACTTTGTGCACCTAAAATATCGATTTTTAGCATGTTTTGGGCCTATATTTTGAAAATATTCTAGCACTGAGTAGGCATGTACAGATCGCTTCTGGGACCCAAAAATATCGAATTTTCGGGTGTTTTGAGCCTGAATTTGAGATATAAACGGGTACAGAAGATGCATGCACATATCGACTTTGGACACTTAAAATATCGATTTTTAGCATGTTTTGGGCCTGTATTTTGAAAATACTCTAACACGGAGTAGGCATGTACAGTTCGCTACTGGGACCCCAAAATATCGAATTTTCGGGTGTTTTAAGGCCTGAATTTGAAATATCGACTTTGAGCACATAAAATATCGATTTTGAGCTTGTTTTGGGTCTGTATCTTGAAAACATTCTAACTAGGAGCAGGGATGTACAGATCGCTTCTGGGACCCAAAAATACCGAATTTTCGGGTGTTTTGAGCCTGAATTTGAGATATAAACGAGTACAGAAGATGCATTTACATATTGACTTTTAGGCACCTAAAGGATCGATTTTCAGTAGGTTTTAAGCCTGTATTTTGAAAATACTCTAACACGGAGTAGGCATGTACAGTTAGCTTCTGGGACCCCAAAATATCGAATTTTCGGGTGTTTTGGGCCTTAATTTGAGATATCGACTTTGGGGACCTAAAATATCGATTTTTAGCATGTTTTGGGCCTATATTTTGAAAATATTCTAGCACTAAGTAGGCATGTATAGATCACTTCTGGGACACCAAAATATCGAATTTTCGGGTGTTTTGAGCCTGAATTTGAGATATAAACGGGTACAGATGATGAATGCACATATCGACTTTGGACACTTAAAATATCGATTTTTAGCATGTTTTGAGCCTATATTTTGAAAAAATTCTAGCACTGAGTAGGCATGTACAGATCGCTTCTGGGACCCCAAAATATCGAATTTTCGGGTGTTTTGAGCCAGAATTTGAGATATAAACGGGTACAGAAGATGCATGCACATATCGACTTTTGGTCACCTAAAATAACGATTTTGATCATGTTTTGGGTCTGTATCTTGAAAACATTCTAACTAGGAGTAGGGATGTACAGATCGCTTCTGGGACCCAAAAATACCGAATTTTCGGGTGTTTTGAGCCTGAATTTGAGTTATAAACGGGTACAGAAGATGCATGCACATATCGACTTTGGACACTTAAAATATCGATTTTCAGCATGTTTTGGGCCTGTATTTTGAATACATTCTAGCACTGAGTAGGCACGTACAGATCGCTTCTCGGACCACAAAATATCGAGTTTTTGGGTGTTTTGGACCTGAATTCGAGATATCGACTTTGGGCACCTAAAATATCGATTTTTAGCATGTTTTGGGCCTATATTTTGAAAATATTCTAGCACTGAGTAGGCATGTACAGATCGCTTCTGGGACACAAAAATATCGAATTTTCGGGTATTTTGAGCCTGAATTTGAGATATAAACGGGTCCAGAAAATGCATGCACATATCGACTTTGGACACTTAAAATATCGATTTTTAGCATGTTTTGAGCCTATAATTTGAAAACATTCTAGCACTGACTAGACATGTACAGATAGCTTCTGGGACCCAAAATTATCAAATTCTCGGGTGTTTTGAGGCTGAATTTGAGATATAAACGAGTGCAGAAGATGCATACCCATGTTGACTTTGGGCACCTAAAATATCGATTTTCAGCATGTTTTGGGCCTGCATCTGAGTAGGCATGTACAGATCGCTTCTGGGACCCCAAAATATCGAAAGTTCGGTTGTTTGGAGCCTGAATTTGAGATATAAACGGGTACAGAAGGTGCATGCACATATCGACTTTTGGGCACCTAAAAGATCGAATTGCAGTATGTTTTGGGCCTGTATTTTGAAAATACTCTAACACGGAGTAGGCATGTACAGTTCGCTTCTGGGACCCCAAAAAATCGAATTTTAGGGTGTTTTGGGCCTGAATTTGAAATATCTACTTTGGGCACCTAAAATATCGATTTTTAGCATGTTTTGGGCCTATATTTTGAAAATATTCTAGCACTGAGTAGGCATGTACAGATCGCTTCTGGGACCCCAAAATATCGAATTTTCGGGTGTTTTGAGCCTGAATTTGAGATATAAACGGGTACAGAAGATGCATGCACATATCGACTTTTGGGCACCTAAAATATCGATTTTGAGCATGTTTTGGGTCTGTATCTTGAAAACATTCTAACTAGGAGTAGGGATGTACAGATCGCTTCTGGGACACCAAAATATCGAATTTTCGGGTGTTTTGAGCCTGAATTTGAGATATAAACGGGTACAGATGATGAATGCACATATCGACTTTGGACACTTAAAATATCGATTTTTAGCATGTTTTGAGCCTATATTTTGAAAAAATTCTAGCACTGAGTAGGCATGTACAGATCGCTTCTGGGACCCAAAATATCGAACTTTCGGGTGTTTTGAGGTTGAATTTGGGATATAAACGGGTGCAAAAGATGCATACACATATCGACTTTGGACACTTAAAATATCGATTTTCAGCATGTTTTGGGCCTGTATTTTGAATACATTCTAGCACTGAGTAGGCACGTACAGATCGCTTCTGGGATACAAAAATATCGAGTTTTTGGGTGTTTTGGACCTGAATTCGAGATATCGACTTTGGGCACCTAAAATATCGATTTTTAGCATGTTTTGGGCCTATATTTTGAAAATATTCTAGCACCGAGTAGGCATGTACAGATCGCTTCTGGGACCCAAAAATATCGAATTTTCGGGTGTTTTGAGCCTGAATTTGAGATATAAACGGGTCCAGAAAATGCATGAACATATCGACTTTGGACACCTAAAATATCGATTTTCAGCTTGTTTTGGGATGTATTTTGAAAATACTTTAACACGGAGTAAGCAAGTACAGATCACTTCTGGGACCCCAAAATATCGAATTTTCGGGTGTTTTGAGCCTGAATTTGAGATATAAACGGGTACAGAAGATGCATCCACATATCGACTTTTGGGCACCAAAAAGATCGATTTTCAGTATGTTTTGGGCCTGTATATTGAAAATACTCTAACACGGAGTAGGCATGTACAGATCGCTTCTGGGACCCCAAAATATCAAATTTTTGGGTGTTTTTGACCTGAATTTGAGATATCGACTTTGGCACCTAAAATATCGATTTTTAGCATGTTTTGGGCCTATATTTTGAAAATATTCTAGCACTGAGTAGGCATGTACAGATCGCTTCTGGGACCCCAAAATACCGAATTTTCGGGTGTTTTGAGCCAGAATTTGAGATATAAACGGGTACAGAAGATGCATGCACATATCGACTTTTGGTTACCTAAAATAACGATTTTGATCATGTTTTGGGTCTGTATCTTGAAAACATTCTAACTAAGAGTAGGGATGTACAGATCGCTTCTGGGACCCAAAAATATCGAATTTTCGGGTGTTTTGAGCCTGAATTTGAGTTATAAACGGGTACAGAAGATGCATGCACAAATCGACTTTGGACACTTAAAATATCGATTTTCAGCATGTTTTGGGCCTGTATTTTGAATACATTCTAGCACTGAGTAGGCACGTACAGATCGCTTCTCGGACCACAAAATATCGAGTTTTTGGGTGTTTTGGACCTGAATTCGAGATATCGACTTTGGGCACCTAAAATATCGATTTTTAGCATGTTTTGGGCCTATATTTTGAAAATATTCTAGCACTGAGTAGGCATGTACAGATCGCTTCTGGGACCCAAAAATATAGAATTTTCGGGTGTTTTGAGCCTGAATTTGAGATATAGACGGGTCCAGAAAATGCATGCACATATCGACTTTGGACACTTAAAATATCGATTTTTAGCATGTTTTGAGCCTATATTTTGAAAACATTCTAGCACTGACTAGACATGTACAGATCGCTTCTGGGACCCAAAATTATCAAATTTTCGGGTGTTTTGAGGTTGAATTTGAGATATAAACGAGTGCAGAAGATGCATACACATGTTGACTTTGGGCACCTAAAATATCGATTTTCAGCATGTTTTGGACCTGCATCTGAGTAGGCATTTACAGATCGCTTCTGGGACCCCAAAATATAGAAATTTCGGGTGTTTGGAGCCTGAATTTGAGATATAAACGGGTACAGAAGATGCATGCACATATCGACTTTTGGGCACCTAAAAGATCGATTTTCAGTATGTTTTGGTCCTGTATTTTGAAAATACTCTAACTAGGAGTAGGCATGTACAGATCGCTTCTGGGACCCCAAAATATCGAATTTTCGTATGTTTTGAGCCTGAATTTGAGATATAAACGGGTACAGAAGATGCATGCACATATTGACTTTGGGCACCTAAAATATCGATTTTCAGCATGTTTTGGGCCTGTATTTTGAAAATATTCTAACTAGGAGTAGGCATGTACAGATCGCTTCTGGGACCCCAAAATATCGAATTTTCGGGTGTTTTGAGCCTGAATTTGAGATATAAAGATCGATTTTCAGTATGTTTTGGGCCTGTATTTTGAAAATTCTCTAACACGGAGTAGGCATGTACAGTTCGCTTCTGGGACCCCAAAATATCGAATTTTAGGGTGCTTTGGGTCTGAATTTGAAATATCGACTTTGGGCACCTAAAATATCGATTTTTAGCATGTTTTGGGCCTATATTTTGAAAATATTCTAGCACTGAGTAGGCATGTACAGATCGCTTCTGGGACCCCAAAATATCGAATTTTCGGGTGTTTTGAGCCTGAATCTGAGATATAAACGGGTACAGAAGATGCATGCACATATCGACTTTTGGGCACCTAAAATATCGATTTTGAGCATGTTTTGGGTCTGTATCTTGAAAACATTCTAACTAGGAGTAGGGATGTACAGATCGCTTCTGGGACCCAAAAATACCTAATTTTCGGGTGTTTTGAGCCTGAATTTGAGATATAAACGGGTACAGAAGATGCATTCACATATCGACTTTGGACACTTAAAATATCGATTTTCAGCATGTTTTGGGCCTGTATTTTGAAAACATTCTAGCACTGAGTAGGCATGTACAGATCGCTTCTGGGACCCCAAAATATCGAGTTTTTGGGTGTTTTGGACCTGAATTTGAGATATCGACTTTGGGCACCTAAAATATCTCGATTTTTAGTATGTTTCGGGCCTATATTTTGAAAATATTCTAACACTGAGTAGGCATGTAGAGATCGCTTCTGGGACCCAAAAATACCGAATTTTCGGGTGTTTTGAGCCTGAATTTGAGATATAAACGGGTACAGAAGATGCATGCACATATTGACTTTGGGCACCTAAAATATCGATTTTCAGCATAGTTTGGGCCTGTATTTTGAAAATACTCTAAATAGGAGTAGGCATGTACAGATCGCTTCTGGGACCCAAAAATATCGAATTTTCGGGTGTTTTGAGCCTGAATTTGAGATATAAACGGGTACAGAAGATGCATGCACATATCGACTTTGGACACTTAAAATATCGATTTTTAGCATGTTTTGGGCCTGTATTTTGAAAATACTCTAACACGGAGTAGGCATGTACAGTTCGCTACTGGGACCCCAAAATATCGAATTTTCGGGTGTTTTAAGGCCTGAATTTGAAATATCGACTTTGAGCACATAAAATATCGATTTTGAGCTTGTTTTGGGTCTGTATCTTGAAAACATTCTAACTAGGAGTAGGGATGTACAGATCGCTTCTGGGACCCAAAAATACCGAATTTTCGGGTGTTTTGAGCCTGAATTTGAGATATAAACGAGTACAGAAGATGCATTTACATATTGACTTTTAGGCACCTAAAGGATCGATTTTCAGTAGGTTTTAAGCCTGTATTTTGAAAATACTCTAACACGGAGTAGGCATGTACAGTTAGCTTCTGGTACCCCAAAATATCGAATTTTCGGGTGTTTTGGGCCTTAATTTGAGATATCGACTTTGGGGACCTAAAATATCGATTTTTAGCATGTTTTGGGCCTATATTTTGAAAATATTCTAGCACTAAGTAGGCATGTATAGATCACTTCTGGGACACCAAAATATCGAATTTTCGGGTGTTTTGAGCCTGAATTTGAGATATAAACGGGTACAGATGATGAATGCACATATCGACTTTGGACACTTAAAATATCGATTTTTAGCATGTTTTGAGCCTATATTTTGAAAAAATTCTAGCACTGAGTAGGCATGTACAGATCGCTTCTGGGACCCCAAAATATCGAATTTTCGGGTGTTTTGAGCCAGAATTTGAGATATAAACGGGTACAGAAGATGCATGCACATATCGACTTTTGGTCACCTAAAATAACGATTTTGATCATGTTTTGGGTCTGTATCTTGAAAACATTCTAACTAGGAGTAGGGATGTACAGATCGCTTCTGGGACCCAAAAATACCGAATTTTCGGGTGTTTTGAGCCTGAATTTGAGTTATAAACGGGTACAGAAGATGCATGCACATATCGACTTTGGACACTTAAAATATCGATTTTCAGCATGTTTTGGGCCTGTATTTTGAATACATTCTAGCACTGAGTAGGCACGTACAGATCGCTTCTCGGACCACAAAATATCGAGTTTTTGGGTGTTTTGGACCTGAATTCGAGATATCGACTTTGGGCACCTAAAATATCGATTTTTAGCATGTTTTGGGCCTATATTTTGAAAATATTCTAGCACTGAGTAGGCATGTACAGATCGCTTCTGGGACCCAAAAATATCGAATTTTCGGGTATTTTGAGCCTGAATTTGAGATATAAACGGGTCCAGAAAATGCATGCACATATCGACTTTGGACACTTAAAATATCGATTTTTAGCATGTTTTGAGCCTATAATTTGAAAACATTCTAGCACTGACTAGACATGTACAGATAGCTTCTGGGACCCAAAATTATCAAATTCTCGGGTGTTTTGAGGCTGAATTTGAGATATAAACGAGTGCAGAAGATGCATACCCATGTTGACTTTGGGCACCTAAAATATCGATTTTCAGCATGTTTTGGGCCTGCATCTGAGTAGGCATGTACAGATCGCTTCTGGGACCCCAAAATATCGAAAGTTCGGTTGTTTGGAGCCTGAATTTGAGATATAAACGGGTACAGAAGATGCATGCACATATCGACTTTTGGGCACCTAAAAGATCGAATTGCAGTATGTTTTGGGCCTGTATTTTGAAAATACTCTAACACGGAGTAGGCATGTACAGTTCGCTTCTGGGACCCCAAAATATCGAATTTTAGGGTGTTTTGGGCCTGAATTTGAAATATCTACTTTGGGCACCTAAAATATCGATTTTTAGCATGTTTTGGGCCTATATTTTGAAAATATTCTAGCACTGAGTAGGCATGTACAGATCGCTTCTGGGACCCCAAAATATCGAATTTTCGGGTGTTTTGAGCCTGAATTTGAGATATAAACGGGTACAGAAGATGCATGCACATATCGACTTTTGGGCACCTAAAATATCGATTTTGAGCATGTTTTGGGTCTGTATCTTGAAAACATTCTAACTAGGAGTAGGGATGTACAGATCGCTTCTGGGACACCAAAATATCGAATTTTCGGGTGTTTTGAGCCTGAATTTGAGATATAAACGGGTACAGATGATGAATGCACATATCGACTTTGGACACTTAAAATATCGATTTTTAGCATGTTTTGAGCCTATATTTTGAAAAAATTCTAGCACTGAGTAGGCATGTACAGATCGCTTCTGGGACCCAAAATATCGAACTTTCGGGTGTTTTGAGGTTGAATTTGGGATATAAACGGGTGCAAAAGATGCATACACATATCGACTTTGGACACTTAAAATATCGATTTTCAGCATGTTTTGGGCCTGTATTTTGAATACATTCTAGCACTGAGTAGGCACGTACAGATCGCTTCTGGGATACAAAAATATCGAGTTTTTGGGTGTTTTGGACCTGAATTCGAGATATCGACTTTGGGCACCTAAAATATCGATTTTTAGCATGTTTTGGGCCTATATTTTGAAAATATTCTAGCACCGAGTAGGCATGTACAGATCGCTTCTGGGACCCAAAAATATCGAATTTTCGGGTGTTTTGAGCCTGAATTTGAGATATAAACGGGTCCAGAAAATGCATGAACATATCGACTTTGGACACCTAAAATATCGATTTTCAGCTTGTTTTGGGATGTATTTTGAAAATACTTTAACACGGAGTAAGCAAGTACAGATCACTTCTGGGACCCCAAAATATCGAATTTTCGGGTGTTTTGAGCCTGAATTTGAGATATAAACGGGTACAGAAGATGCATCCACATATCGACTTTTGGGCACCAAAAAGATCGATTTTCAGTATGTTTTGGGCCTGTATATTGAAAATACTCTAACACGGAGTAGGCATGTACAGATCGCTTCTGGGACCCCAAAATATCAAATTTTTGGGTGTTTTTGACCTGAATTTGAGATATCGACTTTGGCACCTAAAATATCGATTTTTAGCATGTTTTGGGCCTATATTTTGAAAATATTCTAGCACTGAGTAGGCATGTACAGATCGCTTCTGGGACCCTAAAATACCGAATTTTCGGGTGTTTTGAGCCAGAATTTGAGATATAAACGGGTACAGAAGATGCATGCACATATCGACTTTTGGTTACCTAAAATAACGATTTTGATCATGTTTTGGGTCTGTATCTTGAAAACATTCTAACTAAGAGTAGGGATGTACAGATCGCTTCTGGGACCCAAAAATATCGAATTTTCGGGTGTTTTGAGCCTGAATTTGAGTTATAAACGGGTACAGAAGATGCATGCACAAATCGACTTTGGACACTTAAAATATCGATTTTCAGCATGTTTTGGGCCTGTATTTTGAATACATTCTAGCACTGAGTAGGCACGTACAGATCGCTTCTCGGACCACAAAATATCGAGTTTTTGGGTGTTTTGGACCTGAATTCGAGATATCGACTTTGGGCACCTAAAATATCGATTTTTAGCATGTTTTGGGCCTATATTTTGAAAATATTCTAGCACTGAGTAGGCATGTACAGATCGCTTCTGGGACCCAAAAATATAGAATTTTCGGGTGTTTTGAGCCTGAATTTGAGATATAGACGGGTCCAGAAAATGCATGCACATATCGACTTTGGACACTTAAAATATCGATTTTTAGCATGTTTTGAGCCTATAATTTGAAAACATTCTAGCACTGACTAGACATGTACAGATCGCTTCTGGGACCCAAAATTATCAAATTCTCGGGTGTTTTGAGGCTGAATTTGTGATATAAACGTGTGCAGAAGATGCATACCTATGTTGACTTTGGGCACCTAAAATATCGATTTTCAGCATGTTTTGGGCCTGCATCTGAGTAGGCATGTACAGATCGCTTCTGGGACCCCAAAATATCGAAATTTCGGTTGTTTGGAGCCTGAATTTGAGATATAAACGGGTACAGAAGATTCATGCACATATCGACTTTTGGGCACCAAAAAGATCGAATTTCAGTATGTTTTGGGCCTGTATTTTGAAAATACTCTAACACGGAGTAGGCATGTACAGTTCGCTTCTGGGACCCCAAAATATCGAATTTTAGGGTGTTTTGAGCCTGAATTTAAAATATCGACTTTGGGCACCTAAAATATCGATTTTTAGCATGTTTTGCGCCTATATTTTGAAAATATTCTAGCACTGAGTAGGCATGTACAGATCGCTTCTGGGACCCCAAAATATCGAATTTTCGGGTGTTTTGAGCCTGAATTTGAGATATAAACGGGTACAGAAGATGCATGCACAAATCGACTTTTGGGCACCTAAAATATCGATTTTGAGCATGTTTTTGGGTCTGTATCTTGAAAACATTCTAAGTAGGAGTAGGGATGTACAGATCGCTTAAGGGACCCAAAAATACCGAATTTTCGGGTGTTTTGAGCCTGAATTTGAGATATAAACGGGTACAGAAGATGCATTCACATATAGACTTTAGACACTTAAAATATCGATTTTCAGCATGTTTTGGGACTGTATTTTGAAAATATTCTAGCGTTGAGTAGGCATGTACAGATCGCTTATGGGACCCCAAAATATCGAGTTTTTTGGTGTTTTGGACCTGAATTTGAGATATCGACTTTGGGCACCTAAAATATCGATTTTTAGCATGTTTCGGGCCTATATTTTAAAAATATTCTAGCACTGAGTAGGCATATACAGATCGCTTCTGGGACCCCAAAATATCGAATTTTCGGGTGTTTTGAGCCTGAATTTGAGATATAAACGGGTACAGAAGATGCATCCACATATCGACATTTGGGCACCAAAAAGATCGATTTTCAGTATGTTTTGGGCCTGTATATTGAAAATACTCTAACACGGAGTAGGCATGTACAGATCGCTTCTGGGACCCCAAAATATCAAATTTTTGGGTGTTTTTGGCCTGAATTTGAGATATCGACTTTGGGCACCTAAAATATCGATTTTTAGCATGTTTTGGGCCTATATATTGAAAATATTCTAGCACTGAGTAGGCATGTACAGATCGCTTCTGGGACCCCAAAATATCGAATTTTCGGGTGTTTTGAGCCAGAATTTGAGATATAAACGGGTACAGAAGATGCATACACATATCGACTTTTGGTTACCTAAAATAACGATTTTGATCATGTTTTGGGTCTGTATCTTGAAAACATTCTAACTAGGAGTAGGGATGTACAGATCGCTTCTGGGACCCAAAAATACCGAATTTTCGGGTGTTTTGAGCCTGAATTTGAGTTATAAACGGGTACAGAAGATGCATGCACAAATCGACTTTGGACACTTAAAATATCGATTTTCAGCATGTTTTGGGCCTGTATTTTGAATACATTCTAGCACTGAGTAGGCACGTACAGATCGCTTCTCGGACCACAAAATATCGAGTTTTTGGGTGTTTTGAACCTGAATTCGAGATATCGACTTTGGGCACCTAAAATATCGATTTTTAGCATGTTTTGGTCCTATATTTTGAAAATATTCTAGCACTGAGTAGGCATGTACAGATCGCTTCTGGGACCCAAAAATATCGAATTTTCGGGTGTTTTGAGCCTGAATTTGAGATATAAACGGGTCCAGAAAATGCATGCACATATCGACTTTGGACACTTAAAATATCGATTTTTAGCATGTTTTGAGCCTATAATTTGAAAACATTCTAGCACTGACTAGACATGTACAGATCGCTTCTGGGACCTAAAATTATCAAATTCTCGGGTGTTTTGAGGCTGAATTTGTGATATAAACGAGTGCAGAATATGCATACCCATGTTGACTTTGGGCACCTAAAATATCGATTTTCAGCATGTTTTGGGCCTGCATCTGAGTAGGCATGTACAGATCGCTTCTGGGACCCCAAAATATCGAAATTTCGGTTGTTTGGAACCTGAATTTGAGATATAAACGGGTAAAGAAGATGCATGCACATATCGACTTTTGGGCACCTAAAAGATCGAATTTCAGTATGTTTTGGGCCTGTATTTTGAAAATACTCTAACACGGAGTAGGCATGTACAGTTCGCTTCTGGGACCCCAAAATATCGAATTTTAGGGTGTTTTGGGCCTGAATTTGAAATATCGACTTTGGGCACCTAAAATATCGATTTTAGCATGTTTTGCTCCTATATTTTGAAAATATTCTAGCACTGAGTAGGCATGTACAGATCGCTTCTGGGACCCCAAAATATCGAATTTTCGGGTGTTTTGAGCCTGAATTTGAGATATAAACGGGTACAGAAGATGCATGCACATATCGACTTTTGGGCACCTAAAATATCGATTTTGAGCATGTTTTGGGTCTGTATTTTGAAAACATTCTAACTAGGAGTAGGGATGTACAGATCGTTTCTGGGACCCCAAAATATCGAATTTTCGGGTGTTTTGAGCCTGAATTTGAGATATAAACGGGTACAGAAGATGCATGCACATATCGACTTTGGACACTTAAAATATCGATTTTTAGCATGTTTTGGGGCCTGTATTTTTAAAATACTCTAACTAGGAGTAGGCATGTACAGATCGCTTCTGGGACCCCAAAATATCGAATTTTCGTATGTTTTGAGCCTGAATTTGAGATATAAACGGGTACAGAAGATGCATGCACATATTTACTTTGGGCACCAAAAATATCGATTTTCAGCATGTTTTGGGCCTGTATTTTGAAAATACTCTAACTAGGAGTAGGCATGTACAGATCGCTTCTGGGACCCCAAAATATCGAATTTTCGTATGTTTTGAGCCTGAATTTGAGATATAAACGGGTACAGAAGATGCATGCACATATTGACTTTGGGCACCTAAAATATCGATTTTCAGCATGTTTTGGGCCTGTATTTTGAAAATACTCTAACTAGGAGTAGGCATGTACAGATCGCTTCTGGGACCCCAAAATATCGAATTTTCGGGTGTTTTGAGCCTGAATTTGAGATATAAACGGGTACAGAAGATGCATTTACATATCGACTTTTAGGCACCTAAAAGATCGATTATTGGTATAGTGAAACCAGCACAGCTGGATTGCTATAGAATACGCCCCTTCACAAGCCCAGGCCCCGTATAGGCATAATCTGGGTTGGAAGGGTCAATTCCGTGACGTTCATCAGAAGTAAATAAAATTCAAATCTGGCGCTGTACTGATAGTGGAGCCACCTGGTGGTGGCGCGGTGAGGTATTAAGCTCCTCCTCCGCTGAATACCGCTCGCTCACTCTGTCGCGGAACACGTCTCAGTCAACATCCACGCTCCTCGCTGCTACGCTATGGTATTGTGTTACGTGTTCCTGCTATTGTTTCTTTTGTGTTCTAGTGGCTAGCCTGCTTTGCAGATGTATCGTGTGTGTATTCTAGGAGGGTTTTAGGTGTTTATGGGTTTTTTTTCTTCGTTAGGACTGAGTTCTCTTTTCCTTAGCGAAGGGGGGCTTTTCAGCCCCTTTGTTCGGAGTTTTTCTCCGTCTTTCCCCCCCTTTCACCTTTCCTCATGCCACTAGTACATTCTTCGTGTGTATTTTATCGGGGTTTCTGGGGTTTTTAGCGAGGTTAGTGGGCGCCACGTGGGACTTCACCTCCCCACGTGGTGAGCACATGGGGTCTTTGCAGCCCTTCCTCTTGCCTTCCCCGATTATTATGTGTCCCCTCTCGGTAAAGGGGAGTGAGAATTGTGCCCTGGTTCTCTCTTCCTCTCCCGGGCGGGGGTTTTTTATTATATTTTTGGTGTTTTTCCATTATTTTTAGCCTGGAGTGTTTCTTCTCAGGCTACCGGGTCCCCTCCTCCCCCTCCTTCTGGATCCTTCTGTCCGGGGGGCCCTCTTTTACCCGCTCCATGTGGCGGGCTGTTTTGGTTTTACGGGGTTTTTCCCTGGTCGGGTGCGCGAGTGTGGGGGATCGTGTCCTGGTCCCTGGGTACAGCGGGCGTGTCCCGCGCTTCTTTCCTTCGGGGAGGATGGGTTTCGTGTCTTCTGTGTTCCAGTGTTTGCACGTGTTAACCCATGTTTGTGTATTCTTTTCTCCCTCAGCCTACTCGTGCCCTTTGTGCTGCTTCGGAATGTACCGTGCGGGTCTCGCCTGACGGACACCTGCACTGTTCGCCTCACGCACCCTGCTTCACTCCCTTGGGTTACGACCCTTTGGCGTGTGGTGTGTGCCGCCCCTGGGCTGAGTTGTGTCGGGTTACCTCCCCTTCTGCCCGCTCCAAGCTCCCCGCCCTTGCTTCTCTTCGTATGGCGTGGACGAGGGCTAGGAGAATGGCCCACAAACGAGACGGTTCTTCTTTGGCGTGGGTGGACCCGATTTTGGGAGCGGACCTGGGTTTATTCAGGACCCGTTACCCTTCTTCCTGTCTCTCGGAGTCTCAGGGGCTAGAACCTCCTGAGGCCCGAGAGATTGAGCCTCCTTCCCTAGACGGTACTACGACTCCTTCTCGGGGCTTAGCCCCCCGGGAAACTAGCGAGTCTGTCGCGCTGGTTCTCCCGACTACCTCACCGGTACAAGGGCCCAGCAGGGAACCCCCAGCTTCGCCTCCTGCTAGAGCTGGCTCCTCAGGCCTCTCTAGAGGACGCAAGCGTTCAGCTAAGAGGTCCCGCCACTCCAGGAAGTCCCGTGCTCGTCGCCGTTCTCCTTCCTCCTCTTCTTCGTCGTCCTCTTCCTCTTCTTCGTCGTCGGGGAGCTCTCCTTCGCCCGCCCGCAAATCCCGCAAGGGTAAGCGGGGGGGGGACAGCCCCTCGTCGAGGAAGATAGTTAAGATCTTCCACACCCTTATTCCTCACGCTTTTCCTGGGGCGTCCGTCGCGCAGCCTCCGGCTGTCGCTACGGAACCCGCTCTTTTTCCCCCGCCTCCCGCTACTGCTCCCATCGAGGGCGCGAGTCCTCCCGGAGATGGGGGAGTCCTTTTCGTGCCTCCCGTTTCCCCGGGACTCGAGTCTCCGTCGGGGGACGTAGCTGAGGAGTTGGTTGCCTCCGCACCTCCGTCCCCGTCACCCCCTACTTCGGGAGACGGATACCTTCCCTACTCTTGGTCTCTTCTCCCTCCTACCTGGACCCACTCTTCGGAGGAGGGCAGACTGGTGGCTTGGTCTCCGGACACGGCTCAACCAGACGTGTGGATCCGGAGGGATGACGTCCTGGTGAAGTGGGGGGCGGATGAGAAGGGCGAGGCTATTCCCTTCTACAAGGTCCGTCCTATCTCAGCGCCCGTACCCACTTCATCTAGGGTGTCCTCTGCGGCGACCCTGGACGCGATGGGTTTTCTGGTGGAGTACAGCCAGCTACACTTGTCCGGGGCTTGGAGGATTGACCGCTCCCACGGTAACACGGCGCTCCTCCTTTCCCCGGACGCGTACTTCCCGGGGGATAAGGGCGAAGGGGACCTGGACATTCCAGCCCTTCTCCTTAAGTCCCTGGACCACCAGAGAAACAACGCGCCCAGGAAGTCCCCTCCTCCGTCTTTCCCCGTCATCCTCCCTCATTCCCAGGCCCCCCCGGGCTTGAGGGAGTGCCTGTGGAAGACGGAGAAGGAGCCCCCGGTCCCCTATCAGCTGAAGGAGCCCGATGGCAAGTTGCGACAGGCGGAGTCTGCTACCCGTCTAGAGTTGGCCCACACCATCTCCACGGGGGCAGCCGCCTCGTTGATAAGGGACTGCCTCAACGCCCTTACCAACTCCTACCACGAGATGTCGGGTGTACAGCTAGCGTGAGTACCTTACTCGTGTGACATGTTTATTAGGGATACTGGGTAGAGGGTCTCTCTGTTACTCCCGGGTACTTATCCCCGGGTTCGCTCGGTTTTTTCCTTGTTTACCCCTTACAGTGACACCCTCTCTTCCATGGCCACCGTGATGGAGGGCGTGGCGGTGATGGCGACCCACCTCATGCGGGAGGAGGCGAAGGCTTTCGCCGAGGCGAGACTGGCAGCCCGCCAGGCGGCGGCTAAATCTGCGCCGGAGATGGCACAGAGGGGAGTGGTGCGAGCTGTCCCCTTGTCCCCTGCCCTCTTTGACCAACCAGCAACAGACACAATCTTCGCCTCCCTCCCAGCGGTAATCAATTTACCAAAACCCTCCACCTCCAAGTAAGTACCTCTCGTGTTCGTCTTACCCGAGTTGTCACGGGGGTGTAATGGATGGATTTTCGGGTCTACTTTGGTTCCTAATCATTCTGTTTGTCCGTAGGCCACGTGCCCCACAGCCATCCAGACCAGCCTACCAGCCCCGGAGGCCCTCCCAGCCCTCCAGGCTACCGAGGCCCTCCTATCCCACTCCCCCGAGAGCACACAACAGGCCCTCCCAGAGGGGCCAGCAGCCGTTTCGGGGAAGGGGACAGGGCTCCAAGTCCTACTCCAAGCCCAAGTCCTCCTTCAACCACCCCTCCCAGAAGGACCGCTCCACTTGAGGGTCCCACTCTGGGCTGTCTCACAGGGTGGTCAGCAGCCTGGCCCGCCCACGGCTGGGCAGCAAGGATAATTCGCCAGGGCCTGTCATGGCCCTGGATTACTGTTCCGGTGAGTAACTGTCATCTTTCCTATTCTGACATATGAATTATGCCTAATCCCGTCCTTGGGTTACCGTTAGGTCAAAATCAGATTTTCCCTTGCGGTCAAAATCTCTGCCTCTCCCGTCATTTACCCTCCAACCACCCCGGGTCCCTCGGGCCCCGGGGGATTAGGATTAACGGTACTCTCACTGACACCTGTCTCTTCCCGTTACAGCCACTACGTCTACCTCCTGCCTCAACCAAAGTGTCACTTTCGGTCGTCCCGCATGTGTTAGAAATGCGGGAAAAAGGGGTAGTGGAGCGGGCGACGGGAAGGGTCTTTCTTTCTCGTTTATTCACGGTCCCCAAAAAGGACCAGGGAAAAACGAGATTGGTGATGGACCTGAGCAAGCTAAACAAATTCGTGAAAACATTACATTTCAGGATGGTTTCGGTTGCTCAGGTCCGCACAGTTCTGAGGAAGGGAGACTGGTTAGCATCCCTGGATCTCAAGGATGCGTACTGGCACGTCCCGATCCACCCCAGGTTTCGCCGTTTTCTGGCCTTCCAGGTGGGGACCGAGACGTTCCAGTTTACCAGGCTCCCTTTCGGTCTTTCTCTAGCTCCGCGAGTCTTCACAAAACTCGTGAGGGTGGTGGCATCCCGTCTGGCAGAGGCGGGTGTTCCCACCCTCATGTACATGGACGATTGGTTGCTTCACGCCCCTTCCAAGGAGCAGGTAGCAAACAACGTCCGGGTAGCGAGGGGAGTGCTAGAGGAAATGGGGTTCCTGTTGAACATCCCCAAGTCCTCTCTCACCCCCACTCGCAAGCTGTGTTGGCTAGGAATAGAGTGGGACTCTCTTTCGGCCATCCTCTCTCTCGCTCCAGACAATGCCCACCGGACCCTCCGCCACGTCCGCCAGGCGCATTTTTCCCGTACTTTCTCTCGCCGCCAGTGGGAATCATTGCTCGGGTCCCTAAATTTCGCGGCCCCTGCAATGCCCCTGGGACGATTGAAACACAGGAGGCTGACGCGGGAGGTAAACCTCCACCTGTCCCCCGCACACAGGGACCTTCCCAGGCAAGTGTCCCCCTCTCTCCACCGCCTCCTTCGCCCCTGGCTACGTCCCGGTGCCCTGCGTCAGCGGGTCCCCTGGGTGTTCCCTCCCCCGGGGATCACGGTGGCGACAGATGCATCGGACGTAGGCTGGGGATACCAGTCTTGCCTGGGACATCAACGTTGCGGGGGATGGAAGGAAGGGGAAAGGCTACTGCACATCAACGCCCGGGAGTTGATGGTAGCGAAGGAATGGCTCAACAGACACCCTCAGTTTGCCAGGATAGGCGTCCGCTTCGATATGGACAACGTTGCGGCCGTGCAGTGCCTACAGAAACAGGGCACCGCACGGTCGGAAATTCTCCTGTCCCTGTCAGAACAGATTTTCGCAATAGCGGCCAAGAGGGACGTTCACCTCTCGGCCCGCTACGTGCCAGGGCGGGAGAACGATTGGGCGGACGCCCTATCCAGGTTCAGGGGGACGTCAGTCGAGTGGCAACTGCGTCCCCTTGTGTTCGAGTCTCTCTGCCTTCGCTACGGGACACCGGAGGTGGACCTATTCGCCTCCCCATCCACGGCCCTACTCCCTCTGTTCCTGACATTCTCATCCAGAACAGAGGCGGGAGGCCGGGACGCCTTCACAGAGGACTGGAACAGGTGGGGGCATCTCTACCTCTTCCCACCCCCAGCCACTTCAGTCCACCTGAAGGCGATCCTCAAGCTGCGCACGTTCAGGGGGAGGGTTCTCCTCATAGCCCCCCTCTGGCCAGCACAGCCGTGGTTCGGAGAGTTGTCCCGGTGGTGCCCTCATCCCCTTCAGTTGGGATCGGCGTGCCTCTCCAGCACCCTGTCTGCACCACTCCAAGCATCACTGGAACTACACGCTTGGAGTTTCTACGGGGAGTCCTCAGCAAAAGGTTCACTAAGGAGACAGTGGACAAGATGTTGAGGGCTCATCGTCAGTCGTCGGTGCGACAATACGAATCGTGCTGGAAAAGATTCCAGGACTTCTTGTGAAGACACCCCTCCAGGGTCATCTCGGAGGACACAGTCCTGGAATTCCTCACGTGGCTCGCCGATTCCACCAACAGGGCCCCGGCGACGGTGCTTGCGCATCACGCAGCCCTGTCTGATCCCCTCCTCCTGGGTTTTAACATTAAGGTTTCTGAGAGGCCTCTCTCTCTCCTGAGGATGGGGATTCGGGCGGGGACCGCACCTCACCGGGCCCAGACACCCTCCTGGTCCCTTCACCGCGTCCTTTCCTACCTGACCTTCGAGGGGGTCCCTCTGGAGGTTTGTCACCTCCTCCAGAAAGCTCTCTTCCTGCTCGCCTTAGCTACAGGTTACAGGGCATCTCAGTTGGCAGCCCTGACCCGTCACACAGCCTTTTCTTCCGTAACCCCTAACCTTACTTCCTTAACCATTTTCCCCTCTCCTGCTTTTCTAGCTAAGAACGAGCAGGCTGACGACAGAATTGGCCCTCTCGCAGTACCCTCGTTCCTGAGGGATGGAAATTTCCACCCCCTCTGCCCAGTCCACGCCTTTGTAGCATACGTGGAGGCGACGAGAGGGGCTTCTCCGGACCACCTCTTCTACAACTCTAGGTCCGGTAACCCTCTCTTCCCTAGGTCAATCGCTCGCCTTCTCTGCCGAGTGATAGAGAACGGGGATCCCGGACACGCCCCGAGGGCTCACAGCGTTAGGGGCGTGGCCGCCTCCCTCGCCTTCCTCAGGACTCACTCGGTGGAGAGGGTCAGGGATTTGCGGGGCTGGGCTTCCACTTCCTCCTTCAGGACGAGGTACCTGTTCCACTCGCTCTCCCCTACCCCCTGTGTGGCTATGGGTACTCCACCTTCTATTCCCCAGGGTCCCCGCGGGAGACACATGGGGGGGAGGGGCCGCCCGAAGAGAAAAGGTCGGGTGATTTAAGTCCCGTCACTATCATCCCATACCTCATCCACATCTTGTACAACTTCATGCTCTTCCCCATTCTTTACGTGTACATATGGTGAGGGAGACAAAAATAAATTACATTGTTACGGAATTCTTGTGTATTCATTTTCCAAACAATTACTTTACTATGATGAGTGACAGGAGATATTATTACACAGGATATCTGGATCCTAGTGTCCTCCTTCATCCCCTCGGAATCACATTACCTGAGCGAGAGCCATAGCCCTAACTCAGAAAACTTGAATAAAGGGGGGGGGGGGAAGGGGGGGGGTTGCCATGGTCACCTCCCCCCTCCTCTCCTAGACCCGAACCCTCGAGTCTGCCTATAAAGACTTTATGTGTAACAATTCTGGTCTATAACAGAATGGTCTACGGGTATATGGTAGAAGCTACTTCTGCCCCACCACGGCTACTCACCTAGCCAGTGTCGGGAGGGGCGTTAGCTTCTGCCTCACCGGGCTCGGTTACCTTTCCTGCCCTCCGCTCTCAACCACTCTTAACTAGCACGTGATTGCCTCCACCTCACCTCCCACCTACCGCATCGCATGCATAGCAATCCAGGTGTGCTGGTTTCACTATACCAATAATAGTGCATTTGTCGCGGCTTCTAGCCGCTTAAATTGTATTTATTGGTTGTGAAACCAGCACAGCTTTTACTGTCCCACCCACCTCCCGATGCGGCAGGCACTCACTTCTTTCTCATTGGAGTGAGCGAGCGGTATTCAGCGGAGGAGGAGCTTAATACCTCCACTATCAGTACAGCGCCAGATTTGAATTTTATTTACTTCTGATGAACGTCACGGAATTGACCCTTCCAACCCAGATTATGCCTATACGGGGCCTGGGCTTTTGAAGGGGCGTATTCTATAGCAATCCAGCTGTGCTGGTTTCACAACCAATTAATACAATTTAAGCGGTTAGAAGCCGCGACAAATGCACTATTTTCAGTAGGTTTTGAGCCAGTATTTTGAAAATACTCTAACACGGAGTAGGCATGTACAGTTCGCTTCTGGGTCCCCAAAATATCGAATTTTCGGGTGTTTTGGGCCTTAATTTGAGATATCGACTTTGGGGACCTAAAATATCGATTTTTGGCATGTTTTGGGCCTATATTTTGAAAATATTCCAGCACTAAGTAGGCATGTACAGATCACTTCTGGGACACCATAATATCGAATTTTCGGGTGTTTTGAGCCTGAATTTGAGATATAAACGGGTACAGATGATGCATGCACATATCAACTTTGGACAATTAAAATATCGATTTTTAGCATGTTTTGAGCCTATATTTTGAAAAAAATCTAGCACTGAGTAGGCATGTACAGATCGCTTCTATGACCCAAAAATATCGAATTTTCGGGTATATTGAGGTTGAATTTGGGATATAAACGGGTGCAGAAGATGCATACACATGTTGACTTTGGTCACCTAAAATATCGATTTTCAGCTTGTTTTGGGCCTGTATTTTGAAAATACTCTAACACGGAGTAAGCAAGTACAGATCGCTTCTAGGACCCCAAAATATCGAATTTTCGGGTGTTTTGAGCCTGAATTTGAGATATAAACGGGTACAGAAGATGCATCCACGTATCGACTTTTCGGCACCTAAAGGATCAATTTTCAGTATGTTTTGGGCCTGTATATTGAAAATACTCTAACACGGAGTAGGCATGTACAGATCGCTTCTGGGACCCCAAAATATCGAATTTTTGGGTGTTTTTGGCCTGAATTTGAGATATGGACTTTGGGGACCTAAAATATCGATTTTTAGCATGTTTTGGGCCTATAATTTGAAAATATTCTAGCACTGAGTAGGCATGTACAGATCGCTTCTGGGACCCAAAAATATCGAATTTTCGGGTGTTTTGAGCCTGAATTTGAGATATAAACGGGTACAGAAAATGCATGCACATATCGACTTTGGACACTTAAAATATCGATTTTTAGCATGTTATGAGCCTATATTTTGAAAACATTCTAGCACTGACTAGACATGTACAGATCGCTTTTGGGACCCAAAATTATCAAATTTTCGGGTGTTTTGAGGTTGAATTTGAGATATAAACGAGTGCAGAAGATGCATAAACATGTTGAATTTGGGCACCTAGAATATCGATTTTCAGCATATTTTGGGTCTGTATCTTGAAAACATTCTAACTAGGAGTAGGGATGTACAGATCGCTTCTGGGACCCAAAAATACCGAATTTTCGGGTGTTTTAAGCCCGAATTTGAGATATAAACGGGTACAGAAGATGCATTCCAATATCGACTTTGGACACTTAAAATATCGATTTTTAGCATGTTTTGGGCCTGTAATTTGAAAATATTCTAACTAGGAGTAAGCATGTACAGATCGCTTCTAGGACCCAAAAATATCGAATTTTCGGGTGTTTTGAGCCTGAATTTGATATATAAACGGGTACAGATGATGCATGCACATATCGACTTTGGACACTTAAAATATCGATTTTTAGCATGTTTTGGGCCTGTATTTTGAAAATACTCTAACACGGAGTAGGCATGTACAGTTCGCTACTGGGACCCCAAAATATCGAATTTTCGGGTGTTTTGGGCCTGAAATTGAAATATCGACTTTGGGCACCTAAAATATCAATTTTTAGCATGTTTTGGACCTATATTTTGAAAATATTCTAGCACTGACTAGACATGTACAGATCGCTTCTGGGACCCAAAATTATCGAATTTTCGGGTGTTTTGAGCCTGAATTTGAGATATAAACGGGTACAGAAGATATATGCACATGTTCAATTTGGGTACCTAAAATATCGATTTTTAGCATGTTTTGGGCCTGCATCTTAGTAGGCATGTACAGATCGCTTCTGGGACCCCAAAATATCGAATTTTCGGGTGTTTGGAGCCTGAATTTGAGATATAAACGGGTACAGAAGATGCATGCACATATCGACTTTTGGGCACCTAAAAGATCGAATTTCAGTATGTTTTGGGCCTGTATTTTGAAAATACTCTAACACGGAGTAGGCATGTACAGTTAGCTTCTGGGACCCCAAAATATCGAATTTTAGGGGGTTTTGGGCCTGAATTTGAAATATCGACTTTGGGCACCTTAAATATCGATTTTTAGCATGTTTTGGGCATATATTTTGAAAATATTCTAGCACTGAGTAGGCATGTACAGATCGCTTCTGGGACCCCAAAATATAGAATTTTCGGGTGATTTGAGCCTGAATTTGAGATATAAACGGGTACAGAAGATGCATGCACATATCGACTTTTGGGCACCTAAAATATCGATTTTGAGCATGTTTTGGGTCTGTATCTTGAAAACATTCTAACTAGGAGTAGGGATGTACAGATCGCTTCTGGGACCCAAAAATACCGAATTTTCGTGTGTTTTGAGCCTGAATTTGAGATATAAACGGGTACAGAAGATGCATTCACATATCGACTTTTGACACTTAAAATATCGATTTTCAGCATGTTTTGGGACTGTATTTTGAAAACATTCTAGCGTTGAGTAGGCATGTACAGATCGCTTCTGGGACCCCAAAATATCGAGTTTTTGGGTGTTTTGGACATGAATTTGAGATATCGACTTTGGACACCTAAAATATCGATTTTTAGCATGTTTCGGGCCTATATTTTGAAAATATTTTAGCACTGAGTAGGCATGTACAGATCGCTTCTGGGACCCCAAAATATCGAATTTTCGGGTGTTTTGAGCCTGAATTTGAAATATAAACGGGTACAGAAGATGCATGCACATATCGACTTTGGACACTTAAAATATCGATTTTTAGCATGTTTTGGGGCTGTATTTTGAAAATACTCTAACACGGAGTAGGCATGTACAGTTCGCTACTGGGACCCCAAAATATCGAATTTTCGGGTGTTTTGGGCCTGAATTTGAAAAATCGACTTTGGGCACCTAAAATATCGATTTATAGCATGTTTTGGGTTCGTATCTTGAAAACATTCTAACTAGGAGTAGGGATGTACAGATTGCTTCTGGGACCCAAAAATACCGAATTTTCGGGTGTTTTGAGCCTGAATTTGAGATATAAACGGGTACAGAAGATGCATTTACATATCGACTTTTAGGCACCTAAAAGATCGATTTTCAGTAGGTTTTGAGCCTGTATTTTGAAAATACTCTAACACGGAGTAGGCATGTACAGTTCGCTTCTGGGTCCCCAAAATATCGAATTTTCGGGTGTTTTGGGCCTGAATTTGAGATATCGACTTTGGGGACCTAAAATATCGATTTTTGGCATGTTTTGGGCCTATATTTTGAAAATATTCCAGCACTAAGTAGGCATGTACAGATCACTTCTGGGACACCAAACTATCGAATTTTCGGGTGTTTTGAGCCTGAATTTGAGATATAAACGGGTACAGATGATGCATGCACATATCAACTTTGGACAATTAAAATATCGATTTTTAGCATGTTTTGGGCCTGCATCTTAGTAGGCATGTACAGATCGCTTCTGGGACCCCAAAATATCGAATTTTCGGGTGTTTGGAGCCTGAATTTGAGATATAAACGGGTACAGAAGATGCATGCACATATCGACTTTTGGGCACCTAAAAGATCGAATTTCAGTATGTTTTGGGCCTGTATTTTGAAAATACTCTAACACGGAGTAGGCATGTACAGTTAGCTTCTGGGACCCCAAAATATCGAATTTTAGGGGGTTTTGGGCCTGAATTTGAAATATCGACTTTGGGCACCTTAAATATCGATTTTTAGCATGTTTTGGGCATATATTTTGAAAATATTCTAGCACTGAGTAGGCATGTACAGATCGCTTCTGGGACCCCAAAATATAGAATTTTCGGGTGTTTTGAGCCTGAATTTGAGATATAAACGGGTACAGAAGATGCATGCACATATCGACTTTTGGGCACCTAAAATATCGATTTTGAGCATGTTTTGGGTCTGTATCTTGAAAACATTCTAACTAGGAGTAGGGATGTACAGATCGCTTCTGGGACCCAAAAATACCGAATTTTCGTGTGTTTTGAGCCTGAATTTGAGATATAAACGGGTACAGAAGATGCATTCACATATCGACTTTTGACACTTAAAATATCGATTTTCAGCATGTTTTGGGACTGTATTTTGAAAACATTCTAGCGTTGAGTAGGCATGTACAGATCGCTTCTGGGACCCCAAAATATCGAGTTTTTGGGTGTTTTGGACATGAATTTGAGATATCGACTTTGGACACCTAAAATATCGATTTTTAGCATGTTTCGGGCCTATATTTTGAAAATATTTTAGCACTGAGTAGGCATGTACAGATCGCTTCTGGGACCCCAAAATATCGAATTTTCGGGTGTTTTGAGCCTGAATTTGAAATATAAACGGGTACAGAAGATGCATGCACATATCGACTTTGGACACTTAAAATATCGATTTTTAGCATGTTTTGGGGCTGTATTTTGAAAATACTCTAACACGGAGTAGGCATGTACAGTTCGCTACTGGGACCCCAAAATATCGAATTTTCGGGTGTTTTGGGCCTGAATTTGAAAAATCGACTTTGGGCACCTAAAATATCGATTTATAGCATGTTTTGGGTTCGTATCTTGAAAACATTCTAACTAGGAGTAGGGATGTACAGATTGCTTCTGGGACCCAAAAATACCGAATTTTCGGGTGTTTTGAGCCTGAATTTGAGATATAAACGGGTACAGAAGATGCATTTACATATCGACTTTTAGGCACCTAAAAGATCGATTTTCAGTAGGTTTTGAGCCTGTATTTTGAAAATACTCTAACACGGAGTAGGCATGTACAGTTCGCTTCTGGGTCCCCAAAATATCGAATTTTCGGGTGTTTTGGGCCTGAATTTGAGATATCGACTTTGGGGACCTAAAATATCGATTTTTGGCATGTTTTGGGCCTATATTTTGAAAATATTCCAGCACTAAGTAGGCATGTACAGATCACTTCTGGGACACCAAACTATCGAATTTTCGGGTGTTTTGAGCCTGAATTTGAGATATAAACGGGTACAGATGATTCATGCACATATCAACTTTGGACAATTAAAATATCGATTTTTAGCATGTTTTGAGCCTATATTTTGAAAAAAATCTAGCACTGAGTAGGCATGTACAGATCGCTTCTATGACCCAAAAATATCGAATTTTCGGGTGTTTTGAGGTTGAATTTGGGATATAAACGGGTGCAGAAGATGCATACACATGTTGACTTTGGTCACCTAAAATATCGATTTTCAGCTTGTTTTGGGCCTGTATTTTGAAAATACTCTAACACGGAGTAAGCAAGTACAGATCGCTTCTAGGACCCCAAAATATCGAATTTTCGGGTGTTTTGAGCCTGAATTTGAGATATTAACGGGTACAGAAGATACATCCACGCATCGACTTTTCGGCACCTATAGGATCGATTTTCAGTATGTTTTGGGCCTGTATATTGAAAATACTCTAACACGGAGCAGGCATGTACAGATCGCTTCTGGGACCCCAAAATATCGAATTTTTGGGTGTTTTTGGCCTGAATTTGAGATATCGACTTTGGGCACCTAAAATATCGAATTTTAGCATGTTTTGGACCTATATTTTGAAAGTATTCTAGAACTGAGTAGGCATGTACAGATCGCTTCTGGGACCCCAAAATATCGGATTTTCGGGTGTTTTGAGCCTGAATTTGAGATATAAACGGGTACAGAAGATACATGCACATGTTCAATTTGGGTACCTAAAATATCGATTTTTAGCATGTTTTGGGCCTGCATCTTAGTAGGCATGTACAGATCGCTTCTGGGACCCCAAAATATCGAATTTTCGGGTGTTTGGAGCCTGAATTTGAGATATAAACGGGTACAGAAGATGCATGCACATATCGACTTTTGGGCACCTAAAAGATCGATTTTCAGTATGTTTTGTGCCTGTATTTTGAAAATATTCTAGCACTAATTAGGCATGTACAGATCGCTTCTGAGACCACAATATATCGAGTTTTCGGGTGTTTTGAGCCTGAATTTGAGATATAAACGAGTACAGATGATGCATGCACATATTGACATTGGGCAACTAAAATATCGATTTTCAGCATGTTTTGGGCCTTTATTTTGAAAATACTCTAACTAGGAGTAGGCATGTACAGATCGCTTCTGGGACCCAAAAATATCGAATTTTCGGGTGTTTTGAGCCTGAATTTGAGATATAAACGGGTACAGATGATGCATGCACATATCGACTTTGGACACTTAAAATATCGACTTTTAACATGTTTTGAGCCTATATTTTGAAAACATTCTAGCACTGACTAGACATGTACAGATCGCTTCTGGGACCCAAAATAATCAAATTTTTGGGTGTTTTGAGGTTGAATTTGAGATATAAACGAGTGCAGAAGATGCATACACATGTTGACTTTGGGCACCTAAAATATCGATTTTCAGCATGTTTTGGGCCTGCATCTGAGTAGGCATGTATAGATCGGTTCTGGGACCCCAAAATATCAAATTTTCGGGTGTTTGGAGCCTGAATTTGAGATATAAACGGGTACAGAAGATGCATGCACATATCGACTTTTGGGCACCTAAAAGATCGATTTTCAGTATGTTTTGGGCCACTTTTTTTCAAAATACTCTAACACGGAGTAGGCATGTACAGTTCGCTTCTGGGACCCCAAAATATCGAATTTTCGGGTGTTTTGGGCCTGAATTTGAGATATCGACTTTGGGCACCTAAAATATCGATTTTTAGCATGTTTTGGGCATATATTTTGAAAATATTCTAGCACTGAGTAGGCATGTACAGATCGCTTCTGGGACCCCAAAATATCGAATTATAGGGTGTTTTTAGCCTGAATTTGAGATATAAACGGGTACAGAAGATGCATGCACATATTGACATTGGGCACCTAAAATATCGATTTTTAGCATGTTTTGGGCCTGTATTTTGAAAATACTCTAACTAGGAGTAGGCATGTACAGATCGCTTCTGGGACCCAAAAATATCGAATTATCGGGTGTTTTGAGCCTGAATTTGAGGTATAAACGGGTACAGATGATGCATGCACATATCGACTTTGGACACTTAAAATATCGATTTTTAGCATGTTTTGAGCCTATATTTTGAAAACATTCTAGCACTGACTAGACATGTACAGATCGCTTCTGGGACCCAAAAATATCAAATTTTTGGGTGTTTTGAGGTTGAATTTGAGATGTAAACGAGTGCAGAAGATGCATACACATGTTGACTTTGGGCACCTAAAATATCGATTTTCAGCATATTTTGGGCCTGCATCTAAGTAGGCATGTATAGATCGGTTCTGGGACCCCAAAATATCGAATTTTCGGGTGTTTGGAGCCTGAATTTGAGATATAAACGGGTACAGAAGATGCATGCACTTATCGACTTTTGGGCACCTAAAAGATCGATTTTCAGTATGTTTTGGGCCACTATTTTGAAAATACTCTAACACGGAGTAGGCATGTACAGTTCGCTTCTGGGACCCCAAAATATCGAATTTTCGGGTGTTTTGGGCCTGAATTTGAGATATCGACTTTAGTGACCTAAAATATCGATTTTTAGCATGTTTTGGGTCTATATTTTGAAAATTATCTAGCACTACGTAGGCATGTACAGATCACTTCTGGGACCCCAAAATATCGAATTTTCGGGTGTTTTGAGCATGAATTTGAGATATAAACGGGTACAGATGATGCATGCACATATCGACTTTGGACGCTTAAAATATCGATTTTTAGCATGTTTTGAGCCTATATTTTGAAAATATTCTAGCACTGAGTAGGCATGTACAGATCGCTTCTGGGACCCAAAAATATCGAATTTTCGGGTGTTTTGAGCCTGAATTTGAGATATAAACGGGTACAGAAGATGCATGCACATATTGACTTTGGGCACCTAAAATATCGATTTTCAGCATGTTTTGGGCCTGTATTTTGAAAATACTCTAACTAAGAGTAGGCATGTACAGATCGCTTCTGGGACCCAAAAATATCGAATTATCGGGTGGTTTGAGCCTGAATTTGAGGTATAAACGGATACAGAAGATGCATGCACATATCGACTTTGGACACTTAAAATATCGATTTTTAGCCTGTTTTGAGCCTATATTTTGAAAACATTCTAGCACTGACTAGACATGTACAGATCGCTTCTGGGACCCAAAATTATCGAATTTTCGGGTGTTTTGAGGTTGAATTTGAGATATAAGCGAGTGCAGAAGATGCATACACATGTTCAATTTGGGTACCTAAAATATCGATTTTTAGCATGTTTTGGGCCTGCATCTGAGTAGGCATGTACAGATCGCTTCTGGGACCCCTAAATATCGAATTTTAGGGTGTTTTGAGGCTGAATTTGAGATATAAACGGGTACAGAAGATGCATGCATAAATCGACTTTTGGGCACCTAAAAGATCGATTTTCAGTATGTTTTGGGCCTGTATTTTGAAAATACTCTCACACGGAGTAGGCATGTACAGTTCGCTTCTGGGACCCCAAGATATCGAATTTTCGGGTGTTTTAGGCCTGAATTTGAGATATCGACTTTAGGGACCTAAAATATCGATTTTTAGCATGTTTTGGGTCTATATTTTGAAAATATTCTAGCACTTCGTAGGCATGTACAGATCACTTCTGGGACCCCAAAATATCGAATTTTCGGGTGTTTTGAGCCTGAATTTGAGATATAAACGGGTACAGAAGATTCATGCACATATCGACTTTTGGGCACCTAAAATATCGATTTTTAGCATGTTTTGGGTTTATATTTTGAAAACATTCTAACTAGGAGTAGGGATGTACAGATCGCTTCTAGGACCCAAAAATACCGAATTTTCGGGTGTTTTCAGCCTGAATTTGATATATAAACGGGTACAGAAGATGCATACACATATCGACTTTGGACACTTAAAATATCGATTTTAGCATGTTTTGAGCCTATAATTTGAAAACATTCTAGCACTGACTAGACATGTACAGATCGCTTCTGGGACCCAAAATTATCGAATTTTTGGGTGTTTTGAGGTTGAATTTGGGATATAAACGAGTGCAGAAGATGCATACCCATGTTCAATTTGGGTACCTAAAATATCGATTTTTAGCATGTTTTGGGCCTGCATCTGAGTAGGCATGTACAGATCGCTTCTGGGACCCCAAAATATCAAATTTTCGGGTGTTTTGAGCCTGAATTTGAGATATAAACGGGTACAGAAGATGCATGCAGAAATCGACTTTTGGGCTCCGAAAAGATCGATTTTCAGTATGTTTTGGGCCTGTATTTTTAAAATACTCTAACACGGAGTAGGCATGTACAGTTCGCTTCTGGGACCCCCAAATATCGAATTTTAGGGTGTTTTGGGCTTGAATTTGAGATATCGACTTTAGGGACCTAAAATATCGATTTTTAGCATGTTTTGGGTCTATATTTTGAAAATTATCTAGCACTACGTAGGCATGTACAGATCATTTCTGGGACCCCAAAATATCGAATATTCGGGTGTTTTGAGCCTGAATTTGAGATATAAACGGGTACAGATGATGCATTTACATATCGACTTTTGGGCACCTAAAAGATCGATTTTCAGTATGTTTTCAGCCTGTATTTTGAAAATACTCTAACACGGAGTAGGCATGAACAGTTCGCTTCTGGGACCCCAAAATATCGAATATTCGGGTGTTTTGGGCCTGAATTTGAGATATCGACATTGGGGACCTAAAATATCGATTTTTCGCATGTTTTGGGCCTATATTTTGAAAATATTCTAGCACTAAGTAGGCATGTACAGATCACTTCTGGGACCCCAAAATATCGAATTTTCGGGTGTTTTGAGCCTGAATTTGAGATATAAACGGGTACAGATGATGAATGCACATATCGACTTTGGACACTTAAAATATCGATTTTTAGCATGTTTTGAGCCTATATTTTCAAAAAATTCTAGCACTGAGTAGGCATGTACAGATCGCTTCTGGGACCCAAAAATATCGAATTTTCGGGTATTTTGAGGTTGAATTTGGGATATAAACGGGTGCAGAAGATGCATACACATGTTGACTTTGGTCACCTAAAATATCGATTTTCAGCTTGTTTTGGGCCTGTATTTTGAAAATACTCTAACACGGAGCAAGCAAGTACAGATCGCTTCTGGGACCCCAAAATATCGAATTTTCGGGTGTTTTGAGCCTGAATTTGAGATATAAACGGGTACAGAAGATGTATCCACATATCGACTTTTGGGCACCTAAAAGATCGATTTTCAGTATGTTTTGGGCCACTATTTTGAAAATACTCTAACACGGAGTAGGCATGTACAGTTCGCTTCTGGGACCCCAAAATATCGAATTTTCGGGTGTTTTGGGCCTGAATTTGAGATATCGACTTTAGTGACCTAAAATATCGATTTTTAGCATGTTTTGGGTCTACATTTTGAAAATTATCTAGCACTACGTAGGCATGTACAGATCACTTCTGGGACCCCAAAATATCGAATTTTCGGGTGTTTTGAGCATGAATTTGAGATATAAATGGGTACAGATGATGCATGCACATATCGACTTTGGACACTTAAAATATCGATTTTTAGCATGTTTTGAGCCTATATTTTGAAAATATTCTAGCACTGAGTAGGCATGTACAGATCGCTTCTGGGACCCAAAAATATCGAATTTTCGGGTGTTTTGAGCCTGAATTTGAGATATAAACGGGTACAGAAGATGCATGCACATATTGACTTTGGGCACCTAAAATATCGATTTTCAGCATGTTTTGGGCCTGTATTTTGAAAATACTCTAACTAAGAGTAGGCATGTACAGATCGCTTCTGGGACCCAAAAATATCGAATTATCGGGTGGTTTGAGCCTGAATTTGAGGTATAAACGGATGCAGAAGATGCATGCACATATCGACTTTGGACACTTAAAATATCGATTTTTAGCCTGTTTTGAGCCTATATTTTGAAAACATTCTAGCACTGACTAGACATGTACAGATCGCTTCTGGGACCCAAAATTATCGAATTTTCGGGTGTTTTGAGGTTGAATTTGAGATATAAGCGAGTGCAGAAGATGCATACACATGTTCAATTTGGGTACCTAAAATATCAATTTTTAGCATGTTTTGGGCCTGCATCTGAGTAGGCATGTACAGATCGCTTCTGGGACCCCTAAATATCGAATTTTCGGGTGTTTTGAGGCTGAATTTGAGATATAAACGGGAACAGAAGATGCATGCATAAATCGACTTTTGGTCACCTAAAAGATCGATTTTCAGTATGTTTTGGGCCTGTATTTTGAAAATACTCTCACACGGAGTAGGCATGTACAGTTCGCTTCTGGGACCCCAAAATATCGAATTTTCGGGTGTTTTGGGCCTGAATTTGAGATATCGACTTTAGGGACCTAAAATATCGATTTTTAGCATGTTTTGGGTCTATATTTTGAAAATATTCTAGCACTGAGTAGGCATGTACAGATCACTTCTGGGACCCCAAAATATCGAATTTTCGGGTGTTATGAGCCTGAATTTGAGATATAAACGGGTACAGAAGATTCATGCACATATCGACTTTTGGGCACCTAAAATATCGATTTTTAGCATGTTTTGGGTTTATATTTTGAAAACATTCTAACTAGGAGTAGGGATGTACAGATCGCTTCTAGGACCCAAAAATACCGAATTTTCGGGTGTTTTCAGCCTGAATTTGATATATAAACGGGTACAGAAGATGCATACACATATCGACTTTGGACACTTAAAATATCGACTTTTAGCATGTTTTTAGCCTATAATTTGAAAACATTCTAGCACTGACTAGACATGTACAGATCGCTTCTGGGACCCAAAATTATCGAATTTTTGGGTGTTTTAAGGTTGAATTTGGGATATAAACGAGTGCAGAAGATGCATACCCATGTTCAATTTGGGTACCTAAAATATCGATTTTTAGCATGTTTTGGGCCTGCATCTGAGTAGGCATGTACAGATCGCTTCTGGGACCCCAAAATATCAAATTTTCGGGTGTTTTGAGCCTGAATTTGAGATATAAACGGGTACAGAAGATGCATGCAGAAATCGACTTTTGGGCACCGAAAAGATCGATTTTCAGTATGTTTTGGGCCTGTATTTTTAAAATACTCTAACACGGAGTAGGCATGTACAGTTCGCTTCTGGGACCCCAAAATATCGAATTTTAGGGTGTTTTGGGCTTGAATTTGAGATATCGACTTTAGGGACCTAAAATACCGATTTTTAGCATGTTTTGGGTCTATATTTTGAAAATTATCTAGCACTACGTAGGCATGTACAGATCACTTCTGGGACCCCAAAATATCGAATATTCGGGTGTTTTGAGCCTGAATTTGAGATATAAACGGGTACAGATGATGCATTTACATATCGACTTTTGGGCACCTAAAAGATCGATTTTCAGTATGTTTTCAGCCTGTATTTTGAAAATACTCTAACACGGAGTAGGCATGAACAGTTCGCTTCTGGGACCCCAAAATATCGAATATTCGGGTGTTTTGGGCCTGAATTTGAGATATCGACATTGGGGACCTAAAATATCGATTTTTCGCATGTTTTGGGCCTATATTTTGAAAATATTCTAGCACTAAGTAGGCATGTACAGATCACTTCTGGGACCCCAAAATATCGAATTTTCGGGTGTTTTGAGCCTGAATTTGAGATATAAACGGGTACAGATGATGCATGCACATATCGACTTTGGACACTTAAAATATCGATTTTTAGCATGCTTTGAGCCTATATTTTCAAAAAATTCTAGCACTGAGTAGGCATGTACAGATCGCTTCTGGGACCCAAAAATATCGAATTTTCGGGTATTTTGAGGTTGAATTTGGGATATAAACGGGTGCAGAAGATGCATACACATGTTGACTTTGGTCACCTAAAATATCGATTTTCAGCTTGTTTTGGGACTGTATTTTGAAAATACTCTAACACGGAGCAAGCAAGTACAGATCGCTTCTGGGACCCCAAAATATCAAATTTTCGGGTGTTTTGAGCCTGAATTTGAGATATAAACGGGTACAGAAGATACATCCACATATCGACTTTTGGGCTCCTAAAAGATCGATTTTTAGTATGTTTTGGGCCTGTATATTGAAAATACTCTAACACGGAGTAGGCATGTACAGATCGCTTCTGGGATCCAAAAATATCGAATTTTCGGGTGTTTTGAGCCTAAATTTGAGATATAAACGGGTACAGAAGATAATGACTTTGGGCACCTAAAATATCGATTTTCAGCATGTTTTGGGCCTGTATTTTGAAAATACTCAAACTAGGAGTAGGCATGTACAGATCGCTTCTGGGACCCAAAAATATCGAATTTTCGGGTGTTTTGAGCCTGAATTTGAGATATATACGGGTACAGAAGATGCATGCACATATCGACTTTAGACACTTAAAATATCGATTTTTTGCATGTTTTTAACCTATATTTTGAAAACATTATAGCACTGACTAGACATGTACAGATCGCTTCTGGGACCCAAAATTATCGAATTTTCGGGTGTTTTGAGGTTGAATTTGAGATATAAACGAGTGCAGATGATACATGCACATGTTCAATTTGGGTACCTAAAATATCGATTTTTAGCATGTTTTGGGCCTGCATCTTAGTAGGCATGTACAGATCGCTTCTGGGACCCCGAAATATCGAGTTTTCGGGTGTTTGGAGCCTGAATTTGAGATATAAACGGGTACAGAAGATGCATGCACATATCGACTTTTGGGCACCTAAAAGATCGATTTTCAGTATGTTTTGTGCCTGTATTTTGAAAATACTCTAACACAGAGTAGGCATGTACAGTTCGCTTCTGGGAACCCAAAATATCGAATTTTAGGGTGTTTTGGGCCTGAATTTGAGATATCGACTTTGGGCACCTAAAATATTGATTTTTAGCATGTTTTGGGCCTGTATTTTGAAAATATTCTAGCACTAAGTAGGCATGAACAGATCACTTCTGGGACCCCAAAATATCGAATTTTCGGGTGTTTTGAGCCTGAATTTGATATATAAACGGGTACAGAAGATGCATACACATATCGACTTTGGACACTTAAAATATCGATTTTTAGCATGTTTTGAGCCTATATTTTGAAAACATTCTAGCACTGACTAGACATGTACAGATCGCTTCTGGGACCCAAAATTTTCGAATTTTTGGGTGTTTTGAGGTTGAATTTGAGATATAAACGAGTGCAGAAGATGCATACCCATGTTCAATTTGGGTACCTAAAATATCGATTTTTAACATGTTTTGGGCCTGCATCTGAGTAGGCATGTACAGATCGCTTCTGGGACCCCAAAATATCAAATTTTCGGGTGTTTTGAGCCTGAATTTGAGATATAAACGGGTACAGAAGATACATGCACAAATCGACTTTTGGGCACCGAAAAGATCGATTTTCAATATGTTTTGGGCCTGTATTTTGAAAATACTCTAACACAGAGTAGGCATGTACAGTTCGCTTCTTGGACCCCAAAATATCGAATTTTCGGGTGTTTTGGGCCTGAATTTGAGATATCGACTTTAGGGACCTAAAATATCGATTTTTAGCATGTTTTGGGTCTATATTTTGAAAATTATCTAGCACTACGTAGGCATGTACAGATCACTTCTGGGACCCCAAAATATCGAATTTTCGGGTGTTATGAGCCTGAATTTGAGATATAAACGGGTACAGATGATGCATGCACATATCGACTTTTGGGCACCTAAAATATCGATTTTTAGCATGTTTTGGGCTTATATTATGAAAACATTCTAACTAGGAGTAGGGATGTACAGATCGCTTCTAGGACCCAAAAATACCGAATTTTCGGGTGTTTTCAGCCTGAATTTGAGATATAAACGGGTACAGAAGATGCATACACATATCGTCTTTGGACACTTAAAATATCGATTTTTAGCATGTTTTGGGCCTGTATTTTGAAAATACACTAACACGGAGTAAGCAAGTACAGATCGCTTCTAGGACCCCAAAATATCGAATTTTCGGGTGTTTTGAGCCTGAATTTGAGATATAAACGGGTACAGAAGATACATCCACATATCGACTTTTGGGCACCGAAAAGATCGATTTTCAGTATGTTTTGGGCCTGTATTTTGAAAATACTCTAACACGGAGTAGGCATGTACAGTTCGCTTCTGGGACCCCAAAATATCGAATTTTAGGGTGTTTTGGGCCTGAATTTGAGATATCGACTTTAGGGACCTAAAATATCGATTTTTAGCATGTTTTGGGTCTATATTTTGAAAATTATCTAGCACTACGTAGGCATGTACAGATCACTTCTGGGACCCCAAAATATCGAATTTTCGGGTGTTTTGAGCCTGAATTTGAGATATAAACGGGTACAGATGATGCATTTACATATCGACTTTTGGGCACCTAAAAGATCGATTTTCAGTATGTTTTCAGCCTGTATTTTGAAAATACTCTAACACGGAGTAGGCATGAACAGTTCGCTTCTGGGACCCCAAAATATCGAATATTCGGGTGTTTTGGGCCTGAATTTGAGATATCGACATTGGGGACCTAAAATATCGATTTTTCGCATGTTTTGGGCCTATATTTTGAAAATATTCTAGCACTAAGTAGGCAGTACAGATCACTTCTGGGACCCCAAAATATCGAATTTTCAGGTGTTTTGAGCCTGAATTTGAGATATAAACGGGTACAGATGATGCATGCACATATCGACTTTGGACACTTAAAATATCGATTTTTAGCATGTTTTGAGCCTATATTTTCAAAAAATTCTAGCACTGAGTAGGCATGTACAGATCGCTTCTATGACCCAAAAATATCGAATTTTCGGGTGTTTTGAGGTTGAATTTGGGATATAAACGGGTGCAGAAGATGCATACACATGTTGACTTTGGTCACCTAAAATATCGATTTTCAGCTTGTTTTGGGCCTGTATTTTGAAAATACACTAACACGGAGTAAGCAAGTACAGATCGCTTCTAGGACCCCAAAATATCGAATTTTCGGGTGTTTTGAGCCTGAATTTGAGATATAAACGGGTACAGAAGATACATCCACATATCGACTTTTGGGCTCCTAAAAGATCGATTTTTAGTATGTTTTGGGCCTGTATATTGAAAATACTCTAACACGGAGTAGGCATGTACAGATCGCTTCTGGGACCCAAAAATATCGAATTTTCGGGTGTTTTGAGCCTAAATTTGAGATATAAACGGGTACAGAAGATATTGACTTTGGGCACCTAAAATATCGATTTTCAGCATGTTTTGGGCCTGTATTTTGAAAATACTCAAACTAGGAGTAGGCATGTACAGATCGCTTCTGGGACCCAAAAATATCGAATTTTCTGGTGTTTTGAGCCTGAATTTGAGATATATACGGGTACAGAAGATGCATGCACATATCGACTTTGGACACTTAAAATATCGATTTTTGCATGTTTTTAACCTATATTTTGAAAACATTCTAGCACTGACTAGACATGTACAGATCGCTTCTGGGACCCAAAATTATCGATTTTTCGGGTGTTTTGAGGTTGAATTTGAGATATAAACGAGTGCAGATGATACATGCACATGTTCAATTTGGGTACCTAAAATATCGATTTTTAGCATGTTTTGGGCCTGCATCTTAGTAGGCTTGTACAGATCGCTTCTGGGACCCCAAAATATCGAATTTTCGGGTGTTTGGAGCCTGAATTTGAGATATAAACGGGTACAGAAGATGCATGCACAAATCGACTTTTGGGCACCGAAAAGATCGATTTTCAGTATGTTTTGGGCCTGTATTTTGAAAATACTCTAACATGGAGTAGGCATGTACAGTTCGCTTCTGGGACCCCAAAATATCGAATATTCGGGTGTTTTGGGCCTGAATTTGAGATATCGACATTGGGGACCTAAAATATCGATTTTTCGCATGTTTTGGGCCTATATTTTGAAAATATTCTAGCACTAAGTAGGCATGTACAGATCACTTCTGGGACCCCAAAATATCGAATTTTCGGGTGTTTTGAGCCTGAATTTGAGATATAAACGGGTACAGATGATGCATGCACATATCGACTTTGGACACTTAAAATATCGATTTTTAGCATGTTTTGAGCCTATATTTTCAAAAAATTCTAGCACTGAGTAGGCATGTACAGATCGCTTCTGGGACCCAATAATATCGAATTTTCGGGTGTTTTGAGGTTGAATTTGGGATATAAACGGGTGCAGAAGATGCATACACATGTTGACTTTGGTCACCTAAAATATCGATTTTCAGGTTGTTTTGGGCCTGTATTTTGAAAATACTCTAACACGGAGCAAGCAAGTACAGATCGCTTCTGGGACCCCAAAATATCGAATTTTCGGGTGTTTTGAGCCTGAATTTGAGATATAAACGGGTACAGAAGATACATCCACATATCGACTTTTGGGCTCCTAAAAGATCGATTTTTAGTATGTTTTGGGCCTGTATATTGAAAATACTCTAACACGGAGTAGGCATGTACAGATCGCTTCTGGGACCCAAAAATATCGAATTTTCGGGTGTTTTGAGCCTAAATTTGAGATACAAACGGGTACAGGAGATATTGACTTTGGGCACCTAAAATATCGATTTTCAGCATGTTTTGGGCCTGTATTTTGAAAATACTCAAACTAGGAGTAGGCATGTACAGATCGCTTCTGGGACCCAAAAATATCGAATTTTTGGGTGTTTTGAGCCTGAATTTGAGATATATACGGGTACAGAAGATGCATGCACATATCGACTTTGGACACTTAAAATATAGATTTTTTGCATGTTTTTAACCTATATTTTGAAAACATTCTAGCACTGACTAGACATGTACAGATCGCTTCTGGGAACCAAAATTATCGAATTTTCGGGTGTTTTGAGGTTGAATTTGAGATATAAACGAGTGCAGATGATACATGCACATGTTCAATTTGGGTACCTAAAATATCGATTTTTAGCATGTTTTGGGCCTGCATCTTAGTAGGCATGTACAGATCGCTTCTGGGACCCAAAAATATCGAATTTTCTGGTGTTTGGAGCCTGAATTTGAGATATAAACGGGTACAGAAGATGCATGCACATATCGACTTTTGGGCACCTAAAAGATCGATTTTCAGTATGTTTTGTGCCTGTATTTTGAAAATACTCTAACACAGAGTAGGCATGTACAGTTCGCTTCTGGGAACCCAAAATATCGAATTTTAGGGTGTTTTGGGCCTGAATTTGAGATATCGACTTTGGGCACCTAAAATATTGATTTTTAGCATGTTTTGGGCCTATATTTTGAAAATATTCTAGCACTAAGTAGGCATGTACAGATCACTTCTGGGACCCCAAAATATCGAATTTTCGGGTGTTTTGAGCCTGAATTTGAGATATAAACGGGTACAGAAGATGCATACACATATCGACTTTGGACACTTAAAATATCGATTTTTAGCATGTTTTGAGCCTATATTTTGAAAACATTCTAGCACTGAGTAGGCATGTACAGATCGCTTCTGGGACCCAAAAATATCGAATTTTCGGGTGTTTTGAGGTTAAATTTGGGATATAAACGGGTACAGAAGATGCATTTACATATCGACTTTAGGGCACCTAAAAGATCGATTTTCAGTATGTTTTGAGCCTGTATTTTGAAAATACTCTAACATGGAGTAGGCATGAACAGTTCGCTTCTGGGACCCCAAAATATCGAATATTCGGGTGTTTGCGGCCTGAATTTGAGATATCGACATTGGGGACCTAAAATATCGATTTTTCGCATGTTTTGGGCCTATATTTTGAAAATATTCTAGCACTAAGTAGGCATGTACAGATCACTTCTGGGACCCCTAAATATCGAATTTTCGGGTGTTTTGAGCCTGAATTTGAGATATAAACGGGTACAGATGATGCATGCACATATCGACTTTGGACACTTAAAATATCGATTTTTAGCATGTTTTGAGCCTATATTTTGAAAAAATTCTAGCACTGAGTAGGCATGTACAGATCGCTTCTGGGACCCAAAAATATCGAATTTTCGGGTGTTCTGAGGTTGAATTTGGGATATAAACGAGTGCAGAAGATGCATACACATGTTGACTTTGGTCACCTAAAATATCGATTTTCAGCTTGTTTTGGCCCTGTATTTTGAAAATACTCTAACACGGAGCAAGCAAGTACAGATCGCTTCTGGGACCCCAAAATATCGAATTTTCGGGTGTTTTGAGCCTGAATTTGAGATATAAACGGGTACAGAAGATACATCCACATATCGACTTTTGGGCACCTAAAAGATCGATTTTTAGTATGTTTTGGGCCTGTATTTTGAAAACATTCTAACTAGGAGTAGGGATGTACAGATCGCTTCTAGGACCCAAAAATACCGAATTTTCGGGTGTTTTGAGCCTGAATTTGAGATATAAACGGGTACAGAAGATGCATTCACAAATTGACTTTGGGCACCTAAAATATCGATTTTCAGCATGTTTTGGGCCTGTATTTTGAAAATACTCTAACTAGGAGTAGGCATGTACAGATCGCTTCTGGGACCCAAAAATTTCGAATTTTCGGGTGTTTTGAGCCTGAATTTGAGATATAAACTGGTACAGAAGATGCATGCACATATCGACTTTGGACACTTAAAATATCGATTTTTAGCATGTTTTGAGCCTATATTTTGAAAACATTCTAGCATTGACTAGACATGTACAGATCGCTTCTGGGACCCAAAATTATCGAATTTTCGGGTGTTTTGAGGTTGAATTTGAGATATAAACGAGTGCAGAAGATGAATGCACAAATCGACTTTTGGTCACCGAAAAGATCGATTTTCAGTATGTTTTGGGCCTGTATTTTTTAAAATACTCTAACACGGAGTAGGCATGTACAGTTCGCTTCTGGGACCCCAAAATATCGAATTTTCGGGTGTTTTGGGCCTGAATTTGAGATATCGACTTTAAGGACCTAAAATATCGATTTTTAGCATGTTTTGGGTCTATATTTTGAAAATATTCTAGCACTACGTAGGCATGTACAGATCACTTCTGGGACCCCAAAATATCGAATTTTCGGGTGTTTTGAGCCTGAATTTGAGATATAAACGGGTACAGATGATGCATGCACATATCGACTTTGGACACTTAAAATATCGATTTTTAGCATGTTTTGAGCCTATATTTTGAAAAAATTCTAGCACTGAGTAGGCATGTACAGATCGCTTCTGTGACCCAAAAATATCGAATTTTCTTGTGTTTTGAGGTTAAATTTGGGATATAAACGGGTACAGAACATGCATTTACATATCGACTTTTGGGCACCTAAAAGATCGATTTTCAGTATGTTTTGAGCCTGTATTTTGAAAATACTTTAACACGGAGTAGGCATGTACAGTTTGCTTCTGGGACCCCAAAATATCGAATATTCGGGTGTTTTGGGCCTGAATTAGAGATATCGACATTGGGGACCTAAAATATCGATTTTTAGCATGTTATGGGCCTATATTTTGAAAATATTCTAGCACTAAGTAGGCATGTACAGATCACTTCTGGGACCCCAAAATATCGAATTTTCCGGTGTTTTGAGCCTGAATTTGAGATATAAACGGGTACTGAAGATGCATGCACATATCGACTTTTGGGCACCTAAACTATCGATTTTGAGCATGTTTTGGGTCTGTATCTTGAAAACATTCTAGCACTGAGTAGGCATGTACAGATCGCTTATGGGACCCAAAAATACCGAATTTTCGAGTGTTTTGAGCCTGAATTTGAGATATAAACGGGTACAGAAGATGCATGCACATATCGACTTTGGACACTTAAAATATCGATTTTTAGCATGTTTTGGGCCTGTATTTTGAAAACATTCTAGCACTGAGTAGGCATGTACAGATCGCTTCTGGGACCCCAAAATATCGAATTTTCGGGTGTTTTGAGCCTGAATTTGAGATATAAACGGGAACAGAAGATGCATGCACATATTGACTTTGGGCACCTAAAATATCGATTTTCAGTATGTTTTGGGCCTGTATATTGAAAATACTCTAACACGGAGTAGGCATGTACAGATTGCTTCTGGGACCCCAAAATATCGAATTTTTGGGTGTTTTGGGCCTGAATTTGAGATATCGACTTTGGGCACCTAAAATATCGATTTTTAGCATGTTTTGGGCCTTTATTTTGAAAATATTCTAGCACTGAGTAGGCATGTACAGATCGCTTCTGGGACCCAAAAATACCGAATTTTCGGGTGTTTTGAGCCTGAATTTGAGATATAAACGGGTACTGAAGATGCATGCACATATCGACTTTTGGGCACCTGAACTATCGATTTTGAGCATGTTTTGGGTCTGTATCTTGAAAACATTCTAGCACTGAGTAGGCATGTACAGATCGCTTCTGGGGCCCAAAAATATCGAATTTTCGGGTGTTTTGAGCCTGAATTTGAGATATAATTGGGTACAGAAGATGCATGCACATATCGACTTTGGACACTTAAAATATCTTTTTTTTGGCATGTTTTGAGCCTATATTTTGAAAACATTCTAGCACTGACCAGACATGTACAGATCGCTTCTGGGACCCAAAATTATCAAATTTTCGGGTATTTTGAGGTTGAATTTGAGATATAAACGAGTGCAGAAGATGCATACAAATGTTCAATTTGGGTACCTAAAATATCGATTTTTAGCTTGTTTTGGGCCTGCATCTGAGTAGGCATGTACAGATCGATTCTGGGACCCCAAAATATCAAATTTTCGGGTGTTTTGAGCCTGAATTTGAGATATAAACGGGTACAGAAGATGCATGCACATATCGACTTTGGACACTTAAAATATCGATTTTTAGCATGTTTTGGGCCTGTATTTTGAAAACATTCTAGCACTGAGTAGGCATGTACAGATCGCTTCTGGGACCCCAAAATATCGAATTTTCGGGTGTTTTGAGCCTGAATTTGAGATATAAACGGGAACAGAAGATGCATGCACATATTGACTTTGGGCACCTAAAATATCGATTTTCAGTATGTTTTGGGCCTGTATATTGAAAATACTCTAACACGGAGTAGGCATGTACAGATTGCTTCTGGGACCCCAAAATATCGAATTTTCGGGTGTTTTGGGCCTGAATTTGAGATATCGACTTTAAGGACCTAAAATATCGATTTTTAGCATGTTTTGGGTCTATATTTTGAAAATATTCTAGCACTACGTAGGCATGTACAGATCACTTCTGGGACCCCAAAATATCGAATTTTCGGGTGTTTTGAGCCTGAATTTGAGATATAAACGGGTACAGATGATGCATGCACATATCGACTTTGGACACTTAAAATATCGATTTTTAGCATGTTTTGAGCCTATATTTTGAAAAAATTCTAGCACTGAGTAGGCATGTACAGATCGCTTCTGTGACCCAAAAATATCGAATTTTCTTGTGTTTTGAGGTTAAATTTGGGATATAAACGGGTACAGAACATGCATTTACATATCGACTTTTGGGCACCTAAAAGATCGATTTTCAGTATGTTTTGAGCCTGTATTTTGAAAATACTTTAACACGGAGTAGGCATGTACAGTTTGCTTCTGGGACCCCAAAATATCGAATATTCGGGTGTTTTGGGCCTGAATTAGAGATATCGACATTGGGGACCTAAAATATCGATTTTTAGCATGTTATGGGCCTATATTTTGAAAATATTCTAGCACTAAGTAGGCATGTACAGATCACTTCTGGGACCCCAAAATATCGAATTTTCCGGTGTTTTGAGCCTGAATTTGAGATATAAACGGGTACTGAAGATGCATGCACATATCGACTTTTGGGCACCTAAACTATCGATTTTGAGCATGTTTTGGGTCTGTATCTTGAAAACATTCTAGCACTGAGTAGGCATGTACAGATCGCTTATGGGACCCAAAAATACCGAATTTTCGAGTGTTTTGAGCCTGAATTTGAGATATAAACGGGTACAGAAGATGCATGCACATATCGACTTTGGACACTTAAAATATCGATTTTTAGCATGTTTTGGGCCTGTATTTTGAAAACATTCTAGCACTGAGTAGGCATGTACAGATCGCTTCTGGGACCCCAAAATATCGAATTTTCGGGTGTTTTGAGCCTGAATTTGAGATATAAACGGGAACAGAAGATGCATGCACATATTGACTTTGGGCACCTAAAATATCGATTTTCAGTATGTTTTGGGCCTGTATATTGAAAATACTCTAACACGGAGTAGGCATGTACAGATTGCTTCTGGGACCCCAAAATATCGAATTTTTGGGTGTTTTGGGCCTGAATTTGAGATATCGACTTTGGGCACCTAAAATATCGATTTTTAGCATGTTTTGGGCCTTTATTTTGAAAATATTCTAGCACTGAGTAGGCATGTACAGATCGCTTCTGGGACCCCAAAATATCGAATTTTCGGGTGTTTTGAGCCTGAATTTGAGATATAAACGGGTACTGAAGATGCATGCACATATCGACTTTTGGGCACCTGAACTATCGATTTTGAGCATGTTTTGGGTCTGTATCTTGAAAACATTCTAGCACTGAGTAGGCATGTACAGATCGCTTCTGGGGCCCAAAAATATCGAATTTTCGGGTGTTTTGAGCCTGAATTTGAGATATAATTGGGTACAGAAGATGCATGCACATATCGACTTTGGACACTTAAAATATCTTTTTTTTGGCATGTTTTGAGCCTATATTTTGAAAACATTCTAGCACTGACCAGACATGTACAGATCGCTTCTGGGACCCAAAATTATCAAATTTTCGGGTATTTTGAGGTTGAATTTGAGATATAAACGAGTGCAGAAGATGCATACAAATGTTCAATTTGGGTACCTAAAATATCGATTTTTAGCTTGTTTTGGGCCTGCATCTGAGTAGGCATGTACAGATCGATTCTGGGACCCCAAAATATCAAATTTTCGGGTGTTTTGAGCCTGAATTTGAGATATAAACGGGTACAGAAGATGCATGCACAAATCGACTTTTGGGCACCGAAAAGATCGATTTTCAGTATGTTTTGGGCCTGTATTTTTTTTAAAATACTCTAACACGGAGTAGTCATGTACAGTTTGCTTCCGGGACCCCAAAATATCGAATTTTCGGGTGTTTTGGGCCTGAATTTGAGATTTCGACTTTAGGGACCTAAAATATCGATTTTTAGCATGTTTTGGGTCTATATTTTGAAAATATTCTAGCACTACGTAGGCATGTACAGATCGCTTCTGGGACCTTAAAATATCGAATTTTCTGGTGTTTTGAGCCTGAATTTGAGATATAAACGGGTACAGATGATGCATGCACATATCGACTTTGGACACTTAAAATATCGATTTTTAGCATGTTTTGAGCCTATATTTTGAAAAAATTCTAGCACTGAGTAGGCATGTACAGATCGCTTCTGGGACCCAAAAATATCGAATTTTCGGGTGTTTTGAGGTTAAATTTGGGATATAAACGGGTACAGAAGATGCATTTACATATCGACTTTTTGGCACCTAAAAGATCGATTTTCAGTAAGTTTTGAGCCTGTATTTTGAAAATACTCTAACACGGAGTAGGCATGTACAGTTCGCTTCTGGGACCCCTAAATATCGAATATTCGGGTGTTTTGGGCCTGAATTTGAGATATCGACATTGGGGACCTAAAATATATATTTTAGCATGTTTTGGGCCTATATTTTGAAAATATTCTAGCACTAAGTAGGCATGTACAGATCGCTTCTGGGACCCCAAAATATCGAATTTTCGGGTGTTTTGAGCCTGAATTTGAGATATAAACGGGTACAGAAGATGCATGCACATATCGACTTTTGGGCACCTAAAATATCGATTTCGAGCATGTTTTGGGTCTGTATCTTGAAAACATTCTAGCACTGAGTAGGCATGTACAGATCGCTTCTGGGACCCAAAAATACCGAATTTTCGGGTGTTTTGAGCCTGAATTTGAGATATAAACGGGTACAGAAGATGCATGCACATATCGACTTTAGACACTTGAAATATCGATTTTTAGCATGTTTTGGGCCTGTATTTTGAAAACATTCTAGCACTGAGTAGGCATGTACAGATCGCTTCTGGGACCCCAAAATATCGAATTTTCGGGTGTTTTGAGCCTGAATATGAGATATAAACGGGTACAGAAGATGCATGCACATATTGACTTTGTGCACCTAAAATATCGATTTTCAGCATGTTTTGGGCCTGTATTTTGAAAATACTCTAACTATGAGTAGGCATGTACAGATCGCTTCTGGGACCTAAAAACATCGAATTTTCGGGTGTTTTGAGCCTGAATTTGAGATATAAACGGGTACAGAAGATGCATGCACATATCGACTTTGGACACTTAAAATATCTATTTTTTGGCATGTTTTGAGCCTATATTTTGAAAACATTCTAGCACTGACTAGACATGTACAGATCGCTTCTGGGACCCAAAATTATCAAATTTTCGGGTGTTTTGAGGTTGAATTTGAGATATAAACGAGTGCAGAAGATGCATACACATGTTGACTTTGGGCTTCTAAAATATCGATTTTCAGTATGTTTTGGGGCTGCATCTGAGTAGGCATGTACAGATCGCTTCTAGGACCCCAAAATATCGAATTTTCGGGTGTTCGGAGCCTGAATTTGAGATATAAACGGGTACAGAAGATGCATGCACATATCGACTTTTGGGCACCTAAAAGATCGATTTTCAGTATGTTTTGGGCCTGTATTTTGAAAATACTCTAACACGAAGTAGGCATGTACAGTTCGCTTCTGGGACCCCAAAATATCGAATTTTCGGGTGTTTTGGGCCTGAATTTGAGATTTCGACTTTAGGGACCTAAAATATCGATTTTTAGCATGTTTTGGGTCTATATTTTGAAAATATTCTAGCACTACGTAGGCATGTACAGATCGCTTCTGGGACCCTAAAATATCGAATTTTCGGGTGTTTTGAGCCTGAATTTGAGATATAAACGGGTACAGATGATGCATGCACATATCGACTTTGGACACTTAAAATATCGATTTTTAGCATGTTTTGAGCCAATATTTTGAAAAAATTCTAGCACTGAGTAGGCATGTACAGATCGCTACTGGGACCCAAAAATATCGAATTTTCGGGTGTTTTGAGGTTAAATTTGGGATATAAACGGGTACAGAAGATGCATTTACATATCGACTTTTTGGCACCTAAAAGATCGATTTTCAGTAAGTTTTGAGCCTGTATTTTGAAAATACTCTAACACGGAGTAGGCATGTACAGTTCGCTTCTGGGACCCCTAAATATCGAATATTCGGGTGTTTTGGGCCTGAATTTGAGATATCGACATTGGGGACCTAAAATATAGATTTTAGCATGTTTTGGGCCTATATTTTGAAAATATTCTAGCACTAAGTAGGCATGTACAGATCGCTTCTGGGACCCCAAAATATCGAATTTTCGGGTGTTTTTGAGCCTGAATTTGAGATATAAACGGGTACAGAAGATGCATGCACATATCGACTTTTGGGCAACTAAAATATCGATTTCGAGCATGTTTTGGGTCTGTATCTTGAAAACATTCTAGCACTGAGTAGGCATGTACAGATCGCTTCTGGGACCCAAAAATACCGAATTTTAGGGTGTTTTGAGCCTGAATTTGAGATATAAACGTGTACAGAAGATGCATGCACATATCGTCTTTGGACACTTGAAATATCGATTTTTAGCATGTTTTGGGCCTGTATTCTGAAAACATTCTAGCACTGAGTAGGCATGTACAGATCGCTTCTGGGACCCCAAAATATCGAATTTTCGGGTGTTTTGAGCCTGAATTTGAGATATAAACGGGTACAGAAGATGCATGCACATATCGACTTTTGGGCACCTAAAAGATCGATTTTCAGCATGTTTTGGGCCTGTATTTTGAAAATACTCTAACTAGGAGTAGGCATGTACAGATCGCTTCTGGGACCTAAAAATATCGAATTTTCGGGTGTTTTGAGCCTGAATTTGAGATATAAACGGGTACAGAAGATGCATGCACATATCGACTTTGGACACTTAAAATATCTATTTTTTGGCATGTTTTGAGCCAATATTTTGAAAACATTCTAGCACTGACTAGACATGTACAGATCGCTTCTGGGACCCAAAATTATCAAATTTTCGGGTGTTTTGAGGTTGAATTTGAGATATAAACGAGTGCAGAAGATGCATACACATGTTGACTTTGGGCTTCTAAAATATAGATTTTCAGCATGTTTTGGGCCTGCATCTGAGTAGGCAAATACAGATCGCTTCTAGGACCCCAAAATATCGAATTTTCGGGCGTTCGGAGCCTGAATTTGAGATATAAACGGGTACAGAAGATGCATGCACATATCGACTTTTGGGCACCTAAAAGATCGATTTTCAGTATGTTTTGGGCCTGTATTTTGAAAATACTCTAACACGAAGTAGGCATGTACAGTTCGCTTCTGGGACCCCAAAATATCGAATTTTCGGGTTTTTTTGGCCTGAATTTAAAATATATAGACTTTGGGCACCTAAAATATCGATTTTTAGCATGTTTTGGGCCTATATTTTGAAAATATTCTAGCACTGAGTAGGCATGTACAAATCGCTTCTGGAACCCCAAAATATCGAATTTTCGGGTGTTTTGAGCCTGAATTTGAGATATAAACGGGTACAGAAGATGCATGCACATATCGACTTTTGGGCACCTAAAATATCGATTTTGAGCATGTTTTGGGTCTGTATCTTGAAAACATTCTAACTAGGAGTAGGGTTGTACAGATCGCTTCTAGAACCCAAAAATACCGAATTTTTGGGTGTTTTGAGCCTGAATTTGAGATATAAACGGGTGCAGAAGATGCATGCACATATTGACTTTGGGCACCTAAAATATCGATTTTCAGAATTTTTTGGGCCTGTATTTTGAATATACTCTATTTAGGAGTAGGCATGTACAGATTGCTTCTGGGACCCAAAAATATCGAATTTTCGGGTGTTTTGAGCCTGAATTTGAGATATAAACGGGTACAGAAGATGAATGCACATATCGACTTTGGACACTTAAAATATCGATTTTTAGCATGTTTTGAGACTATATTTTGAAAACATTCTAGCACTGACTAGACATGTGCACATCGCTTCTGGGACCCAAAATTTTCGAATTTTCGGGTGTTTTGTGGTTGAATTTGAGATATAAACGAGTGCAGAAGATGCATACACATGTTCAATTTGGGTACCTAAAATATCGATTTTTAGCATGTTTTGGGCCTGCATCTGAGTAGGCATGTACAGATCGCTTCTGGGACCCAAAAATATCGAATTTTCGTGTGTTTTGAGCCTGAATTTGAGATATAAACGGGTACAGAAGATGTATCCACATATCGACTTTTGGGCACCTAAAAGATCGATTTTAAGTATGTTTTGGGCCTGTATATTGAAAATACTCTAACACGGAGTAGGCATGTACAGATTGCTTCTGGGACCCCAAAATATCGAATTTTTGGGTGTTTTGGGCCCAAATTTGCGATATCGACTTTGGGCACCTAAAATATCGATTTTTAGCATGTTTTGGGCCTATATTTTGAAAATATTCTAGCACTGAGTAGGCATGTACAAATCGCTTCTGGGACCCCAAAATATCGAATTTTCGGGTGTTTTGAGCCTGAATTTGAGATATAAACGGGTACAGAAGATGCATGCACATATCGACTTTTGGGCACCTAAAATATTGATTTTGAGCATGTTTTGGGCCTATATTTTGAAAATATTCTAGCACTAAGTAGGCATGTACAGATCACTTCTGGGACCCCAAAATATAGAATTTTCGGGTGTTTTGAGCCTGAATTTGAGATATAAACGGGTACAGATGATGCATGCACATATCGACTTTGGACACTTAAAATATCGATTTTTAGCATGTTTTGAGCCTATATTTTGAAAAAATTCGTGCACTGAGTAGGCATGTACAGATCGCTTCTGGGACCCAAAAATATCGAATTTTTGGGTGTTTTGAGGTTGAATTTGGGATATAAACGGGTGCAGAAGATGCATACACATGTTGACTTTGGTCACCTAAAATATCGATATTCAGCTTGTTTTGGGCCTGTATTTTGAAAATACTCTAACACGGAGCAAGCAAGTACAGATCGCTTCTGGGACCCCAAAATATCGAATTTTCGGTTGTTTTGAGCCTGAATTTGAGATATAAACGGGTACAGAAGATGTATCCACATATCGACTTTAGGGCACCTAACAGATCGATTTTAAGTATGTTTTGGGCCTGTATATTGAAAATACTCTAACACGGAGTAGGCATGTACAGATCGCTTCTGGGACCCCAAAATATCGAATTTTTGGGTGTTTTGGGCCCGAATTTGAGATATCGACTTTGGGCACCTAAAATATCGATTTTTAGCATGTTTTGGGCCTATATTTTGAAAATATTCTAGCACTGAGTAGGCATGTACAAATCGCTTCTGGGACCCCAAAATATCGAATTTTCGGGTGTTTTGAGCCTGAATTTGAGATATAAACGGGTACAGAAGATGCATGCACATATCGACTTTTGGGCACCTAAAATATCGATTTTGAGCATGTTTTGGGCCTATATTTTGAAAATATTCTAGCACTAAGTAGGCATGTACAGATCACTTCTGGGACCCCAAAATATAGAATTTTCGGGTGTTTTGAGCCTGAATTTGAGATATAAACGGGTACAGATGATGCATGCACATATCGACTTTGGACACTTAAAATATCGATTTTTAGCATGTTTTGAGCCTATATTTTGAAAAAATTCTAGCACTGAGTAGGCATGTACAGATCGCTTCTGGGACCCAAAAATATCGAATTTTCGGGTGTTTTGAGGTTGAATTTGGGATATAAACTGGTGCAGAAGATGCATACACATGTTGACTTTGGTCACCTAAAATATCGATATTCAGCTTGTTTTGGGCCTGTATTTTGAAAATACTCTAACACGGAGTAAGCAAGTACAGATCGCTTCTGGGACCCCAAAATATCGAATTTTCGGGTGTTTGGAGCCTGAATTTGAGATATAAACGGGTACAGAAGATGTATCCACATATCGACTTTTGGGCACCTAAAAGATCGATTTTCAGTATGTTTTGGGCCTGTATATTGAAAATACTCTAACACGGAGTAGGCATGTACAGATCGTTTCTGTGACCCAAAAATATCGAATTTTCGGGTGTTTCGAGCCTGAATTTGAGATATAAACGAGTACAGAAGATGCATGCACATATCGATTTTGGACACTTAAAATATCTATTTTTTGGCATGTTTTGAGCCTATATTTTGAAAACATTCTAGCACTGACTAGACATGTACAGATCGCTTCTGGGACCCAAAATTATCAAATTTTCGGGTGTTTTAAGGTTGAATTTGAGATATAAACGAGTGCAGAAGATGCATACACATGTTGACTTTGGGCACCTAAAATATCGATTTTCAGCATGTTTTGGGCCTGCATCTGAGTAGGCATGTACAGATCGCTTCTAGGACCCCAAAATATCGAATTTTCGGGTGTTTGGAGCCTGAATTTGAGATATAAACGGGTACAGAAGATGCTTGCACATATCGACTTTTGGGCACCTAAAAGATCGATTTTCAGTATGTATTGGGCCTGTATTTTGAAAATACTCTAACACGGAGTAGGCATGTACAGTTCGCCTCTTGGGACCCCAAAATATCGAGTTTTCGGGATTTTTGGGCCTGAATTTAAAATATATAGACTTTGGGCACCTAAAATATCGATTTTTAGCATGTTTTGGGCCTATATTTTGAAAAAAATTCTAGCACTGAGTAGGCATGTACAAATCGCTTCTGGGACCCCAAAATATCGAATTTTCGGGTGTTTTGAGCCTGAATTTGAGATATAAACGGTTACAGAAGATGCATGCACATATCGACTTTTGGGCACCTAAAATATCGATTTTGAGCATGTTTTGGGTCTGTATCTTGAAAACATTCTAACTAGGAGTAGGGTTGTACAGATCGCTTCTAGGACCCAAAAATACCGAATTTTCGGGTGTTTTGAGCCTGAATTTGAGATATAAACGGGTACAGAAGATGCATGCACATATTGACTTTGGGCACCTAAAATATCGATTTTCAGCATGTTTTGGGCCTGTATTTTGAATATACTCTATTTAGGAGTAAGCATGTACAGATTGCTTCTGGGACCCAAAAATATCGAATTTTCGGGTGTTTTGAGCCTGAATTTGAGATATAAACGGGTACAGAAGATGCATGCACATATCGACTTTGGACACTTAAAATATCGATTTTTAGCATGTTTTGAGCCTATATTTTGAAAACATTCTAGCACTGACTAGACAAGTACACATCGCTTCTGGGACCCAAAATTATCGAATTTTCGGGTGTTTTGTGGTTGAATTTGAGATATAAACGGGTACAGATGATGCATGCACATATCGACTTTGGACACTTAAAATATCGATTTTTAGCATGTATTGAGCCTATATTTTGATAAAATTCTAGCACTGAGTAGGCATGTACAGATCGCTTCTGGGACCCAAAAATATCGAATTTTCGGGTGTTTTGAGGTTAAATTTGGGATATAAACGGGTACAGAAGATGCATTTACATATCGACTTTTGGGCACCTAAAAGATCGATTTTCAGTATGTTTTGAGCCTGTATTTTGAAAATACTCTAACACGGAGTAGGCATGTACAGTTCGCTTCTGGGACCCCAAAATATCTAATTTTCGTTTTTTTTGGGCCTGAATTTGAGATATCGACTTTGGGCACCTAAAATATCGATTTTTAGCATGTTTTGGGCCTATATTTTGAAAATATTCTAGCACTAAGTAGGCATATACAGATCACTTCTGGGACCCCAAAATATCGAATTTTCGGGTGTTTTGAGCCTGAATTTGAGATATAAACGGGTACAGATGATGCATGCACATATCGACTTTGGACACTTAAAATATCGATTTTTAGCATGTTTTGAGCCTATATTTTGAAAAAATTCTAGCACTGAGTAGGCATGTACAGTTCGCTTCTGGGACCCCAAAATATCGAATTTTCAGGTGTTTTGGGCCTGAATTTGAGATATCGACTTTGGGGACCTAAAATATCGAATTTTAGCTTGTTTTGGGCCTGTATTTTGAAAATACTCTAACACGGAGTAGGCATGTACAGTTCGCTTCTGGGACCCCAAAATATCGAATTTTCGGGTGTTTTGGGCCTGAATTTGAGATATCGACTTTGGGCACCTAAAATAACGATTTTTAGCATGTTTTTGGACTATATTTTAAAAATATTCTAGCACTGAGTAGGCATGTACAGATCGCTTCTGGGACCCCAAAATATCGAAATTTCCGGTGTTTTGAGCCTGAATTTGAGATATAAACGGGTACAGAAGATGCATCCACATATCGACTTTTGGGCACCTAAAATATCGATTTTGAGCATGTTTTGGGTCTGTATATTGAAAACATTCTAACTAGGAGTAGGGATGTACAGATCGCTTCTGGGACCCAAAAATACCGAATTTTCGGGTGTTTTGAGCCTGAATTTGAGATATAAACGGGTACAGAAGATGCATGCACATATCGACTTTGGACACTTAAAATATCGATTTTCAGCATGTTTTGGGCCTGTATTTTGAAAACATTCTAGCACTGAGTAGGCATGTACCGATCGCTTCTAGGACCCCAAAATATCGAGTTTTTGGGTGATTTGGACCTGAATTTGAGATATCGACTTTGGGCACCTAAAATATCGATTTTTAGCATGTTTTGGGCCTATATTTTGAAAAAATTCTAGCACTGAGTAGGCATGTACAGATCGCTTCTGGGACCCAAAAATATCGAATTTACGGGTGTTTTGAGCCTGAATTTGAGATATAAACGGGTACAGAAGATGCATGCACATATCGACGTTTGGGCACCTAAAATATCGATTTTGAGCATGTTTTGGGTCTGTATCTTAAAAACATTCTAACTAGGAGTAGGGATGTACAGATCGCTTCTGGGACCCAAAAATACCGAATTTTCGGGTGTTTTGAGCCTGAATTTGAGATATAAACGGGTACAGAAGATGCATGCACATATCGACTTTGGACACTTAAAATATCGATTTTCAGCATGTTTTGGGCCTGTATTTTGAAAACATTCTAGCACTGAGTAGGCATGTACCGATCGCTTCTAGGACCCCAAAATATCGAGTTTTTTGGGTGATTTGGACCTGAATTTGAGAACTCGACTTTGGGCACCTAAAATATCGATTTTTAGCATGTTTTGGGCCTATATTTTGAAAATATTCTAGTACTGAGTAGGCATGTACAGATCGCTTCTGGGACGCTAAAATATCGAATTTTCGGGTGTTTTGAGCCTAAATTTGAGATATAAACGGATACAGATGATGCATGCACATATCGACTTTGGACACTTAAAATATCGATTTTTAACATGTTTTGAGCATATATTTTGAAAAAATTCTAGCACTGAGTAGGCATGTACAGTTCGCTTCTGGGACCCCAAAATATCGAATTTTCGGGTGTTTTGGGTCTGAATTTGAGATATCGACTTTGTGGACCTAAAATATTGATTTTTAGCATGTTTTGGGCCTATATTTTGAAAATATTCTAGCACTAAGTAGGCATGTACAGATCACTTCTGGGACTTCAAAATATCGAATTTTCGGGTGTTTTGAGCCTGAATTTGAGATATAAACGGGTACAGATGATGCATGAACATATCGACTTTGGACACTTAAAATATCGATTTTTAGCATGTTTTGAGCATAGTATATTTTGAAAAAATTCTAGTACTGAGTAGGCATGTACAGATCGCTTCTGGGACCCAAAAATATCGAATTTTCGGGTGTTTTGAGGTTAAATTTGGGATATAAACGGGTACAGAAGATGCATTTACATATCGACTTTTGGGCACCTAAATGATCGATTTTCAGTATGTTTTGAGCCTGTATTTTGAAAATACTCTAACACGGAGTAGGCATGTACAGTTCGCTTCTGGGACCCCAAAATATCTAATTTTCGTTTTTTTTGGGCCTGAATTTGAGATATCGACTTTGGGCACCTAAAATATCGATTTTTAGCATGTTTTGGGCCTATATTTTGAAAATATTCTAGCACTAAGTAGGCATATACAGATCACTTCTGGGACCCCAAAATATCGAATTTTCGGGTGTTTTGAGCCTGAATTTGAGATATAAACGGGTACAGATGATGCATGCACATATCGACTTTGGACACTTAAAATATCGATTTTTAGCATGTTTTGAGCCTATATTTTGAAAAAATTCTAGCACTGAGTAGGCATGTACAGTTCGCTTCTGGGACCCCAAAATATCGAATTTTCAGGTGTTTTGGGCCTGAATTTGAGATATCGACTTTGGGGACCTAAAATATCGAATTTTAGCTTGTTTTGGGCCTGTATTTTGAAAATACTCTAACACGGAGTAGGCATGTACAGTTCGCTTCTGGGACCCCAAAATATCGAATTTTCGGGTGTTTTGGGCCTGAATTTGAGATATCGACTTTGGGCACCTAAAATAACGATTTTTAGCATGTTTTTGGACTATATTTTAAAAATATTCTAGCACTGAGTAGGCATGTACAGATCGCTTCTGGGACCCCAAAATATCGAAATTTCCGGTGTTTTGAGCCTGAATTTGAGATATAAACGGGTACAGAAGATGCATCCACATATCGACTTTTGGGCACCTAAAATATCGATTTTGAGCATGTTTTGGGTCTGTATATTGAAAACATTCTAACTAGGAGTAGGGATGTACAGATCGCTTCTGGGACCCAAAAATACCGAATTTTCGGGTGTTTTGAGCCTGAATTTGAGATATAAACGGGTACAGAAGATGCATGCACATATCGACTTTGGACACTTAAAATATCGATTTTCAGCATGTTTTGGGCCTGTATTTTGAAAACATTCTAGCACTGAGTAGGCATGTACCGATCGCTTCTAGGACCCCAAAATATCGAGTTTTTGGGTGATTTGGACCTGAATTTGAGATATCGACTTTGGGCACCTAAAATATCGATTTTTAGCATGTTTTGGGCCTATATTTTGAAAAAATTCTAGCACTGAGTAGGCATGTACAGATCGCTTCTGGGACCCAAAAATATCGAATTTACGGGTGTTTTGAGCCTGAATTTGAGATATAAACGGGTACAGAAGATGCATGCACATATCGACGTTTGGGCACCTAAAATATCGATTTTGAGCATGTTTTGGGTCTGTATCTTAAAAACATTCTAACTAGGAGTAGGGATGTACAGATCGCTTCTGGGACCCAAAAATACCGAATTTTCGGGTGTTTTGAGCCTGAATTTGAGATATAAACGGGTACAGAAGATGCATGCACATATCGACTTTGGACACTTAAAATATCGATTTTCAGCATGTTTTGGGCCTGTATTTTGAAAACATTCTAGCACTGAGTAGGCATGTACCGATCGCTTCTAGGACCCCAAAATATCGAGTTTTTTGGGTGATTTGGACCTGAATTTGAGAACTCGACTTTGGGCACCTAAAATATCGATTTTTAGCATGTTTTGGGCCTATATTTTGAAAATATTCTAGTACTGAGTAGGCATGTACAGATCGCTTCTGGGACGCTAAAATATCGAATTTTCGGGTGTTTTGAGCCTAAATTTGAGATATAAACGGATACAGATGATGCATGCACATATCGACTTTGGACACTTAAAATATCGATTTTTAACATGTTTTGAGCATATATTTTGAAAAAATTCTAGCACTGAGTAGGCATGTACAGTTCGCTTCTGGGACCCCAAAATATCGAATTTTCGGGTGTTTTGGGTCTGAATTTGAGATATCGACTTTGTGGACCTAAAATATTGATTTTTAGCATGTTTTGGGCCTATATTTTGAAAATATTCTAGCACTAAGTAGGCATGTACAGATCACTTCTGGGACTTCAAAATATCGAATTTTCGGGTGTTTTGAGCCTGAATTTGAGATATAAACGGGTACAGATGATGCATGAACATATCGACTTTGGACACTTAAAATATCGATTTTTAGCATGTTTTGAGCATAGTATATTTTGAAAAAATTCTAGTACTGATTAGGCATGTACAGATCGCTTCTGGGACCCAAAAATATCGAATTTTCGGGTGTTTTGAGGTTAAATTTGGGATATAAACGGGTACAGAAGATGCATTTACATATCGACTTTTGGGCACCTAAATGATCGATTTTCAGTATGTTTTGAGCCTGTATTTTGAAAATACTCTAACACGGAGTAGGCATGTACAGTTCGCTTCTGGGACCCCAAAATATCGAATTTTTGGGTGTTTTGGGCCTGAATTTGAGATATCGACTTTGTGGACCTAAAATATAGATTTTTAGCATGTTTTGGGCCTATATTTTGAAAATATTCTAGCACTAAGTAGGCATGTACAGATCACTTCTGGGACCCAAAAATACAGAATTTTCGGGTGTTTTGAGCCTGAATTTGAGATGTAAACGGGTACAGAAGATGCATGCACATATCGACTTTGGGCACCTAAAATATCGATTTTGAGCATGTTTTGGGTCTGTATCTTGAAAACATTCTAACTAGGAGTAGGGATGTACAGATCGCTTCTGGGACCCAAAAATACCGAATTTTCGGGTGTTTTGAGCCTGAATTTGAGATATAAACGGGTACAGAAGATGCATACACATATTGACTTTGGGCACCTAAAATATCGATTTTCAGAATGTTTTGGGCCTGTATTTTGAATATACTCTATTTAGGAGTTGGCATGTACAGATTGCTTCTGGGACCCAAAAATATCGAATTTTCGGGTGTTTTGAGCCTGAATTTGAGATATAAACGGGTACAGAAGATGCATGCACATATCGACTTTGGACACTTAAAATATCGATTTTTAGCATGTTTTGAGCCTATATTTTGAAAACATTCTAGCACTGACTAGACATGTACACATCGCTTCTGGGACCCAAAATTATCGAATTTTCGGGTGTTTTGTGGTTGAATTTGAGATATAAACGAGTGCAGATGATGCATACACATGTTCAATTTGGGTACCTAAAATATCGATTTTTAGCATGTTTTGGGCCTGCATCTGAGTAGGCATGTACAGATCGCTTCTGGGACCCCAAAATATCGAATTTTCGGGTGTTTGGAGACTGAATTTGATATATAAACGGGTACAGAAGATGCATTCACATATCGACTTTTGGGCACCTAAAAGATCGATTTTCAGTATGTTTTGGGCCTGTATTTTGAAAATACTCTAACACGGAGTAGGCATGTACAATTCGCTTCTGGGACCCAAAAATATCGAATTTTAGGGTGTTTTGGGCCTGAATTTGAGATATCGACTTTGGGCACCTAAAATATCGATTTTTAGCATGTTTTGGGCCTATATTTTGAAAATATTCTAGCACTAAGTAGGCATGTACAAATCACTTCTGGGACCGAAAAATATAGAATTTTCGGGTGTTTTGAGCCTGAATTTGAGATATAAACGGGTACAGATGATGCATGCACATATCGACTTTGGACACGTAAAATATCGATTTTTAGCATGTTTTGAGCCTATATTTTGAAAAAATTCTAGCACTGAGTAGGCATATACAGATCGCTTCTGGGACCCTAAAATATCGAAGTTTCGGGTGTTTTGAGGTTGAATTTGGGATATAAACGGGTGCAGAAGATGCATACACATGTTGACTTTGGTCACCTAAAATATCGATTTTCAGCATGTTTTGGGCCTGTATTTTGAAAATACTCTAACACGGAGCAAGCAAGTACAGATCGCTTCTGGGACCCCAAAATATCGAATTTTCGGGTGTTTTGAGCCTCAATTTGAGATACAAACGGGTACAGAAGATGTATCCACATATCGACTTTTGGGCACCTAAAAGATCGATTTTAAGTATGTTTTGGGCCTGTATATTGAAAATACTCTAACACGGAGTAGGCATGTACAGATTGCTTCTGGGACCCCAAAATATCGAATTTTTGGGTGTTTTGGGCCCGAATTTGAGATATCGACTTTGGGCACCTAAAATATCGATTTTTAGCATGTTTTGGGCCTATATTTTGAAAATATTCTAGCACTGAGTAGGCATGTACAAATCGCTTCTGGGACCCCAAAATATCGAATTTTCGGGTGTTTTGAGCCTGAATTTGAGATATAAACGGGCACAGAAGATGCATGCACATATCGACTTTTGGGCACCTAAAATATCGATTTTGAGCATGTTTTGGGCCTATATTTTTAAAATATTCTAGCACTAAGTAGGCATGTACAGATCACTTCTGGGACCCCAAAATATAGATTTTTCGGGTGTTTTGAGCCTGAATTTGAGATATAAACGGGTACAGATGATGCATGCACATATCGACTATGGACACTTAAAATATCGATTTTTAGCATATTTTGAGCCTATATTTTGAAAAAATTCTAGCACTGAGTAGGCATGTACAGATCGCTTCTGGGACCCAAAAATATCGAATTTTCGGGTGTTTTGAGGTTGAATTTGGGATATAAACGGGTGCAGAAGATGCATACACATGTTGACTTTGGTCACCTAAAATAGCGATATTCAGCTTGTTATGGGCCTGTATTTTTTAAAATACTCTAACACGGAGTAGGCATGTACAGATTGCTTCTGGGACCCCAAAATATCGAATTTTTGGGTGTTTTGGGCCTGAATTTGAGATATCGACTTTGGGCACCTAAAATATCGATTTTTAGCATGTTTTGGGCCTATATTTTGAAAATATTCTAGCACTGAGTAGGCATGTACAGATCGCTTCTGGGACCCCAAAATATCGAATTTTCGGGTGTTTGGAGCCTGAATTTGAGATATAAACGGGTACAGAAGATGCATGCACCTATCGACTTTTGGGCACCTAAAATATCGATTTCGAGCATGTTTTGGGCCTGTATTTTGAAAATACTCTAACTAGGAGTAGGCATGTACAGATCGTTTCTGGGACCCAAAAATATCGAATTTTCGGGTGTTTTGAGCCTGAATTTGAGATATAAACGGGTACAGAAGTTGCATGCACATATCGACTTTGGACACTTAAAATATCTATTTTTTGGCATGTTTTGAGCCTATATTTTGAAAACATTCTAGCACTGACTAGACATGTACAGATCGCTTCTGGGACCCAAAATTATCAAATTTTCGGGTGTTTTGAGGTTGAATTTGAGATATAAACGAGTGCAGAAGATGCATACACATGTTGACTTTGGGCACCTAAAATATCGATTTTCAGCATGTTTTGGGCCTGCATCTGAGTAGGCATGTACAGATCGCTTCTAGGACCCCAAAATATCGAATTTTCGGGTGTTTGGAGCCTGAATTTGAGATATAAACGTGTACAGAAGATGTTTGCACATATCGACTTTTGGGCACCTAAAAGATCGATTTTCAGTATGTATTGGGCCTGTATTTTGAAAATACTCTAACACGGAGTAGGCATGTACAGTTCGCTTCTGGGACCCCAAAATATCGAATTTTCGGGTTTTTTGGGCCTGAATTTAAAATATATAGACTTTGGGCACCTAAAATATCGATTTTTAGCATGTTTTGGGCCTATATTTTGAAAAAATTCTAGCACTGAGTAGGCATGTACAGATCGCTTCTGGGACCCCAAAATATCGAATTTTCGGGTGTTTTGAGCCTGAATTTGAGATATAAACGGGTACAGAAGATGCATGCACATATCGACTTTTGGACACCTAAAATATCGATTTTGAGCATGTTTTGGGTCTGTATCTTGAAAACATTCTAACTAGGAGTAGGGTTGTACAGATCGCTTCTAGGACCCAAAAATACCGAATTTTCGGGTGTTTTGAGCCTGAATTTGAGATATAAACGGGTACAGAAGATGCATGCACATATTGACTTTGGGCACCTAAAATATTGATTTTCAGCATGATTTGGTCCTGTATTTTGAATATACTCTATTTAGGAGTAAGCATGTACAGATTGCTTCTGGGACCCAAAAATATCGAATTTTCGGGTGTTTTGAGCCTGAATTTGAGATATAAACGGGTACAGATGATGCATGCACATATCGACTTTGGACACTTAAAATATCGATTTTTAGCATGTATTGAGCCTATATTTTGAAAAAATTCTAGCACTGAGTAGGCATGTAAGGATCGCTTCTGGGACCCAAAAATATCGAATTTTCGGGTGTTTTGAGGTTAAATTTGGGATATAAACGGGTACAGAAGATGCATTTACATATCGACTTTTGGGCACCTAAAAGATCGATTTTCAGTATGTTTTGAGCCTGTATTTTGAAAATACTCTAACACGGAGTAGGCATGTACAGTTCGCTTCTGGGACCCCAAAATATCGAATTTTCGTTTGTTTTGGGCCTGAATTTGAGATATCGACTTTGGGCACCTAAAATATCGATTTTTAGCATGTTTTGGGCCTATATTTTGAAAATATTCTAGCACTAAGTAGGCATGTACAGATCACTTCTAGGACCCCAAAATATCGAATTTTCGGGTGTTTTGAGCCTGAATTTGAGATATAAACGGGTACAGATGATGCATGCACATATCGACTTTGGACACTTAAAATATCGATTTTTAGCATGTTTTTGAGCCTATATTTTGAAAAAATTCTAGCACTGAGTAGGCATGTACAGTTCGCTTCTGGGACCCAAAAATATCGAATTTTCAGGTGTTTTGGGCCTGAATTTGAGATATCGACTTTGGGGACCTAAAATATCGATTTTTAGCTTGTTTTGGGCCTGTATTTTGAAAATACTCTAACACGGAGTAGGCATGTACAGTTCGCTTCTGGGACCCCAAAATATCGAATTTTAGGGTGTTTTGGTCCTGAATTTGAGATATCGACTTTGGGCACCTAATATAACGATTTTTAGCATGTTTTTGGCCTATATCTTAAAAATATTCTAGCACTGACTAGGCATGTACAGATCGCTTCTGGGACCAAAAATTATCGAATTTTCGGGTGTTTTGAGCCTGAATTTGAGATATAAACGGGTACAGAAGATGCATGCACATATCGACGTTTGGGCACCTAAAATATCGATTTTGAGCATGTTTTGGGTCTGTATCTTGAAAACATTCTAACTAGGAGTATGGATGTACAGATCGCTTCTGGGACCCAAAAATACCGAATTTTCGGGTGTTTTGAGCCTGAATTTGAGATATAAACGGGTACAGAAGATGCATGCACATATCGACTTTGGACACTTAAAATATCGATTTTCAGCATGTTTTGGGCCTGTATTTTGAAAACATTCTAGCACTGATTAGGCATGTACCGATCGCTTTTAGGACCCCAAAATATCGAATTTTCGGGTGTTTTGGGTCTGAATTTGAGATATCGACTTTGTGGACCTAAAATATTGATTTTTAGCATGTTTTGGGCCTATATTTTGAAAATATTCTAGCACTAAGTAGGCATGTACAGATCACTTCTGGGACCCCAAAATATCGAATTTTCGGGTGTTTTGAGCCTGAATTTGAGATATAAACGGGTACAGATGATGCATGCACATATTGACTTTGGACACTTAAAATATCGATTTTTAGCATGTTTTGAGCATAGTATATTTTGAAAAAATTCTAGTACTGAGTAGGCATGTACAGATCGCTTCTGGGACCGAAAAATATCGAATTTTCGGGTGTTTTGAGGTTAAATTTGGGATATAAACGGGTACAGAAGATGCATTTACATATCGACTTTTGGGCACCTAAATGATCGATTTTCAGTATGTTTTGAGCCTGTATTTTGAAAATACTCAAACACGGAGTAGGCATGTACAGTTCGCTTCTGGGACCCCAAAATATCGAATTTTCGGGTGTTTTGTGCCTGAATTTGAGATATCGACTTTGTGGACCTAAAATATCGATTTTTAGCATGTTTTGGGCCTATATTTTGAAAATATTCTAGCACTGAGTAGGCATGTACAAATCGCTTCTGGGACCCCAAAATATCGAATTTTCGGGTGTTTTGAGCCTGAATTTGAGATATAAACGGGTACAGAAGATGCATGCACATATCGACTTTTGGGCACCTAAAATATCGATTTTGAGCATGTTTTGGGCCTATATTTTGAAAATATTCTAGCACTAAGTAGGCATGTACAGATCACTTCTGGGACCCCAAAATATAGAATTTTCGGGTGTTTTGAGCCTGAATTTGAGATATAAACGGGTACAGATGATGCATGCACATATCGACTTTGGACACTTAAAATATCGATTTTTAGCATATTTTGAGCCTATATTTTGAGAAAATTCTAGCACTGAGTAGGCATGTACAGATCGCTTCTGGGACCCAAAAATATCGAATTTTCGGGTGTTTTGAGGTTGAATTTGGGATATAAACGGGTGCAGAAGATGCATACACATGTTGACTTTGGTCACCTAAAATATCGATAATCAGCTTGTTATGGGCCTGTATTTTTTAAAATACTCTAACACGGAGTAGGCATGTACAGATTGCTTCTGGGACCCTAAAATATCGAATTTTTGGGTGTTTTGGGCCTGAATTTGAGATATCGACTTTGGTCACCTAAAATATCGATTTTTAGCATGTTTTGGGCCTATATTTTGAAAATATTCTAGCACTGAGTAGGCATGTACAGATCGCTTCTGGGACCCCAAAATATCGAATTTTCGGGTGTTTGGAGCCTGAATTTGAGATATAAACGGGTACAGAAGATGCATGCACCTATCGACTTTTGGGCACCTAAAACATCGATTTCGAGCATGTTTTGGGCCTGTATTTTGAAAATACTCTAACTAGGAGTAGGCATGTACAGATCGTTTCTGGGACCCAAAAATATCGAATTTTCGGGTGTTTTGAGCCTGAATTTGAGATATAAACGGGTACAGAAGTTGCATGCACATATCGACTTTGGACACTTAAAATATCTATTTTTTGGCATGTTTTGAGCCTATATTTTGAAAACATTCTAGCACTGACTATACATGTACAGATCGCTTCTGGGACCCAAAATTATCAAATTTTCGGGTGTTTTGAGGTTGAATTTGAGATATAAACGAGTGCAGAAGATGCATACACATGTTGACTTTGGGCACCTAAAATATCGATTTTCAGCATGTTTTGGGCCTGCATCTGAGTAGGCATGTACAGATCGCTTCTAGGACCCCAAAATATCGAATTTTCGGGTGTTTGGAGCCTGAATTTGAGATATAAACGTGTACAGAAGATGTTTGCACATATCGACTTTTGGGCACCTAAAAGATCGATTTTCAGTATGTATTGGGCCTGTATTTTGAAAATACTCTAACACGGAGTAGGCTTGTACAGTTCGCTTCTGGGACCCCAAAATATCGAATTTTCGGGTTTTTTGGGCCTGAATTTAAAATATATAGACTTTGGGCACCTAAAATATCGATTTTTAGCATGTTTTGGGCCTATATTTTGAAAAAATTCTAGCACTGAGTAGGCATGTACAGATCGCTTCTGGGACCCCAAAATATCGAATTTTCGGGTGTTTTGAGCCTGAATTTGAGATATAAACGGGTACAGAAGATGCATGCACATATCGACTTTTGGGCACCTAAAATATCGATTTTGAGCATGTTTTGGGTCTGTATCTTGAAAACATTCTAACTAGGAGTAGGGTTGTACAGATCGCTTCTAGGACCCAAAAATACCGAATTTTCGGGTGTTTTGAGCCTGAATTTGAGATATAAACGGGTACAGAAGATGCATGCACATATTGACTTTGGGCACCTAAAATATTGATTTTCAGCATGTTTTGGTCCTGTATTTTGAATATACTCTATTTAGGAGTAAGCATGTACAGATTGCTTCTGGGACCCAAAAATATCGAATTTTCGGGTGTTTTGAGCCTGAATTTGAGATATAAACGGGTACAGATGATGCATGCACATATCGACTTTGGACACTTAAAATATCGATTTTTAGCATGTATTGAGCCTATATTTTGAAAAAATTCTAGCACTGAGTAGGCATGTACAGATCGCTTCTGGGACCCAAAAATATCGAATTTTCGGGTGTTTTGAAGTTAAATTTGGGATATAAACGGGTACAGAAGATGCATTTACATATCGATTTTTGGGCACCTAAAAGATCGATTTTCAGTATGTTTTGAGCCTGTATTTTGAAAATACTCTAACACGGAGTAGGCATGTACAGTTCGCTTCTGGGACCCCAAAATATCGAATTTTCGTTTGTTTTGGGCCTGAATTTGAGATATCGACTTTGGGCACCTAAAATATCGATTTTTAGCATGTTTTGGGCCTATATTTTGAAAATATTCTAGCACTAAGTAGGCATGTACAGATCACTTCTAGGACCCCAAAATATCGAATTTTCGGGTGTTTTGAGCCTGAATTTGAGATATAAACGGGTACAGATGATGCATGCACATATCGACTTTGGACACTTAAAATATCGATTTTTAGCATGTTTTGAGCCTATATTTTGAAAAAATTCTAGCACTGTGTAGGCATGTACAGTTCGCTTCTGGGACCCAAAAATATCGAATTTTCAGGTGTTTTGGGCCTGAATTTGAGATATCGACTTTGGGGACCTAAAATATCGATTTTTAGCTTGTTTTGGGCCTGTATTTTGAAAATACTCTAACACGGAGTAGGCATGTACAGTTCGCTTCTGGGACCCCAAAATATCGAATTTTAGGGTATTTTGGGCCAGAATTTGAGATATCGACTTTGGGCACCTAATATAACGATTTTTAGCATGTTTTTAGCCTATATTTTAAAAATATTCTAGCACTGACTAGGCATGTACAGATCGCTTCTGGGACCAAAAATTATCGAATTTTCGGGTGTTTTGAGCCTGAATTTGAGATATAAACGGGTACAGAAGATGCATGCACATATCGACGTTTGGGCACCTAAAATATCGATTTTGAGCATGTTTTGGGTCTGTATCTTGAAAACATTCTAACTAGGAGTATGGATGTACAGATCGCTTCTGGGACCCAAAAATACCGAATTTTCGGGTGTTTTGAGCCTGAATTTGAGATATAAACGGGTACAGAAGATGCATGCACATATCGACTTTGGACACTTAAAATATCGATTTTCAGCATGTTTTGGGCCTGTATTTTGAAAACATTCTAGCACTGATTAGGCATGTACCGATCGCTTTTAGGACCCCAAAATATCGAATTTTCGGGTGTTTTGGGTCTGAATTTGAGATATCGACTTTGTGGACCTAAAATATTGATTTTTAGCATGTTTTGGGCCTATATTTTGAAAATATTCTAGCACTAAGTAGGCATGTACAGATCACTTCTGGGACCCCAAAATATCGAATTTTCGGGTGTTTTGAGCCTGAATTTGAGATATAAACGGGTACAGATGATGCATGAACATATCGACTTTGGACACTTAAAATATCGATTTTTAGCATGTTTTGAGCATAGTATATTTTGAAAAAATTCTAGTACTGAGTAGGCATGTACAGATCGCTTCTGGGACCGAAAATATCGAATTTTCGGGTGTTTTGAGGTTAAATTTGGGATATAAACGGGTACAGAAGATGCATTTACATATCGACTTTTGGGCACCTAAATGATCGATTTTCAGTATGTTTTGAGCCTGTATTTTGAAAATACTCAAACACGGAGTAGGCATGTACAGTTCGCTTCTGGGACCCCAAAATATCGAATTTTCGGGTGTTTTGGGCCTGAATTTGAGATATCGACTTTGTGGACCTAAAATATCGATTTTTAGCATGTTTTGGGCCTATATTTTGAAAATATTCTAGCACTGAGTAGGCATGTACAAATCGCTTCTGGGACCCCAAAATATCGAATTTTCGGGTGTTTTGAGCCTGAATTTGAGATATAAACGGGTACAGAAGATGCATGCACATATCGACTTTTGGGCACCTAAAATATCGATTTTGAGCATGTTTTGGGCCTATATTTTGAAAATATTCTAGCACTAAGTAGGCATGTACAGATCACTTCTGGGACCCCAAAATATAGAATTTTCGGGTGTTTTGAGCCTGAATTTGAGATATAAACGGGTACAGATGATGCATGCACATATCGACTTTGGACACTTAAAATATCGATTTTTAGCATATTTTGAGCCTATATTTTGAAAAAATTCTAGCACTGAGTAGGCATGTACAGATCGCTTCTGGGACCCAAAAATATCGAATTTTCGGGTGTTTTGAGGTTGAATTTGGGATATAAACGGGTGCAGAAGATGCATACACATGTTGACTTTGGTCACCTAAAATAGCGATATTCAGCTTGTTATGGGCCTGTATTTTTTAAAATACTCTAACACGGAGTAGGCATGTACAGATTGCTTCTGGGACCCCAAAATATCGAATTTTTGGGTGTTTTGGGCCTGAATTTGAGATATCGACTTTGGGCACCTAAAATATCGATTTTTAGCATGTTTTGGGCCTATATTTTGAAAATATTCTAGCACTGAGTAGGCATGTACAGATCGCTTCTGGGACCCCAAAATATCGAATTTTCGGGTGTTTTGAGCCTGAATTTGAGATATAAACGGGTACAGAAGATGCATGCACCTATCGACTTTTGGGCACCTAAAACATCGATTTCGAGCATGTTTTGGGCCTGTATTTTGAAAATACTCTAACTAGGAGTAGGCATGTACAGATCGTTTCTGGGACCCAAAAATATCGAATTTTCGGGTGTTTTGAGCCTGAATTTGAGATATAAACGGGTACAGAAGTTGCATGCACATATCGACTTTGGACACTTAAAATATCTATTTTTTGGCATGTTTTGAGCCTATATTTTGAAAACATTCTAGCACTGACTAGACATGTACAGATCGCTTCTGGGACCCAAAATTATCAAATTTTCGGGTGTTTTGAGGTTGAATTTGAGATATAAACGAGTGCAGAAGATGCATACACATGTTGACTTTGGGCACCTAAAATATCGATTTTCAGCATGTTTTGGGCCTGCATCTGAGTAGGCATGTACAGATCGCTTCTAGGACCCCAAAATATCGAATTTTCGGGTGTTTGGAGCCTGAATTTGAGATATAAACGTGTACAGAAGATGTTTGCACATATCGACTTTTGGGCACCTAAAAGATCGATTTTCAGTATGTATTGGGCCTGTATTTTGAAAATACTCTAACACGTAGTAGGCATGTACAGTTCGCTTCTGGGACCCCAAAATATCGAATTTTCGGGTTTTTTGGGCCTGAATTTAAAATATATAGACTTTGGGCACCTAAAATATCGATTTTTAGCATGTTTTGGGCCTATATTTTGAAAAAATTCTAGCACTGAGTAGGCATGTACAGATCGCTTCTGGGACCCCAAAATATCGAATTTTCGGGTGTTTTGAGCCTGAATTTGAGATATAAACGGGTACAGAAGATGCATGCACATATCGACTTTTGGGCACCTAAAATATCGATTTTGAGCATGTTTTGGGTCTGTATCTTGAAAACATTCTAACTAGGAGTAGGGTTGTACAGATCGCTTCTAGGACCCAAAAATACCGAATTTTCGGGTGTTTTGAGCCTGAATTTGAGATATAAACGGGTACAGAAGATGCATGCACATATTGACTTTGGGCACCTAAAATATTGATTTTCAGCATGTTTTGGTCCTGTATTTTGAATATACTCTATTTAGGAGTAAGCATGTACAGATTGCTTCTGGGACCCAAAAATATCGAATTTTCGGGTGTTTTGAGCCTGAATTTGAGATATAAACGGGTACAGATGATGCATGCACATATCGACTTTGGACACTTAAAATATCGATTTTTAGCATGTATTGAGCCTATATTTTGAAAAAATTCTAGCACTGAGTAGGCATGTACAGATCGCTTCTGGGACCCAAAAATATCGAATTTTCGGGTGTTTTGAGGTTAAATTTGGGATATAAACGGGTACAGAAGATGCATTTACATATCGATTTTTGGGCACCTAAAAGATCGATTTTCAGTATGTTTTGAGCCTGTATTTTGAAAATACTCTAACACGGAGTAGGCATGTACAGTTCGCTTCTGGGACCCCAAAATATCGAATTTTCGTTTGTTTTGGGCCTGAATTTGAGATATCGACTTTGGGCACCTAAAATATCGATTTTTAGCATGTTTTGGGCCTATATTTTGAAAATATTCTAGCACTAAGTAGGCATGTACAGATCACTTCTAGGACCCCAAAATATCGAATTTTCGGGTGTTTTGAGCCTGAATTTGAGATATAAACGGGTACAGATGATGCATGCACATATCGACTTTGGACACTTAAAATATCGATTTTTAGCATGTTTTGAGCCTATATTTTGAAAAAATTCTAGCACTGTGTAGGCATGTACAGTTCGCTTCTGGGACCCAAAAATATCGAATTTTCAGGTGTTTTGGGCCTGAATTTGAGATATCGACTTTGGGGACCTAAAATATCGATTTTTAGCTTGTTTTGGGCCTGTATTTTGAAAATACTCTAACACGGAGTAGGCATGTACAGTTCGCTTCTGGGACCCCAAAATATCGAATTTTAGGGTGTTTTGGGCCAGAATTTGAGATATCGACTTTGGGCACCTAATATAACGATTTTTAGCATGTTTTTGGCCTATATTTTAAAAATATTCTAGCACTGACTAGGCATGTACAGATCGCTTCTGGGACCAAAAATTATCGAATTTTCGGGTGTTTTGAGCCTGAATTTGAGATATAAACGGGTACAGAAGATGCATGCACATATCGACGTTTGGGCACCTAAAATATCGATTTTGAGCATGTTTTGGGTCTGTATCTTGAAAACATTCTAACTAGGAGTATGGATGTACAGATCGCTTCTGGGACCCAAAAATACCGAATTTTCGGGTGTTTTGAGCCTGAATTTGAGATATAAACGGGTACAGAAGATGCATGCACATATCGACTTTGGACACTTAAAATATCGATTTTCAGCATGTTTTGGGCCTGTATTTTGAAAACATTCTAGCACTGATTAGGCATGTACCGATCGCTTTTAGGACCCCAAAATATCGAATTTTCGGGTGTTTTGGGTCTGAATTTGAGATATCGACTTTGTGGACCTAAAATATTGATTTTTAGCATGTTTTGGGCCTATATTTTGAAAATATTCTAGCACTAAGTAGGCATGTACAGATCACTTCTGGGACCCCAAAATATCGAATTTTCGGGTGTTTTGAGCCTGAATTTGAGATATAAACGGGTACAGATGATGCATGAACATATCGACTTTGGACACTTAAAATATCGATTTTTAGCATGTTTTGAGCATAGTATATTTTGAAAAAATTCTAGTACTGAGTAGGTATGTACAGATCGCTTCTGGGACCGAAAAATATCGAATTTTCGGGTGTTTTGAGGTTAAATTTGGGATATAAACGGGTACAGAAGATGCATTTACATATCGACTTTTGGGCACCTAAATGATCGATTTTCAGTATGTTTTGAGCCTGTATTTTGAAAATACTCAAACACGGAGTAGGCATGTACAGTTCGCTTCTGGACCCCAAAATATCGAATTTTCGGGTGTTTTGGGCCTGAATTTGAGATATCGACTTTGTGGACCTAAAATATCGATTTTTAGCATGTTTTGGGCCTATATTTTGAAAATATTCTAGCACTGAGTAGGCATGTACAAATCGCTTCTGGGACCCCAAAATATCGAATTTTCGGGTGTTTTGAGCCTGAATTTGAGATATAAACGGGTACAGAAGATGCATGCACATATCGACTTTTGGGCACCTAAAATATCGATTTTGAGCATGTTTTGGGCCTATATTTTGAAAATATTCTAGCACTAAGTAGGCATGTACAGATCACTTCTGGGACCCCAAAATATAGAATTTTCGGGTGTTTTGAGCCTGAATTTGAGATATAAACGGGTACAGATGATGCATGCACATATCGACTTTGGACACTTAAAATATCGATTTTTAGCATATTTTGAGCCTATATTTTGAAAAAATTCTAGCACTGAGTAGGCATGTACAGATCGCTTCTGGGACCCAAAAATATCGAATTTTCGGGTGTTTTGAGGTTGAATTTGGGATATAAACGGGTGCAGAAGATGCATACACATGTTGACTTTGGTCACCTAAAATAGCGATATTCAGCTTGTTATGGGCCTGTATTTTTTAAAATACTCTAACACGGAGTAGGCATGTACAGATTGCTTCTGGGACCCCAAAATATCGAATTTTTGGGTGTTTTGGGCCTGAATTTGAGATATCGACTTTGGGCACCTAAAATATCGATTTTTAGCATGTTTTGGGCCTATATTTTGAAAATATTCTAGCACTGAGTAGGCATGTACAGATCGCTTCTGGGACCCCAAAATATCGAATTTTCGGGTGTTTGGAGCCTGAATTTGAGATATAAACGGGTACAGAAGATGCATGCACCTATCGACTTTTGGGCACCTAAAACATCGATTTCGAGCATGTTTTGGGCCTGTATTTTGAAAATACTCTAACTAGGAGTAGGCATGTACAGATCGTTTCTGGGACCCAAAAATATCGAATTTTCGGGTGTTTTGAGCCTGAATTTGAGATATAAACGGGTACAGAAGTTGCATGCACATATCGACTTTGGACACTTAAAATATCTATTTTTTGGCATGTTTTGAGCCTATATTTTGAAAACATTCTAGCACTGACTAGACATGTACAGATCGCTTCTGGGACCCAAAATTATCAAATTTTCGGGTGTTTTGAGGTTGAATTTGAGATATAAACGAGTGCAGAAGATGCATACACATGTTGACTTTGGGCACCTAAAATATCGATTTTCAGCATGTTTTGGGCCTGAATCTGAGTAGGCATGTACAGATCGCTTCTAGGACCCCAAAATATCGAATTTTCGGGTGTTTTGAGCCTGAATTTGAGATATAAACGGGTACAGAAGATGCATGCACATATCGACTTTTGGGCACCTAAAATATCAATTTTGAGCATGTTTTGGGTCTGTATCTTGAAAACATTCTAACTAGGAGTAGGGTTGTACAGATCGCTTCTAGGACCCAAAAATACCGAATTTTCGGGTGTTTTGAGCCTGAATTTGAGATATAAACGGGTACAGAAGATGCATGCACATATTGACTTTGGGCACCTAAAATATTGATTTTCAGCATGTTTTGGTCCTGTATTTTGAATATACTCTATTTAGGAGTAGGCATGTACAGATTGCTTCTGGGACCCAAAAATATCGAATTTTCGGGTGTTTTGAGCCTGAATTTGAGATATAAACGGGTACAGATGATGCATGCACATATCGACTTTGGACACTTAAAATATCGATTTTTAGCATGTATTGAGCCTATATTTTGAAAAAATTCTAGCACTGAGTAGGCATGTACAGATCGCTTCTGGGACCCAAAAATATCGAATTTTCGGGTGTTTTGAGGTTAAATTTGGGATATAAACGGGTACAGAAGATGCATTTACATATCGACTTTTGGGCACCTATAAGATCAATTTTCAGAATGTTTTGAGCCTGTATTTTGAAAATACTCTAACACGGAGTAGGCATGTACAGTTCGCTTCTGGGACCCCAAAATATCGAATTTTCGTTTGTTTTGGGCCTGAATTTGAGATATCGACTTTGGGCACCTAAAATATCGATTTTTAGCATGTTTTGGGCCTATATTTTGAAAATATTCTAGCACTAAGTAGGCATGTACAGATCACTTCTGGGACCCCAAAATATCGAATTTTCGGGTGTTTTGAGCCTGAATTTGAGATATAAACGGGTACAGATGATGCATGCACATATCGACTTTGGACACTTTAAATATCGATTTTTAGCATGTTTTGAGCCTATATTTTGAAAAAATTCTAGCACTGAGTAGGCATGTACAGTTCGCTTCTGGGACCCCAAAATATCGAATTTTCAGGTGTTTTGGGCCTGAATTTGAGATATCGACTTTGGGGACCTAAAATATCGATTTTTAGCTTGTTTTGGGCCTGTATTTTGAAAATACTCTAACACGGAGTAAGCATGTACAGTTCGCTTCTGGGACCCCAAAATATCGAATTTTAGGGTGTTTTGTGCCTGAATTTGAGATATCGACTTTGGGCACCTAATATAACGATTTTTAGCATGTTTTTGGCCTATATTTTAAAAATATTCTAGCACTAAGTAGGCATGTACAGATCACTTCTGGGACCCAAAAATACCGAATTTTCGGGTGTTTTGAGCCTGAATTTGAGATATAAACGGGTACAGAAGATGCATGCACATATCGACTTTGGGCACCTAAAATATCGATTTTGAGCATGTTTTGGGTCTGTAACTTGAAAACATTCTAACTAGGAGTAGGGATGTACAGATCGCTTCTGGGACCCAAAAATACCGAATTTTCGGGTGTTTTGAGCCTGAATTTGAGATATAAACGGGTACAGAAGATGCATGCACATATCGACTTTGGACACTTAAAATATCGATTTTCAGCATGTTTTGGGCCTATATTTTGAAAACATTCTAGCACTGAGTAGGCATGTACCGATCGCTTCTAGGACCCCAAAATATCGAGTTTTTGGGTGATTTGGACCTGAATTTGAGATATCGACTTTGGGCACCTAAAATATCGATTTTTAGCATGTTTTGGGCCTATATTTTGAAAAAATTCTAGCACTGAGTAGGCATGTACAGATCGCTTCTGGGACCCAAAAATATCGAATTTTCGGGTGTTTTGAGCCTGAATTTGAGATATAAACGGGTACAGAAGATGCATGAACATATCGACTTTTGGGCACCTAAAATATCGATTTTGAGCATGTTTTGGGTCTGTATCTTGAAAACATTCTAACTAGGAGTAGGGATGTACAGATCGCTTCTGGGACCCAAAAATACCGAATTTTCGGGTGTTTTGAGCCTGAATTTGAGATATAAACGGGTACAGAAGATGCATGCACATATCGACTTTGGACACTTAAAATATCGATTTTTAGCATGTTTTGAGCTTATATTTTGAAAAAATTCTAGCACTGAGTAGGCATGTACAGTTCGCTTCTGGGACCCCAAAATATCGAATTTTCGGGTATTTTGGGCCTGAATTTGAGATATCGACTTTGTGGACCTAAAATATCGATTTTTAGCATGTTTTGGGCCTATATTTTGAAAATATTCTAGCACTAAGTAGGCATGTACAGATCACTTCTGGGACCCAAAAATATCGAATTTTCGGGTGTTTTGAGCCTAAATTTGAGATATAAACGGGTACAGATGATGCATGCACATATCGACTTTGGACACTTAAAATATCGATTTTTAGCATGTTTTGAGCCTATATTTTGAAAAAATTCTAGCACTGAGTAGGCATGTACAGTTCGCTTCTGGGACCCCAAAATATCGAATTTTCGGGTATTTTGGGCCTGAATTTGAGATATTGACTTTGGGGACCTAAAATATCGATTTTTAGCATGTTTTGGGCCTATATTTTGAAAATATTCTAGCACTAAGTAGGCATGTACAGTTCACTTCTTGGACCCCAAAATATCGAATTTTCGGGTGTTTTGAGCCTGAATTTAAGATATAAACGGGTACAGATGATGCATGCACATGTCGACTTTGGACACTAAAAATATCGATTTTTAGCATGTTTTGAGCCTATATTTTGAAAATATTCTAGCACTGAGTAGGCATGTACAGATCGCTTCTGTGACCCAAAAATATCGAATTTTCGGGTGTTTTGAGGTTGAATTTGGGATATAAACGGGTGCAGAAGATGCATACACATGTTGACTTTGGTCACCTAAAATATCGATTTTCAGCTTGTTTTGGGCCTGTATTTTGAAAATACTCTAACACGGAGTAAGCAAGTACAAATCGCTTCTTGGACCCAAAAATATCGAATTTTCGGGTGTTTTGAGCCTGAATTTGAGATATAAACGGGTACAGAAGATGCATGCACATATCGACTTTGGACACGTAAAATATCGATTTTCAGCATGTTTTGGGCCTGTATTTTGAAAACATTCTAGCACTGAGTAGGCATGTACCGATCGCTTCGGGGACCCCAAAATATCGAGTTTTTGGGTGATTTGGACCTGAATTTGAGATATCGACTTTAGGCACCTAAAATATAGATTTTTAGCATGTTTTGGGCCTATATTTTGAAAAAATTCTAGCACTGAGTAGGCATGTACAGATCGCTTCTGAGACCCAAAAATATCGAATTTTCGGGTGTTTTGAGCCTGAATTTGAGATATAAACGGGTACAGAAGATGCATGCACATATCGACTTTAGACACTTATAATATCGATTTTTAGCATGTTTTGAGCCTATATTTTGAAAACATTCTAGCACTGACTAGACATGTACAGATCGCTTCTGGGACCCAAAAATATCAAATTTTCGGGTGTTTTGAGGTTGAATTTGAGATATAAACGAGTGCAGAAGATGCATACACATGTTGACTTAGGGCACCTAAAAGATCGATTTTCAGTATGTTTTGAGCCTATATTTTGAAAATACTCTAACACGGAGTAGGCATGTACAGTTCGCTTCTGGGACCCCAAAATATCGAATTTTCGGGTGTTTTGGGCCTGAATTTGAGATATCGACTTTGTGGACCTAAAATATCGATTTTTAGCATGTTTTGGGCCAATATTTTGAAAATATTCTAGCACTAAGTAGGCATGTACAGATCACTTCTGGGACCCAAAAATATCGAATTTTCGGGTGTTTTGAGCCTGAATTTGAGATATAAACGGGTACAGATGATGCATGCACATATCGACTTTGGACACTTAAAATATCGATTTTTAGCATGTTTTGAGCCTATATTTTGAAAAAATTCTAGCACTGAGTAGGCATGTACAGTTCGCTTCTGGGACCCCAAAATATCAAATTTTTGGGTGTTTTGGGCCTGAATTTGAGATATCGACTTTGGGGACCTAAAATATCGATTTTTTGCATGTTTTGGGCCTATATTTTGAAAATATTCTAGCACTAAGTAGGCATGTACAGATCACTTCTGGGACTCCAAAATATCGAATTTTCGGGTGTTTTGAGCCTGAATTTGAGATATAAACGGATACAGATGATTAATGCACATATCGACTTTGGACACTTAAAATATCGATTTTTAACATGTTTTGAGCATATATTTTGAAAAAATTCTAGCACTGAGTAGGCACGTACAGATCGCTTCTGGGACCCAAAAATATCGAATTTTCGGGTGTTTTGAGCCTGATTTTTAGATATAAACGGGTACAGAAGATGCATGCACATATCGACTTTGGACACTTAATATATCGATTTTCAGCATGTTTTGAGCCTGTATTTTGAAAACATTCTAGCACTGAGTAGGCATGTACAGATCGTTTCTGGGACCCCAAAATATCGAGTTTTTGGGTGTTTGGGACATGAATTTGAGATATCGACTTTGGGCACCTAAAATATCGATTTTTAGCATGTTTTGGCCTATATTTTGAAAATATTCTAGCCCTGAGTAGGCATGTACAGATCGCTTCTGGGACCCAAAAATATCAAATTTTCGAGTGTTTTGAGGTTGAATTTGAGATATAAACGAGTGCAGAAGATGCATACACATGTTGACTTAGGGCACCTAAAAGATCGATTTTCAGTATGTTTTGAGCCTATATTTTGAAAATACTCTAACACGGAGTAGGCATGTACAGTTCGCTTCTGGGACCCCAAAATATCGAATTTTCGGGTGTTTTGGGCCTGAATTTGAGATATCGACTTTGTGGACCTAAAATATCGATTTTTAGCATGTTTTGGGCCAATATTTTGAAAATATTCTAGCACTAAGTAGGCATGTACAGATCACTTCTGGGACCCCAAAATATCGAATTTTCGGGTGTTTTGAGCCTGAATTTGAGATATAAACGGATACAGATGATGCATGCACATATCGACTTTGGACACTTAAAATATCGATTTTTAGCATGTTTTGAGCCTATATTTTGAAAAAATTCTCGCACTGATTAGGCATGTACAGTTCGCTTCTGGGACCCCAAAATATCGAATTTTTTGGGTGTTTTGGGCCTGAATTTGAGATATGGACTTTGTGGACCTAAAATATCGATTTTTAGCATGTTTTGGGCCTATATTTTGAAAATATTCTAGCACTAAGTAGGCATGTACAGATCACTTCTGGGTCCCCAAAATATCGAATTTTCGGGTGTTTTGAGCCTGAATTTGAGATATAAACGGGTACAGATGATGCATGCACATATCGACTTTGGACACTTAAAATATCGATTTTTAGCATGTTTTGAGCCTATATTTTGAAAAAATTCTAGGACTGAGTAGGCATGTACAGATCGCTTCTAGGACCCAAAAATATCGAATTTTCGGGTGTTTTGAGGTTGAATTTGGGATATAAACGGGTGCAGAAGATGCATACACATGTTGACTTTGGTCACCTAAAATATCGATTTTCAGCTTGTTTTGGGCCTGTATTGTGAAAATACTATAACACAGAGTAAGCAAGTACAGATCGCTTCTGGGACCCAAAAATATCGAATTTTCGTGTGTTTTGAGCCTAAATTTGAGATATAAACGGGTACAGAAGGTGCATCCACATATCGACTTCTGGGCACCTAAAAGATTGATTTTCAGTATGTTTTGGGCCTGTATATTGAAAATACTCTAACACGGAGTAGGCATGTACAGATCGCTTCTGGGACCCCAAAATATCGAAATTTTGGGTGTTTATGGCCTGAATATGAGATATCGACTTTGGGCACCTAAAATATCGTTTTTTAGCATGTTTTGGGCCTATATTTAGAAAATATTCAAGCACTGAGTAGGCATGTACAGATCGCTTCTGGGACCCCAAAATATCGAATTTTCGGGTGTTTGGAGCCTGAATTTGAGATATAAACGGTTACAGAAGATGCATCCACATATCGACTTCTGGGCACCTAAAAGATTGATTTTCAGTATGTTTTAGGCCTATATATTGAAAATACTCTAACACGGAGTAGGCATGTACAGATCGCTTCTGAGACCCCAAAATATCGAATTTTTGGGTGTTTTTGGCCTGAATATGAGATATCGACTTTGGGCACCTGAAATATCGTTTTTTAGCATGTTTTGGGCCTACATTTTGAAAATATTCAAGCACTGAGTAGGCATGTATAGATCGCTTCTGGGACCCCAAAATATCGAATTTTCGGGTGTTTTGAGCCTGAATTTGAGATATAAACGGGTACAGAAGATGCATCCACATATCGACTTCTGGGCACCTAAAAGATTGATTTTCAGTATGTTTTGGGCCTGTATATTGAAAATACTCTAACACGGAGTAGGCATGTACAGATCGCTTCTGGGACCCCAAAATATCGAATTTTGGGGAGTTTTTGGCCTGAATATGATATATCGACTTTGGGCACCTAAAATATCGTTATTAGTATGTTTTGGGCCTATATTTTGAAAATATTCAAGCACTGAGTAGGCATGTACAGATCGCTTCTGGGACCCCAAAATATCGAATTTTCGGGTGTTTTGAGCCTGAATTTGAGATATAAACGGGTACAGAAGATGCATGCACATATCGACTTTGGACACTTAAAATATCGATTTTTAGCATGTTTTGAGCCTATATTTTGAAAAAATTCTAGCACTGAGTAAGCATGTACAGTTCGCTTCTGGGAGCCCAAAATGTCGAATTTTCGGGTGTTTTGGGCCTGAATTTGAGATATCAACTTTGTGGACCTGAAATATCGATTTTTAGCATGTTTTGGGCCTATATTTTGAAAATATTCTAGCACTAACTAGGCATGTACAGATCACTTCTGGGACCCCAAAATATCGAATTTTTGGGTGTTTTGAGCCTGAATTTGAGATATAAAAGGGTACAGATGATGCATGCACATATCGACTTTGGACACTTAAAATATCGATTTTTAGCATGTTTTGAGCCTATATTTTGAAAATTTTTTAGCACTGAGTAGGCATGTACAGATCGCTTCTGGGACCCAAAAATATCGAATTTTCGGGTGTTTTGAGGTTGAATTTGGGATATAAACGGGTGCAGAAGATGCATACACATGTTGACTTTGGTCACCTAAAATATCGATTTTCAGCATGTTTTGGGCCTGTATTTTGAAAATACTCTAACACGGAGTAAGCAAGTACACATCGCTTCTGGGACCCCAAAATATCGAATTTTCGGGTGTTTTGAGCCTGAATTTGAGATATAAACGATTACAGAAGATGCATCCACATATCGACTTCTGGGCACCTAAAAGATTGATTTTCAGTATGTTTTTTGGCCTGTATATTGAAAATACTCTAACACGGAGTAGGCATGTACAGATCGCTTCTGGGACCCCAAAATATCGAATTTTTGGGAGTTTTTGGCCTGAATATGATATATCGACTTTGGGCACCTAAAATATCGTTTTTTAGTATGTTTTGGGCCTATATTTTGAAAATATTCAAGCACTGAGTAGGCATGTACAGATCGCTTCTGGGACCCCAAAATATCGAATTTTCTGGTGTTTTGAGCCTGAATTTGAGATATAAACGGGTACAGAAGATGCATGCACATATCGACTTTGGACACTTAAAATATCGATTTTTAGCATGTTTTGAGCCTATATTTTGAAAAAATTCTAGCACTGAGTAAGCATGTACAGTTCGCTTCTGGGACCCCAAAATGTCGAATTTTCGGGTGTTTTGGGCCTGAATTTGAGATATCGACTTTGTGGACCTAAAATATCGATTTTTAGCATGTTTTGGGCCTATATTTTGAAAATATTCTAGCACTAAGTAGGCATGTACAGATCACATCTGGGACCCCAAAATATCGAATTTTTGGTTGTTTTGAGCCTGAATTTGAGATATAAACGGGTACAGATGAGGCATGCACATATCGACTTTGGACACTTAAAATATCGATTTTTAGCATGTTTTGAGCCTATATTTTGAAAAAATTCTAGCACTGAGTAGGCATGTACAGATCGCTTCTGGGACCCAAAATTATCGAATTTTCGGGTGTTTTGAGGTTGAATTTGGGATATAAACGGGTGCAGAAGATGCATACACATGTTTACTTTGGTCACCTAAAATATCGATTTTCAGCTTGTTTTGGGCCTGTATTTTGAAAATACTCTAACACGGAGTAAGCAAGTACACATCGCTTCTGGGACCCCAAAATATCGAATTTTCGGGTGTTTTGAGCCTGAATTTGAGATATAAACGATTACAGAAGATGCATCCACATATCGACTTCTGGGCACCTAAAAGATTGATTTTCAGTATGTTTTGGGCCTGTATATTGAAAATACTCTAACACGGAGTAGGCATGTACAGATCGCTTCTGGGACCTTAAAATACCGAATTTTCGGGTGTTTTGAGCCTGAATTTGAGATATAAACGGGTACAGAAGATGCATGCACATATCGACTTTGGACACTTAAAATATCGATTTTCAGAATGTTTTGGGCCTGTATTTTGAAATCATTCTAGCACTGAGTAGGCATGTACAGATCGCTTCTTGGACCCCAAAATATCGAGTTTTTGGGTGTTTGGGACCTGAATTTGAGATATCGACTTTGGGCACCTAAAATATCGATTTTTAGCATGTTTTGGGCCTATATCTTGAAAATATTCTAGCCCTGAGTAGGCATGTACAGATCGCTTCTGGGACCCCAAAATATCGAATTTTCGGATGTTTTGAGCCTGAATTTGAGATATAAACGGGTATAGAAGATGCATGCACATATCGACTTTGAGCACCTAAAATATCGATTTTCAGCATGTTTTGGGCCTGTATTTTGAAAATACTCTAACTAGGAGTAGGCATGTACAGATCGCTTCTGGGACCGAAAAATATCGAATTTTCGGGTGTTTTGAGCCTGAATTTGAGATAGAAACGGGTACAGAAGATGCATGCACATATCGACTTTGGACACTTAAAATATCGATTTTTAGCATGTTTTGAGCCTATATTTTGAAAACATTCTAGCACTGACTAGACATGTACAGATCGCTTCTGGGACCCAAAAATATCAAATTTTCGGGTGTTTTGAGGTTGAATTTGAGATATAAACGAGTGCAGAAGATGCATACACATGTTGACTTAGGGCACCTAAAAGATCGATTTTGAGTATGTTTTGAGCCTGTATTTTGAAAATATTCTAACACGGAGTAGGCATGTACAGTTCGCTTCTGGGTCCCTAAAATATCGAATTTTCGGGTGTTTTGGGCCTGAATTTGAGATATCGACTTTGTGGACCTAAAATATCGATTTTTAGCATGTTTTGGGCCAATATTTTGAAAATATTCTAGCACTAAGTAGGCATGTACAGATCGCTTCTGGGACCCCAAAATATCGAATTTTCGGGTGTTTTGAGCCTGAATTTGAGATATAAACGGGTACAGATGATGCATGCACATATCGACTTTGGACACTTAAAATATCGATTTTTAGCATGTTTTGAGCCAATATTTTGAAAAAATTCTAGCACTGAGTAAGCATGTACAGTTCTCTTCTGGAACCCTAAAATATCGAATTTTCGGGTGTTTTGGGCCTGAATTTGATATATCGACTTTGGGGACCTAAAATATCGATTTTTAGCATGTTTTGGGCCTATATTTTGAAAATATTCTAGCACTAAGTAGGCATGTACAGATCAATTCTGGGACCCCAAAATATCAAATTTTCGGGTGTTTTGAGCCTGAATTTGAGATATAAACGGTTACAGATGATGCATGCATATATCGACTTTGGACACTTAAAATATCGATTTTTAGCATGTTTTGAGCCTATATTTTGAAAAAATTCTAGCACTGAGTAGGCATGTACACATTGCTTCTGGGACCCCAAAATATCGAATTTTCGGGTGTTTTGAGCCTGAATTTGAGATATAAACGGGTACAGAAGATGCATCCACATATCGACTTCTGGGCACCTAAAAGATTGATTTTCAGTATGTTTTGGGCCTGTATATTGAAAATACTCTAACACGGAGTAGGCATGTACAGATCGCTTCTGGGACCCCAAAATTCCGAATTTTTGGGTGTTTTTTGGCCTGAATATGAGATATCGACATTGGGCACCTAAAATATCGTTTTTTAGCATGTTTTGGGCCTATATTTTGAAAATATTTAAGCACTGAGTAGGCATGTACAGATCGCTTCTGGGACCCCAAAATATCGAATTTTCGGGTGTTTTGAGCCTGAATTTGAGATATAAACGGGTACAGAAGTTGCATGCACATATCGACTTTTGGGCACCTAAAATATCGATTTTGAGCATGTTTTGGGTCTGTATCTTGAAAACATTCTAACTAGGAGTTGGGATGTACAGATCGCTTCTGGGACCCAAAAATATCGAATTTTCGGGTGTTTTGAGCCTGAATTTGAGATATAAAGGGGTACATAAGATGCATGCACATATCGACTTTGGACACTTAAAATATCGATTTTCAGCATGTTTTGGGCCTGTATTTTGAAAACATTCTAGCACTGAGTAGGCATGTACAGATCGCTTCTGGGACCCCAAAATATCGAGTTTTTGGGTGTTTGGGACCTGAATTTGAGATATCGACATTGGGCACCTAAAATATCGATTTTTAGCATGTCTTGGGCAAATATTTTGAAAATATTCTAGCCCTGAGTAGGCATGTACAGATCGCTTCTGGGACCCAAAAATATCGAATTTTCGGGTGTTTTGAGCCTGAATTTGAGATATAAACGGGTACAGAAGATGCATGCACAAATCGACATTGGACACTTAAAATATCGATTTTTTGCATGTTTTGAGCCAATATTTTGAAAAAAATTTAGCACTGAGTAGGCATGTACAGATCGCTTCTGGGACCCCAAAATATCGAATTTTCGGGTGTTTTGGGCCTGAATTTGAGATATCGACTTTGGGGACCTAAAATATCGATTTTGAGCATGTTTTGGGCCTATATTTTGAAAATATCCTAGCACTAAGTAGGCATGTACAGATCACTTCTGCGACCCCAAAATATCGAATTTTCGGGTGTTTTGAGCCTAAATTTGAGATATAAACGGGTACAAATGATGCATGCACATATCGACTTTGGACACTTAAAATATCGATTTTTATCATGTTTTGAGCCTATATTTTGAAAAAATTCTTGCACTGAGTAGGCATGTACAGATCGCTTCTGGGACCCCAAAATATCGAATTTTCGGGTGTTTTGAGGTTGAATTTGGGATATAAACGGGTGCAGAAGATGCATTCACATATCGACTTTTGGGCACCTAAAAGATCGATTTTCAGTATGTTTTGGGCCTGTATATTGAAAATACTCTAACCCGGAGTAGGCATGTACAGATCGCTTCTGGGACCACAAAATATCGAATTTTTGGGTGTTTTTGGCCTGAATTTGAGATATCGACTTTGGGCACCTAAAATATCGATTTTTAGCATGTATTGGGCCTATTTTTTGAAAATATTCTAGCACTGAGTAGGCATGTACAGATCGCTTCTGGGATCCCAAAATATTGAATTTTTCGGGTGTTTTGAGCCTGAATTTAAGATATAAACGGATAAAGAAGATGCATGCACATATCGACTTTTAGGCACCTAAAATATCGATTTTGAGCATGTTTTGGGTTTGTATTTTGAAAATACTCTAACACGGAGTAAGCAAGTGCAGATCGCTTCTGGGACCCCAAAATATCGAATTTTCGGTTGTTTTGAGCCTGAATTTGAGATATAAACGGGTACAGAAGCTGCATCCACATATCGACTTTTGGGCACCTAAAAGATCGATTTTCAGTATGTTTTGGGCCTGTATATTGAAAATACTCTAACCCGGAGTAGGCATGTACAGATCGCTTCTGGGACCCCAAAATATCGAATTTTAGGGTGTTTTTGGCCTGAATTTGAGATATCGACTTTGGGCACCTAAAATATCGATTTTTAGCATGTATTGGGCCTATTTTTTGAAAATATTCTAGCACTGAGTAGGCATGTACAGATCGCTTCTGGGACCCCAAAATATTGAATTTTTCGTGTGTTTTAAGCCTGAATTCGAGATATAAACGGGTACAGATGATGCATGCACATATCGACTTTGGACACTTAAAATATCGATTTTTAGCATGTTTTGAGCCTATATTTTGAAAAAACTCTAGCATTGAGTAGGCATATACAGACCGCTTCTGGGACCCAAAAATATCGAATTTTCGGGTGTTTTGAGGTTGAATTTGAGATATAAACGGGTTCAAAAGATGCATACACATGTTGACTTTGGTCACATAAAATATCGATTTTAAGCTTGTTTTGGGCCTGTATATTGAAAATACTCTAACACGGAGTAGGCATGTACAGATCGCTTCTGGGACCCCAAAATATCGAATTTTTGGGTGTTTTGGCCTGAATTTGAGATATCGACTTTGGGCACCTAAAATATCGATTTTTAGCATGTTTTGAACCTATATTTTGAAAATATTCTAGCACTGAGTAGGCATGTACACATCGCTTCTGGGACCCCAAAATATCGAATTTTTGGGTGTTTTTGAGCCTGAATTTGAGATATAAACGGGAACAGAAGATGCATGCACATATCGACTTTTGGGAACCTAAAATATCGATTTTGAGCATGTTTTGGGTCTGTATCTTAAAAACATTCTAACTAGGAGTAGGGATGTACAGATCGCTTCTTGGACCGAAAAATACCGAATTTTCGGGTATTTTGAGCCTGAATTTGAGATATAAACGGGTACAGAAGATGCATGCACATATCGACTTTGGACACTTAAAATATCGATTTTCAGCATGTTTTGGGCCTGTATTTTGAAAACATTCTAACACTGAGTAGGCATGTACAGATCGCTTCTGGGACCCCAAAATATCGAATTTTTGGGAGTTTTTGGCCTGAATATGATATATCGACTTTGGGCACCTAAAATATCGTTTTTTAGTATGTTTTGGGCCTATATTTTGAAAATATTCAAGCAATGAGTAGGCATGTACAGATCGCTTCTGGGACACCAAAATATCGAATTTTCGGGTGTTTTGAGCCTGAATTTGAGATATAAACGGGTACAGAAGATGCATGCACATATCGACTTTTGGGCACCTAAAAGATCGATTTTCAGTATGTTTTGGGCCTGTATATTGAAAATACTCTAACCCGGAGTAGGCATGTACAGATCGCTTCTGGGACCCCAAAATATCGAATTTTTGGGTGTTTTTGGCCTGAATTTGAGATATCGACTTTGGGCACCTAAAATATCGATTTTTAGCATGTATTGGGCCTATTTTTTGAAAATATTCTAGCACTGAGTAGGCATGTACAGATCGCTTCTGGGATCCCAAAATATTGAATTTTTCGGGTGTTTTGAGCCTGAATTTGAGATATAAACGGATAAAGAAGATGCATGCACATATCGACTTTTAGGCACCTAAAATATCGATTTTGAGCATGTTTTGGGTTTGTATTTTGAAAATACTCTAACACGGAGTAAGCAAGTGCAGATCGCTTCTGGGACCCCAAAATATCGAATTTTCGGTTGTTTTGAGCCTGAATTTGAGATATAAACGGGTACAGAAGCTGCATCCACATATCGACTTTTGGGCACCTAAAAGATCGATTTTCAGTATGTTTTGGGCCTGTATATTGAAAATACTCTAACCCGGAGTAGGCATGTACAGATCGCTTCTGGGACCCCAAAATATCGAATTTTAGGGTGTTTTTGGCCTGAATTTGAGATATCGACTTTGGGCACCTAAAATATCGATTTTTAGCATGTATTGGGCCTATTTTTTGAAAATATTCTAGCACTGAGTAGGCATGTACAGATCGCTTCTGGGACCCCAAAATATTGAATTTTTCGTGTGTTTTAAGCCTGAATTCGAGATATAAACGGGTACAGATGATGCATGCACATATCGACTTTGGACACTTAAAATATCGATTTTTAGCATGTTTTGAGCCTATATTTTGAAAAAACTCTAGCATTGAGTAGGCATATACAGACCGCTTCTGGGAACCCAAAAATATCGAATTTTCGGGTGTTTTGAGGTTGAATTTGAGATATAAACGGGTTCAAAAGATGCATACACATGTTGACTTTGGTCACATAAAATATCGATTTTAAGCTTGTTTTGGGCCTGTATTTTGAAAACATTCTAACACTGAGTAGGCATGTACAGATCGCTTCTGGGACCCCAAAATATCGAGTTTTTGGGTGTTTTGGACCTGAATTTAAGATATCGACTTTGGGCACCTAAAATATCGATTTTTAGCATGTTTTGGGCCTATATTTTGAAAATATTCTAGCACTGAGTAGGCATCTACAGATCGCTTCTGGGACCCCAAAATATCGAATTTTCGGGTGTTTTTGAGCCAGAATTTGAGATATAAACGGGTACAGAAGATGCATCCACATATCGACTTCTGGGCACCTAAAAGATTGATTTTCAGTATGTTTTGGGCCTGTATATTGAAAATACTCTAACACGGAGTAGGCATGTACAGATCGCTTCTGGGACCCCAAAATATCGAATTTTTGGGAGTTTTTGGCCTGAATATGATATATCGACTTTGGGCACCTAAAATATCGTTTTTTAGTATGTTTTGGGCCTATATTTTGAAAATATTCAAGCAATGAGTAGGCATGTACAGATCGCTTCTGGGACACCAAAATATCGAATTTTCGGGTGTTTTGAGCCTGAATTTGAGATATAAACGGGTACAGAAGATGCATGCACATATCGACTTTTGGGCACCTAAAAGATCGATTTTCAGTATGTTTTGGGCCTGTATATTGAAAATACTCTAACCCGGAGTAGGCATGTACAGATCGCTTCTGGGACCCCAAAATATCGAATTTTTGGGTGTTTTTGGCCTGAATTTGAGATATCGACTTTGGGCACCTAAAATATCGATTTTTAGCATGTATTGGGCCTATTTTTTGAAAATATTCTAGCACTGAGTAGGCATGTACAGATCGCTTCTGGGATCCCAAAATATTGAATTTTTCGGGTGTTTTGAGCCTGAATTTGAGATATAAACGGATAAAGAAGATGCATGCACATATCGACTTTTAGGCACCTAAAATATCGATTTTGAGCATGTTTTGGGTTTGTATTTTGAAAATACTCTAACACGGAGTAAGCAAGTGCAGATCGCTTCTGGGACCCCAAAATATCGAATTTTCGGTTGTTTTGAGCCTGAATTTGAGATATAAACGGGTACAGAAGCTGCATCCACATATCGACTTTTGGGCACCTAAAAGATCGATTTTCAGTATGTTTTGGGCCTGTATATTGAAAATACTCTAACCCGGAGTAGGCATGTACAGATCGCTTCTGGGACCCCAAAATATCGAATTTTAGGGTGTTTTTGGCCTGAATTTGAGATATCGACTTTGGGCACCTAAAATATCGATTTTTAGCATGTATTGGGCCTATTTTTTGAAAATATTCTAGCACTGAGTAGGCATGTACAGATCGCTTCTGGGACCCCAAAATATTGAATTTTTCGTGTGTTTTAAGCCTGAATTCGAGATATAAACGGGTACAGATGATGCATGCACATATCGACTTTGGACACTTAAAATATCGATTTTTAGCATGTTTTGAGCCTATATTTTGAAAAAACTCTAGCATTGAGTAGGCATATACAGACCGCTTCTGGGAACCCAAAAATATCGAATTTTCGGGTGTTTTGAGGTTGAATTTGAGATATAAACGGGTTCAAAAGATGCATACACATGTTGACTTTGGTCACATAAAATATCGATTTTAAGCTTGTTTTGGGCCTGTATATTGAAAATACTCTAACACGGAGTAGGCATGTACAGATCGCTTCTGGGACCCCAAAATATCGAATTTTTGGGTGTTTTGGCCTGAATTTGAGATATCGACTTTGGGCACCTAAAATATCGATTTTTAGCATGTTTTGAGCCTATATTTTGAAAATATTCTAGCACTGAGTAGGCATGTACACATCGCTTCTGGGACCCCAAAATATCGAATTTTTGGGTGTTTTTGAGCCTGAATTTGAGATATAAACGGGAACAGAAGATGCATGCACATATCGACTTTTGGGAACCTAAAATATCGATTTTGAGCATGTTTTGGGTCTGTATCTTAAAAACATTCTAACTAGGAGTAGGGATGTACAGATCGCTTCTTGGACCGAAAAATACCGAATTTTCGGGTATTTTGAGCCTGAATTTGAGATATAAACGGGTACAGAAGATGCATGCACTTATCGACTTTGGACACTTAAAATATCGATTTTCAGCATGTTTTGGGCCTGTATTTTGAAAACATTCTAACACTGAATAGGCATGTACAGATCGCTTCTGGGACCCCAAAATATCGAGTTTTTGGGTGTTTTGGACCTGAATTTAAGATATCGACTTTGGGCACCTAAAATATCGATTTTTAGCATGTTTTGGGCCTATATTTTGAAAATATTCTAGCACTGAGTAGGCATGTACAGATCGCTTCTGGGACCCCAAAATATCGAATTTTCGGGTGTTTTTGAGCCAGAATTTGAGATATAAACGGGTACAGAAGATGCATCCACATATCGACTTCTGGGCACCTAAAAGATTGATTTTCAGTATGTTTTGGGCCTGTATATTGAAAATACTCTAACACGGAGTAGGCATGTACAGATCGCTTCTGGGACCCCAAAATATCGAATTTTTGGGAGTTTTTGGCCTGAATATGATATATCGACTTTGGGCACCTAAAATATCGTTTTTTAGTATGTTTTGGGCCTATATTTTGAAAATATTCAAGCAATGAGTAGGCATGTACAGATCGCTTCTGGGACACCAAAATATCGAATTTTCGGGTGTTTTGAGCCTGAATTTGAGATATAAACGGGTACAGAAGATGCATGCACATATCGACTTTGGACACTTAAAATATCGATTTTTAGCATGTTTTGAGCCTATATTTTGAAAAAATTCTAGCACTGAGTAAGCATGTACAGTTCGCTTCTGGGAGCCCAAAATGTCGAATTTTCGGGTGTTTTGGGCCTGAATTTGAGATATCGACTTTGTGGACCTGAAATATCGATTTTTAGCATGTTTTGGGCCTATATTTTGAAAATATTCTAGCACTAACTAGGCATGTACAGATCACTTCTGGGACCCCAAAATATCGAATTTTTGGGTGTTTTGAGCCTGAATTTGAGATATAAAAGGGTACAGATGATGCATGCACATATCGACTTTCGACACTTAATATATCGATTTTTAGCATGTTTTGAGCCTATATTTTGAAAAAATTCTAGCACTGAGTAGGCATGTACAGATCGCTTCTGGGACCCAAAAATATCGAATTTTCGGGTGTTTTGAGGTTGAATTTGGGATATAAACGGGTGCAGAAGATGCATACACATGTTGACTTTGGTCACCTAAAATATCGATTTTCAGCATGTTTTGGGCCTGTATTTTGAAAATACTCTAACACGGAGTAAGCAAGTACAAATCGCTTCTGGGACCCCAAAATATCGAATTTTCGGGTGTTTTGAGCCTGAATTTGAAATATAAACGATTACAGAAGATGCATCCACATATCGACTTCTGGGCACCTAAAAGATTGATTTTCAGTATGTTTTTTGGCCTGTATATTGAAAATTCTCTAACACGGAGTAGGCATGTACAGATCGCTTCTGGGACCCCAAAATATCGAATTTTTGGGAGTTTTTGGCCTGAATATGATATATCGACTTTGGGCACCTAAAATATCGTTTTTTAGCATGTTTTGGGCCTATATTTTGAAAATATTCAAGCACTGAGTAGGCATGTACAGATCGCTTCTGGGACCCCAAAATATCGAATTTTCTGGTGTTTTGAGCCTGAATTTGAGATATAAACGGGTACAGAAGATGCATGCACATATCGACTTTGGACACTTAAAATATCGATTTTTAGCATGTTTTGAGCCTATATTTTGAAAAAATTCTAGCACTGAGTAAGCATGTACAGTTCGCTTCTGGGACCCCAAAATGTCGAATTTTCGGGTGTTTTGGGCCTGAATTTGAGATATCGACTTTGTGGACCTAAAATATCGATTTTTAGCATGTTTTGGGCCTATATTTTGAAAATATTCTAGCACTAAGTAGGCATGTACAGATCACATCTAAGACCCCAAAATATCGAATTTTTGGTTGTTTTGAGCCTGAATTTGAGATATAAACGGGTACAGATGAGGCATGCACATATCGACTTTGGACACTTAAAATATCGATTTTTAGCATGTTTTGAGCCTATATTTTGAAAAAATTCTAGCACTGAGTAGGCATGTACAGATCGCTTCTGGGACCCAAAATTATCGAATTTTCGGGTGTTTTGAGGTTGAATTTGGGATATAAACGGGTGCAGAAGATGCATACACATGTTGACTTTGGTCACCTAAAATATCGATTTTCAGCTTGTTTTGGGCCTGTATTTTGAAAATACTCTAACACGGAGTAAGCAAGTACACATCGCTTCTGGGACCCCAAAATATCGAATTTTCGGGTGTTTTGAGCCTGAATTTGAGATATAAACGATTACAGAAGATGCATCCACATATCGACTTCTGGGCACCTAAAAGATTGATTTTCAGTATGTTTTGGGCCTGTATATTGAAAATACTCTAACACGGAGTAGGCATGTACAGATCGCTTCTGGGAGCCTAAAATACCGAATTTTCGGGTGTTTTGAGCCTGAATTTGAGATATAAACGGGTACAGAAGATGCATGCACATATCGACTTTGGACACTTAAAATATCGATTTTCAGAATGTTTTGGGCCTGTATTTTGAAATCATTCTAGCACTGAGTAGGCATGTACAGATCGCTTCTGGGACCCCAAAATATCGAGTTTTTGGGTGTTTGGGACCTGAATATGAGATATCGACTTTGGGCACCTAAAATATCGATTTTTAGCATGTTTTGGGCCTATATCTTGAAAATATTCTAGTCCTGAGTAGGCATGTACAGATCGCTTCTGGGACCCCAAAATATCGAATTTTCGGATGTTTTGAGCCTGAATTTGAGATATAAACGGGTATAGAAGATGCATGCACATATCGACTTTGAGCACCTAAAATATCGATTTTCAGCATGTTTTGGGCCTGTATTTTGAAAATACTCTAACTAGGAGTAGGCATGTACAGATCGCTTCTGGGACCGAAAAATATCGAATTTTCGGGTGTTTTGAGCCTGAATTTGAGATAGAAACGGGTACAGAAGATGCATGCACATATCGACTTTGGACACTTAAAATATCGATTTTTAGCATGTTTTGAGCCTATATTTTGAAAACATTCTAGCACTGACTAGACATGTACAGATCGCTTCTGGGACCCAAAAATATCAAATTTTCGGGTGTTTTGAGGTTGAATTTGAGATATAAACGAGTGCAGAAGATGCATACACATGTTGACTTAGGGCACCTAAAAGATCGATTTTGAGTATGTTTTGAGCCTGTATTTTGAAAATATTCTAACACGGAGTAGGCATGTACAGTTCGCTTCTGGGTCCCTAAAATATCGAATTTTCGGGTGTTTTGGGCCTGAATTTGAGATATCGACTTTGTGGACCTAAAATATCGATTTTTAGCATGTTTTGGGCCAATATTTTGAAAATATTCTAGCACTAAGTAGGCATGTACAGATCGCTTCTGGGACCCCAAAATATCGAATTTTCGGGTGTTTTGAGCCTGAATTTGAGATATAAACGGGTACAGATGATGCATGCACATATCGACTTTGGACACTTAAAATATCGATTTTTAGCATGTTTTGAGCTAATATTTTGAAAAAATTCTAGCACTGAGTAAGCATGTACAGTTCTCTTCTGGAACCCTAAAATATCGAATTTTCGGGTGTTTTGGGCCTGAATTTGATATATCGACTTTGGGGACCTAAAATATCGATTTTTAGCATGTTTTGGGCCTATATTTTGAAAATATTCTAGCACTAAGTAGGCATGTACAGATCAATTCTGGGACCCCAAAATATCAAATTTTCGGGTGTTTTGAGCCTGAATTTGAGATATAAACGGTTACAGATGATGCATGCATATATCGACTTTGGACACTTAAAATATCGATTTTTAGCATGTTTTGAGCCTATATTTTGAAAAAATTCTAGCACTGAGTAGGCATGTACACATTGCTTCTGGGACCCCAAAATATCGAATTTTCGGGTGTTTTGAGCCTGAATTTGAGATATAAACGGGTACAGAAGATGCATCCACATATCGACTTCTGGGCACCTAAAAGTTTGATTTTCAGTATGTTTTGGGCCTGTATATTGAAAATACTCTAACACGGAGTAGGCATGTACAGATCGCTTCTGGGACCCCAAAATTCCGAATTTTTGGGTGTTTTTTGGCCTGAATATGAGATATCGACATTGGGCACCTAAAATATCGTTTTTTAGCATGTTTTGGGCCTATATTTTGAAAATATTCAAGCACTGAGTAGGCATGTACAGATCGCTTCTGGGACCCCAAAATATCGAATTTTCGGGTGTTTTGAGCCTGAATTTGAGATATAAAGGGGTACATAAGATGCATGCACATATCGACTTTGGACACTTAAAATATCGATTTTCAGCATGTTTTGGGCCTGTATTTTGAAAACATTCTAGCACTGAGTAGGCATGTACAGATCGCTTCTGGGACCCCAAAATATCGAGTTTTTGGGTGTTTGGGACCTGAATTTGAGATATCGACATTGGGCACCTAAAATATCGATTTTTAGCATGTCTTGGGCAAATATTTTGAAAATATTCTAGCCCTGAGTAGGCATGTACAGATCGCTTCTGGGACCCAAAAATATCGAATTTTCGGGTGTTTTGAGCCTGAATTTGAGATATAAACGGGTGCAGAAGATGCATTCACATGTTGACTTTGGTCACCTAAAATATCGATTTTCAGCTTGTTTTGGGCCTGTATTTTTAAAATACTCTAACACGGAGTAAGCAAGTACAGATCGCTTCTGGGACCCCAAAAAATCGAATTTTCGGGTGTTTTGAGCCTGAATTTGAGATATAAACGGGTACAGAAGCTGCATCCACATATCGACTTTTGGGCACCTAAAAGATCGATTTTTAGCATGTTTTGGGCCAATATTTTGAAAATATTCTAGCACTAAGTAGGCATGTTCAGATCGCTTCTGGGACCCCAAAATATCGAATTTTCGGGTGTTTTGAGCCTGAATTTGAGATATAAACGGGTACAGATGATGCATGCACATATCGACTTTGGACACTTAAAATATCGATTTTTAGCATGTTTTGAGCTAATATTTTGAAAAAATTCTAGCACTGAGTAAGCATGTACAGATCGCTTCTGGGACCCCAAAATATCGAATTTTCGGGTGTTTTGGGCCTGAATTTGAGATATCGACTTTGGGGACCTAAAATATCGATTTTGAGCATGTTTTGGGCCTATATTTTGAAAATATTCTAGCACTAAGTAGGCATGTACAGATCAATTCTGGGACCCCAAAATATCAAATTTTCGGGTGTTTTGAGCCTGAATTTGAGATATAAACGGTTACAGATGATGCATGCATATATCGACTTTGGACACTTAAAATATCGATTTTTAGCATGTTTTGAGCCTATATTTTGAAAAAATTCTAGCACTGAGTAGGCATGTACACATTGCTTCTGGGACCCCAAAATATCGAATTTTCGGGTGTTTTGAGCCTGAATTTGAGATATAAACGGGTACAGAAGATGCATCCACATATCGACTTCTGGGCACCTAAAAGATTGATTTTCAGTATGTTTTGGGCCTGTATATTGAAAATACTCTAACACGGAGTAGGCATGTACAGATCGCTTCTGGGACCCCAAAATTCCGAATTTTTGGGTGTTTTTTGGCCTGAATATGAGATATCGACATTGGGCACCTAAAATATCGTTTTTTAGCATGTTTTGGGCCTATATTTTGAAAATATTCAAGCACTGAGTAGGCATGTACAGATCGCTTCTGGGACCCCAAAATATCGAATTTTCGGGTGTTTTGAGCCTGAATTTGAGATATAAACGGGTACAGAAGTTGCATGCACATATCGACTTTTGGGCACCTAAAATATCGATTTTGAGCATGTTTTGGGTCTGTATCTTGAAAACATTCTAACTAGGAGTTGGGATGTACAGATCGCTTCTGGGACCCAAAAATATCGAATTTTCGGGTGTTTTGAGCCTGAATTTGAGATATAAAGGGGTACATAAGATGCATGCACATATCGACTTTGGACACTTAAAATATCGATTTTCAGCATGTTTTGGGCCTGTATTTTGAAAACATTCTAGCACTGAGTAGGCATGTACAGATCGCTTCTGGGACCCCAAAATATCGAGTTTTTGGGTGTTTGGGACCTGAATTTGAGATATCGACATTGGGCACCTAAAATATCGATTTTTAGCATGTCTTGGGCAAATATTTTGAAAATATTCTAGCCCTGAGTAGGCATGTACAGATCGCTTCTGGGACCCAAAAATATCGAATTTTCGGGTGTTTTGAGCCTGAATTTGAGATATAAACGGGTGCAGAAGATGCATTCACATGTTGACTTTGGTCACCTAAAATATCGATTTTCAGCTTGTTTTGGGCCTGTATTTTTAAAATACTCTAACACGGAGTAAGCAAGTACAGATCGCTTCTGGGACCCCAAAAAATCGAATTTTCGGGTGTTTTGAGCCTGAATTTGAGATATAAACGGGTACAGAAGCTGCATCCACATATCGACTTTTGGGCACCTAAAAGATCGATTTTTAGCATGTTTTGGGCCAATATTTTGAAAATATTCTAGCACTAAGTAGGCATGTTCAGATCGCTTCTGGGACCCCAAAATATCGAATTTTCGGGTGTTTTGAGCCTGAATTTGAGATATAAACGGGTACAGATGATGCATGCACATATCGACTTTGGACACTTAAAATATCGATTTTTAGCATGTTTTGAGCTAATATTTTGAAAAAATTCTAGCACTGAGTAAGCATGTACAGATCGCTTCTGGGACCCCAAAATATCGAATTTTCGGGTGTTTTGGGCCTGAATTTGAGATATCGACTTTGGGGACCTAAAATATCGATTTTGAGCATGTTTTGGGCCTATATTTTGAAAATATTCTAGCACTAAGTAGGCATGTACAGATCACTTCTGCGACCCCAAAATATCGAATTTTCGGGTGTTTTGAGCCTAAATTTGAGATATAAACGGGTACAAATGATGCATGCACATATCGACTTTAGACACTTAAAATATCGATTTTTATCATGTTTTGAGCCTATATTTTGAAAAAATTCTTGCACTGAGTAGGCATGTACAGATCGCTTCTGGGACCCCAAAATATCGAATTTTCGGGTGTTTTGAGGTTGAATTTGGGATATAAACGGGTGCAGAAGATGCATTCACATGTTGACTTTGGTCACCTAAAATATCGATTTTCAGCTTGTTTTGGGCCTGTATTTTTAAAATACTCTAACACGGAGTAAGCAAGTACAGATCGCTTCTGGGACCCCAAAAAATCGAATTTTCGGGTGTTTTGAGCCTGAATTTGAGATATAAACGGGTACAGAAGCTGCATCCACATATCGACTTTTGGGCACCTAAAAAATCGATTTTCAGTATGTTTTGGGCCTGTATATTGAAAATACTCTAACCCGGAGTAGGCATGTACAGATCGCTTCTGGGACCCCAAAATATCGAATTTTTGGGTGTTTTTGGCCTGAATTTGAGATATCGACTTTGGGCACCTAAAATATCGATTTTTAGCATGTATTGGGCCTATTTTTTGAAAATATTCTAGCACTGAGTAGGCATGTACAGATCGCTTCTGGGACCCCAAAATATTGAATTTTTCGGGTGTTTTGAGCCTGAATTTGAGATATAAACGGATAAAGAAGATGCATGCACATATCGACTTTTGGGCACCTAAAATATCGATTTTGAGCATGTTTTGGGTTTGTATTTTGAAAATACTCTAACACGGAGTAAGCAAGTGCAGATCGCTTCTGGGACCCCAAAATATCGAATTTTCGGTTGTTTTGAGCCTGAATTTGAGATATAAACGGGTACAGAAGCTGCATCCACATATCGACTTTTGGGCACCTAAAAGATCGATTTTCAGTATGTTTTGGGCCTGTATTTTGAAAATACTCTAACCCGGAGTAGGCATGTACAGATCGCTTCTGGGACCCCAAAATATCGAATTTTAGGGTGTTTTTGGCCTGAATTTGAGATATCGACTTTGGGCACCTAAAATATCGATTTTTAGCATGTATTGGGCCTATTTTTTGAAAATATTCTAGCACTGAGTAGGCATGTACAGATCGCTTCTGGGACCCCAAAATATTGAATTTTTCGTGTGTTTTAAGCCTGAATTCGAGATATAAACGGGTACAGATGATGCATGCACATATCGACTTTGGACACTTAAAATATCGATTTTTAGCATGTTTTGAGCCTATATTTTGAAAAAACTCTAGCATTGAGTAGGCATATACAGGCTGCTTCTGGGACCCAAAAATATCGAATTTTCGGGTGTTTTGAGGTTGAATTTGAGATATAAACGGGTTCAAAAGATACATACACATGTTGACTTTGGTCACATAAAATATCGATTTTAAGCTTGTTTTGGGCCTGTATATTGAAAATACTCTAACACGGAGTAGGCATGTACAGATCGCTTCTGGGACCCCAAAATATCGAATTTTTGGGTGTTTTGGCCTGAATTTGAGATATCGACTTTGGGCACCTAAAATATCGATTTTTAGCATGTTTTGAGCCTATATTTTGAAAATATTCTAGCACTGAGTAGGCATGTACACATCGCTTCTGGGACCCCAAAATATCGAATTTTCGGGTGTTTTTGAGCCTGAATCTGAGATATAAACGGGAACAGAAGATGCATGCACATATCGACTTTTGGGAACCTAAAATATCGATTTTGAGCATGTTTTGGCTCTGTATCTTAAAAACATTCTAACTAGGAGTAGGGATGTACAGATCGCTTCTTGGACCGAAAAATACCGAATTTTCGGGTATTTTGAGCCTGAATTTGAGATATAAACGGGTACAGAAGATGCATGCACATATCGACTTTGGACACTTAAAATATCGATTTTCAGCATGTTTTGGGCCTGTATTTTGAAAACATTCTAACACTGAGTAGGCATGTACAGATCGCTTCTGGGACCCCAAAATATCGAGTTTTTGGGTGTTTTGGACCTGAATTTAAGATATCGACTTTGGGCACCTAAAATATCGATTTTTAGCATGTTTTGGGCCTATATTTTGAAAATATTCTAGCACTGAGTAGGCATGTACAGATCGCTTCTGGGACCCCAAAATATCGAATTTTCGGGTGTTTTTGAGCCTGAATTTGAGATATAAACGGGTACAGAAGATGCATGCACATATCGACTTTTGGGAACCTAAAATATCGATTTTGAGCATGTTTTGGGTCTGTATCTTAAAAACATTCTAACTAGGAGTAGGGATGTACAGATCGCTTCTTGGACCGAAAAATACCGAATTTTCGGGTATTTTGAGCCTGAATTTGAGATATAAACGGGTACAGAAGATGCATGCACATATCGACTTTGGACACTTAAAATATCGATTTTCAGCATGTTTTGGGCCTGTATTTTGAAAACATTCAAACACTGAGTAGGCATGTACAGATCGCTTCTGGGACCCCAAAATATCGAGTTTTTGGGTGTTTTGGACCTGAATTTAAGATATCGACTTTGGGCACCTAAAATATCGATTTTTAGCATGTTTTGGGCCTATATTTTGAAAATATTCTAGCACTAAGTAGGCATGTACAGATCACTTCTGGGACCCAAAAATATCGAATTTTTTGGGTGTTTTGAGCCTGAATTTGAGATATAAACGGGTACAGATGATGCATGCATATATCGACTTTGGACACTTAAAATATCGATTTTTTGCATGTTTTGAGCCTATATTTTGAAAATATTCTAGCACTGAGTAGGCATGTACAGATCGCTTCTGGGACCCAAAAATATCGAATTTTCAAGTGTTTTGAGGTTGAATTTGGGATATAAACGGGTGCAGAAGATGCATACACATGTTGACTTTGGTCACCTAAAATATCGATTTTCAGCTTGTTTTGGGCCTGTATTTTGAAAATACTCTAAGACGGAGTAAGCAAGTACAGATCGCTTCTGGGACCCCAAAATATCGAATTTTCGGGTGTTTTGAGCCTGAATTTGAGATATAAACGGGTACAGAAGCTGCATCCACATATCGACTTTTGGGCACCTAATAGATCGATTTTCAGTATGTTTTGGGCCTGTATATTGAAAATACTCTAACCCGGAGTAGCCATGTACAGATCGCTTCTGGGACCCCAAAATATCGATTTTTTGGGTGTTTTTGGCCTGAATTTGAGATATCGACTTTGGGCACCTAAAATATCGATTTTAAGCATGAATTGAGCTTATTTTTTGAAAATATTCTAGCACTGAGTAGGCATGTACAGATCGCTTCTGGGACCCCAAAATATTGAATTTTTCGGGTGTTTTGAGCCTGAATTAGAGATATAAACGGATACAGAAGATGCATGCACATATCGACTTTTAGGCACCTAAAATATCGATTTTGAGCATGTTTTGGGTTTGTATTTTGAAAATACTCTAACACGGAGTAAGCAAGTGCAGATCGCTTCTGGGACCCCAAAATATCGAATTTTCGGGTGTTTTGAGCCTGAATTTGAGATATAAACGGGTACAGAATCTGCATCCACATATCGACTTTTGGGCACCTAAAAGATCGATTTTCAGTATGTTTTGGGCCTGTATATTGAAAATACTCTAACCCGGAGTAGGCATGTACAGATCGCTTCTGGGACCCCGAAATATCGAATTTTAGGGTGTTTTTGGCCTGAATTTGAGATATCGACTTTGGGCACCTAAAATATCGATTTTTAGCATGTATTGGGCCTATTTTTTGAAAATATTCTAGCACTGAGTAGGCATGTACAGATCGCTTCTGGGACCCCAAAATATTGAATTTTTCGGGTGTTTTGAGCCTGAATTTGAGATATAAACGGGTACAGAAGATGCATGCACATATCGACTTTTAGGCACCTAAAATATCGATTTTGAGCATGTTTTGGGTTTGTATCTTGAAAACATTCAAACTAGGAGTATGGATGTACAGATCGCTTTTGGGACCCAAAAATACCGAATTTTCGGGTGTTTTGAGCCAGAATTTGAGATATAAACGGGTACAGAAGATGCATGCACATATCGACTTTGGACACTTAAAATATCGATTTTCAGCATGTTTTGGGTCTGTGTTTTGAAAACATTCTAGCACTGAGTAGGCATGTACAGATCGCTTCTGGGACCCCAAAATATCGAGTTTTTGGGTGTTTTGGACCTGAATTTGAGATATCGACTTTGGGCACCTAAAATATCGATTTTTAGCATGTTTTGGGCCTATATTTTGAAAATATTATAGCACTGAGTAGGCATGTACAGATCGCTTCTGGGACCCCAAAATATCGAATTTTCGGGTGTTTTGAGCCTGAATTTGAGATATAAACGGGTACAGAAGATGCATGCACATATCGACTTTTTGGCACCTAAAATATCGATTTTGAGCATGTTTTGGGTCTGTATCTTGAAAACATTCTAACTATGAGTAGGGATGTACAGATCGCTTCTAGGACCCAAAAATACCGAATTTTCGGGTGTTTTGAGCCTGAATTTGAGATATAAACGGGTACAGAAGATGCATGCACATATTGAATTTGGGCTCCTAAAATATCGATTTCCAGCATGTTTTGGGCCTGTATTTTGAAAATACTCTAACTAGGACTAGGCATGTACAGATCGCTTCTGGGACCCAAAAATATCGTATTTTCGGGTGTTTTGAGCCTGAATTTGAGATTTAAACGGGTACAGAAGATGCATGCACAAATCGACTTTGGACACTTAATATATCGATTTTTAGCATGTTTTGAGCCTATATTTTGAAAACATTCTAGCACTGACTAGACATGTACAGATCGCCTCTAGGACCCAAAATTATCAAATTTTCGGGTGTTTTGAGGTTGAATTTGAGATATAAACGAGTGCAGAAGATGCATACTCATGTTCAATTTGGGTCCCTAAAATATCGATTTTTAGCATGTTTTTGGCCTGCATCTGAGTAGGCATGTACAGATCGCTTCTGGGACCCCAAAATATCGAATTTTCGGGTGTTTGGAGCCTGAATTTGAGATATAAACGGGTACAGAAGATGCATTTACATATCGACTTTTGGGAACCTAAAAGATCGATTTTCAGTATGTTTTGAGCCTGTATTTTGAAAATACTCTAACACGGAGTAGGCATGTACAGTTTGCTTCTGGGACCCCAAAATATCTAATTTTCGGGTGTTTTGGGCCTGAATTTGAGATATCGACTTTGGGGACCTAAAATATCGATTTTTAGCATGTTTTGGGCCTATATTTTGAAAATATTCTAGCACTAAGTAGGCATGTACAGATCACTTCTGGGACCCCAAAATATCGAATTTTCGGGTGTTTTGAGCCTGAATTTGAGATATAAACGGGTACAGATGATGCATGCACATATTGACTTTGGACACTTAAAATATCGATTTTTAGCATGTTTTGAGCCAATATTTTGAAAAAATTCTAGCACTGAGTAGACATGTACAGATCGCTTCTGGGACCCCAAAATATCGAATTTTCGGGTGTTTTGAGCCTGAATTTGAGATATAAACGGGTACAGATGATGCATGCACATATCGACTTTGGACACTTAAAATATCGATTTTTAGCATGTTTTGAGCCTATTTTTTGAAAAAAAATTCTAGCACTGACTAGGCATGTACAGATCGCTTCTGGGACCCAAAAATATCGAATTTTCAAGTGTTTTGAGGTTGAATTTGGGATATAAACGGGTGCAGAAGATGCATACACATGTTGACTTTGGTCACCTAAAATATCGATTTTCAGCTTGTTTTGGGCCCGTATTTTAAAAATACTCTAACACGGAGTAAGCAAGTACAGATCGTTTCTGGGACCCCAAAATATCGAATTTTCGGGTGTTTTGAGCCTGAATTTGAGATATAAACGGGTACAGAAGATGCATCCACATATCGACTTTTGGGCACCTAAAAGATCGATTTTCAGTATGTTTTGGGCCTGTATATTGAAAATACTCTAACACGGAGTAGGCATGTACAGATCGCTTCTGGGACCCCAAAATATCGAATTTTTGGGTGTTTTTGGCCTGAATTTGAGATATCGACTTTGGGCACCAAAAATATCGATTTTTAGCATGTTTTGGGCCCATATTTTGAAAATATTCTAGCACTGAGTAGGCATGTACAGATCGCTTCTGGGACCCAAAAATATCGAATTTTCGGGTGTTTTTGAGCCTGAATTTGAGATATAAACGGGTACAGAAGATGCATGCACATATCGACTTTTGGGCACCTAAAATATCGATTTTGAGCATATTTTGGGTCTGTATCTTGAAAACATTCTAACTAGGAGTAGGGATGTACAGATCGCTTCTGGGACCCAAAAATACCGAATTTTCGGGTGTTTTAAGCCTGAATTTGAGATATAAACGGGTACAGAAGATGCATGCACATATCGACTTTGGACACTTAAAGTATCGATTTTCAGCATGTTTTGGGCCTGTATTTTGAAAACATTCTAGCACTGAGTAAGCAAGTACAGATCGCTTCTGGGACCCCAAAATATCGAATTTTCGGGTGTTTTGAGCCTGAATGTGAGATATAAACGGGTACAGAAGCTGCATCCACATATCGACTTTTGGGCACCTAAAAGATCGATTTTCAGTATGTTTTGGGCAGGAAAATTGAAAATACTCTAACACGGAGTAGGCATGTACAGATCGCTTCTGGGACCCCAAAATATCGAATTTTTGGGTGTTTTTGGCCTGAATTTAAGATATCGACTTTGGGCACCTAAAATATCGATTTTTAGCAGGTTTTGGGCCTATATTTTGAAAATATTCTAGCACTGAGTAGGCATGTACAGATCGCTTCTGGGACCCCAAACTATCGAATTTTCGGGTGTTTTGAGCCTGAATTTGAGATATAAACGGGTACAGAAGATGCATGTACATATCGACTTTTAGGCACCTAAAATATCGATTTTGAGCATGTTTTGGGTCTGTATCTTGAAAACATTCAAACTAGGAGTAGGGATGTACAGATCGCTTCTGGGACCCAAAAATACCGAATTTTCGGGTGTTTTGAGCCTGAATTTGAGATATAAACGGGTACAGAAGATGCATGCACATATCGACTTTGGACACTTAAAATATCGATTTTCAGCATGTTTTGGGCCTGTATTTTGAAAACATTCTAGCACTGAGTAGGCATGTACAGATCGCTTCTGGGACCCCAAAATATCGAGTTTTTGGGTGTTTTGGACCTGAATTTGAGATATCGACTTTGGGCACCTAAAATATCGATTTTTAGCATGTTTTGGGCCTATATTTTGAAAATATTCTAGCACTGAGTAGGCATGTACAGATCGCTACTGGGACCCCAAAATATCGAATTTTCGGGTGTTTTGAGCCTGAATTTGAGATATAAACGGGTACAGAAGATGCATGCACATATCGACTTTTGGGCACCTAGAATATCGATTTTGAGCATGTTTTGGGTCTGTATCTTGAAAACATTCTAACTATGAGTAGGGATGTACAGATCGCTTATAGGACCCAAAAATACCGAATTTTCGGGTGTTTTGAGCCTGAATTTGAGATATAAACGGGTACAGAAGATGCATGCACATATTGAATTTGGGCACCTAAAATATCGATTTTCAGCATGTTTTGAACCTGTATTTTGAAAACATTCTACCACTGACTAGACATGGACAGATCGCTTCTGGGACCCAAAATTATCATTTTTTTGGGTGTTTTGAGGTTGAATTTGAGATATAAACGAGTGCAGAAGATGCATACACATGTTCAATTTGGGTACCTAAAATATCGATTTTTAGCATGTTTTTGGCCTGCATCAGAGTAGGCATGTACAGATTGCATCTGGGACCCCAAAATATTGAATTTTCGGGTGTTTGGAGCCTGAATTTGAGATATAAACGGGTACAGATGATGCATGCACATATCGACTTTGGACACTTAAAATATCGATTTTTAGCATGTTTTGAGCCTATATTTTGAAAAAATTCTAGCACTGAGTAGGCATGTACAGATCGCTTCTGGGACCCAAAAATATCGAATTTTCAAGTGTTTTGAGGTTAAATTTGGGATATAAACGGGTACAGAAGATGCATTTACATATCGACTTTTGGGCACCTAAAAGATCGATTTTCAGTATGTTTTGAGCCTGTATTTTGAAAATACTCTAACACGGAGTAGGCATGTACAGTTTGCTTCTGGGACCCCAAAATATCGAATTTTCGGGTGTTTTGGGCCTGAATTTGAGATATCGACTTTGGGGACCTAAAATATCGATTTTTAGCATGTTTTGGGCCTATATTTTGAAAATATTCTAGCACTAAGTAGGCATGTACAGATCACTTCTGGGACCCCAAAATATCGAATTTTTGGGTGTTTTGAGCCTGAATTTCAGATATAAACGGGTACAGATGATGCATGCACATATCGACTTTGGACACTTAAAATATCGATTTTTAGCATGTTTTGAGCCTATATTTTGAAAAAATTCTAGCACTGAGTAGGCATGTACAGATCACTTCTGGGACCCAAAAATATCGAATTTTCGGGTGTTTTGAGGTTGAATTTGGGATATAAACGGGTGCATAAGGATGCATACACATGTTGACTTTGGTCACCTAAAATATCGATGTTTAGCTTGTTTTGGGCCTGTTTTTTTAAAATACTCTAACACGGAGTAAGCAAGTACAGATCGCTTCTGGGACACCAAAATATCGAATTTTCGGGTGTTTTGAGCCTGAATTTGAGATATAAACGGGTACAGAAGATGCATCCACATATCGACTTTTGGGCACCTAAAAGATCGATTTTGAGAATGTTTTGGGTCTGTATCTTGAAAACATTCTATCTAGGAGTAGGGATGTACAGATCGCTTCTAGGACCCAAAGATACCGAATTTTCGGGTGTTTTGAGCCTGAATTTGAGATATAAACGGGTACAGAAGATGCATGCACACATTGACTTTAGGCACCTAAAATATCGATTTTCAGCATGTTTTGGGCCTGTATTTTGAAAATATTCTAACTAGGAGTAGGCATGTACAGATCGCTTGTGGGACCCAAAAATATCGAATTTTCGGGTGTTTTGAGCCTCAATTTGAGATATAAACGGGTACAGAAGATGCATGCACATATCGACTTTGGACATTTAAAATATCGATTTTTAGCATGTTTTGAGCCTATACGTTGAAAACATTCTAGCACTGACTAGACATGTACAAGATCGCTTCTGGTACCCAAAATTATCGAATTTTCGGGTGTTTTGAGGTTGAATTTGAGATATAAACGAGTGCAGATGATTCATACACATGTTCAATTTGGGTACCTAAAATATCGATTTTCAGCATGTTTTGGGCCTGCATCTGAGTAGGTATGTACAGATCGCTTCTGGGACCCCAAAATATTGAATTTTCGGGTGTTTGGAGCCTGAATTTGAGATATAAACGGGTACAGAAGATGCAAGCACATATCGATTTTTGGGCACATAAAAGATCGATTTTCATTATGTTTTGGACCAGTATTTTGAAAATACTCTAACACGGAGTAGGCATGTACAGTTCGCTTCTGGAACCCCAAAATATAGAATTTTAGGTTGTTTTTTGCCTGAATTTGAGATATCGACTTTGGGCACCTAAAATATCGATTTTTAGCATGTTTTGGGCCTATATTTTGAAAATATTCTAGCACTAAGTAGGCATGTACAGATCACTTCTGGGACCCCAAAATATCGAATTTTCGGGTGTTTTGAGCCTGAATTTGAGATATAAACGGGTACAGATGATGCAAGCACATATCGACTTTGGACACTTAAAATATCGATTTTTAGCATGTTTTGAGCCTATATTTTGAAAAAATTCTAGCACTGAGTAGGCATGTACAGATCGCTTCTGGGACCCAAAAATATCGAATTTTCAGGTGTTTTGAGGTTAAATTTGGGGTATATACGGGTACAGAAGATGCATTTACATATCGACTTTTGGGCACCTAAAAGATCGATTTTGAGTATGTTTTGAGCCTGTATTTTGAAAATACTCTAACACGGAGTAGGCATGTACAGTTTGCTTCTGGGACCCCAAAATATCGAATTTTCGGGTGTTTTGGGCCTGAATTTGAGATATCAACTTTGGGGACTTAAAATATCGATTTTTAGCATGTTTTGGGCCTATATTTTGAAAATATTCTAGCACTGATTAGGCATGTACAGATCGCTACTGGGACCCCAAAATATCGAATTTTCGGGTGTTTTGAGCCTGAATTTGAGATATAAACGGGTACAGAAGATGCATGCACATATCGACTTTTGGGCACCTAGAATATCGATTTTGAGCATGTTTTGGGTCTGTATCTTGAAAACATTCTAACTATGAGTAGGGATGTACAGATCGCTTATAGGACCCAAAAATACCGAATTTTCGGGTGTTTTGAGCCTGAATTTGAGATATAAACGGGTACAGAAGATGCATGCACATATTGAATTTGGGCACCTAAAATATCGATTTTCAGCATGTTTTGAACCTGTATTTTGAAAACATTCTACCACTGACTAGACATGGACAGATCGCTTCTGGGACCCAAAATTATCATTTTTTTGGGTGTTTTGAGGTTGAATTTGAGATATAAACGAGAGCAGAAGATGCATACACATGTTCAATTTGGGTACCTAAAATATCGATTTTTAGCATGTTTTTGGCCTGCATCTGAGCAGGCATGTACAGATTGCATCTGGGACCCCAAAATATTGAATTTTCGGGTGTTTGGAGCCTGAATTTGAGATATAAACGGGTACAGATGATGCATGCACATATCGACTTTGGACACTTAAAATATCGATTTTTAGCATGTTTTGAGCCTATATTTTGAAAAAATTCTAGCACTGAGTAGGCATGTACAGATCGCTTCTGGGACCCAAATATATCGAATTTTCAAGTGTTTTGAGGTTAAATTTGGGATATAAACGGGTACAGAAGATGCATTTACATATCGACTTTTGGGCACCTAAAAGATCGATTTTCAGTATGTTTTGAGCCTGTATTTTGAAAATACTCTAACACGGAGTAGGCATGTACAGTTTGCTTCTGGGACCCCAAAATATCGAATTTTCGGAAGTTTTGGGCCTGAATTTGAGATATCGACTTTGGGGACCTAAAATATCGATTTTTAGCATGTTTTGGGCCTATATTTTGAAAATATTCTAGCACTAAGTAGGCATGTACAGATCACTTCTGGGACCCCAAAATATCGAATTTTCGGGTGTTTTGAGCCTGAATTTGAGATATAAACGGGTACAGATGATGCATGCACATATCGACTTTGGACACTTAAAATATCGATTTTTAGCATGTTTTGAGCCTATATTTTGAAAAAATTCTAGCACTGAGTAGGCATGTACAGATCACTTCTGGGACCCAAAAATATCGAATTTTCGGGTGTTTTGAGGTTGAATTTGGGATATAAACGGGTGCATAAGATGCATACACATGTTGACTTTGGTCACCTAAAATATCGATTTTCAGCTTGTTTTGGGCCTGTATTTTGAAAATACTCTAACACGGAGTAAGCAAGTACAGATCGCTTCTGGGACCCCAAAATATCGAATTTTCGGGTGTTTTGAGCCTGAATTTGAGATATAAACGGGTACAGAAGATGCATCCACATATCGACTTTTGGGCACCTAAAAGATCGATTTTTAACATGTTTTGGGTCTGTATCTTGAAAACATTCTAACTAGGAGTAGGGATGTACAGATCGCTTCTAGGACCCAAAGATACCGAATTTTCGGGTGTTTTGAGCCTGAATTTGAGATATAAACGGGTACAGAAGATGCATGCACACATTGACTTTAGGCACCTAAAATATCGATTTTCAGCATGTTTTGGGCCTGTATTTTGAAAATATTCTAACTAAGAGTAGGCATGTACAGATCGCTTGTGGGACCCAAAAATATCGAATTTTCGGGTGTTTTGAGCCTCAATTTGAGATATAAACGGGTACAGAAGATGCATGCACATATCGACTTTGGACATTTAAAATATCGATTTTTAGCATGTTTTGAGCCTATACTTTGAAAACATTCTAGCACTGACTAGACATGTACAGATCGCTTCTGGTACCCAAAATTATCGAATTTTCGGGTGTTTTGAGGTTGAATTTGAGATATAAACGAGTGCAGATGATTCATACACATGTTCAATTTGGGTACCTAAAATATCGATTTTCAGCATGTTTTGGGCCTGCATCTTAGTAGGTATGTACAGATCGCTTCTGGGACCCCAAAATATTGAATTTTCGGGTGTTTGGAGCCTGAATTTGAGATATAAACGGGTACAGAAGATGCAAGCACATATCGATTTTTGGGCACATAAAAGATCGATTTTCATTATGTTTTGGACCAGTATTTTGAAAATACTCTAACACGGAGTAGGCATGTACAGTTCGCTTCTGGAACCCCAAAATATAGAATTTTAGGTTGTTTTGGGCCTGAATTTGAGATATCGACTTTGGGCATCTAAAATATCGATTTTTAGCATGTTTTGGGCCTATATTTTGAAAATATTCTAGCACTAAGTAGGCATGTACAGATCACTTCTGGGACCCCAAAATATCGAATTTTCGGGTGTTTTGAGCCTGAATTTGAGATATAAACGGGTACAGATGATGCAAGCACATATCGACTTTGGACACTTAAAATATCGATTTTTAGCATGTTTTGAGCCTATATTTTGAAAAAATTCTAGCACTGAGTAGGCATGTACAGATCGCTTCTGGGACACAAAAATATCGAATTTTCAGGTGTTTTGAGGTTAAATTTGGGGTATATACGGGTACAGAAGATGCATTTACATATCGACTTTTGGGCACCTAAAAGATCGATTTTGAGTATGTTTTGAGCCTGTATTTTGAAAATACTCTAACACGGAGTAGGCATGTACAGTTTGCTTCTGGGACCCCAAAATATCGAATTTTCGGGTGTTTTGGGCCTGAATTTGAGATATCAACTTTGGGGACCTAAAATATCGATTTTTAGCATGTTTTGGGCCTATATTTTGAAAATATTCTAGCACTAAGTAGGCATGTACAGATCACTTCTGGGACGCCAAAATATCGAATTTTCGGGTGTTTTGAGCCTGAATTTGAGATATAAACGGGTACAGATGATGCATGCACATATCGACTTTGGACACTTAAAATATCGATTTTTAGCATGTTTTGAGCCTATATTTTGAAAAAATTCTAGCACTGAGTAGGCATGTACAGATCACTTCTGGGACCCAAAAATATCGAATTTTCGGGTGTTTTGAGGTTGAATTTGGGATATAAACGGGTGCAGAAGATGCATACACATGTTGACTTTGGTCACCTAAAATATCGATTTTCAGCTTGTTTTGGGCCTGTATTTTGAAAATACTCTAACACGGAGTAAGCAAGTACAGATCGCTTCTGGGACCCCAAAATGTCGAATTTTCGGGTGTTTTGAGACTGAATTTGAGATATAAACGGGTACAGAAGATGCATCCACATATCGACTTTTGGGCACGTAAAAGATCGATTTTCAGTGTGTTTTGGGCCTGTATATTGAAAATACTCTAACACGGAGTAGGCATGTACAGATCGCTTCTGGGACCCCAAAATATCGAATTTTTGGGTGTTTTTGGCCTGAATTTGAGATATCTACTTTGGGAACCTAAAATATCGATTTTTAGCATGTTTTGGGCCTATATTTTGAAAATATTCTAGCACTGAGTAGGCATGTACAGATCGCTTTTGGGACCCCAAAATATCGAATTTTGGGGTGTTTTGAGCCTTTATTTGAGATATAAAAGGGTACAGAAGATGCATGCACATATCGACTTTTGGGCACCTAAAATATCGATTTTGAGCATGTTTTGGGTCTGTATCTTGAAAACATTCTAACTAGGAGTAGGAATGTACAGATCGCTTCTGGGACCCAAAAATATCGAATTTTCGGGTGTTTTGAGCCTGAATTTGAGATATAAACGGGTACATAAGATGCATGCACATATCGACTTTGGACACTTAAAATATCGATTTTCAGCATGTTTTGAACCTATATTTTGAAAACATTCTAGCACTGACTAGACATGTACAGATCGCTTCTGGAACCCAAAATTATCAAATTTTCGGTTGTTTTGAGGTTGAATTTAAGATATAAACTAGTGCAGAAGATGCATACACATGTTGACTTTGGGCACCTAAAATATCGATTTTCAGCATGTTTTGGGCCTGCATCTGAGTAGGCATGTACAGATCGCTTAAGGGACCTAAAAATATCGAATTTTCGGGTGTTTGGAGCCTGAATTTGAGATATAAACGGGTACAGAAGATGCATGCACATATCGACTTTTGGGCACCTAAGAGATCGATTTTCAGTATGTTTTGGGCCTGTATTTTGAAAATACTCTAACACGGAGTAGGCATGTACAGTTCGCTTCTGGGACCCCAAAATATCGAATTTTCGGGTGTTTTGGGCCTAAATTTGAAATATCGAGTTTGGGCACTTAAAATATCGATTTTTAGCATGTTTTGGGCCTATATTTTGAAAATATTCTAGCACTGAGTAGGCATGTACAAATCGCTTCTGGGACCCCAAAATATCGAATTTTCGGGTGTTTTGAGCCTGAATTTGATATATAAACGGGTACAGAAGATGCATGCACATATCGACTTTGGACATTTAAAATATCGATTTTTAGCATGTTTTGAGCCTATATTTTGAAAACATTCTAGCACTGACTAGACATGTACAGATCGCTTCTGGGACCCAAAATTATCGAATTTTCGGGTGTTTTGAGGTGTAATTTGAAATATAAACGAGTGCAGAAGATGCATACACATGTTCAATTTGGGTACCTAAAATATCGATTTTATCATGTTTTGCGCCTGCATCTGAGTAGGCATGTACAGATTGCTTCTGGGACCCCAAAATATCGAATTTTCGGGTGTTTTCGGCCTGAATTTGAAATATCGAATTTGGGCACCTAAAATATCGATTTTTAGCATGTTTTAGGCCTATATTTTGAAAATATTCTAGCACTGAGTAAGCATGTACAGATCGCTTCTAGGACCCCAAAATATCGAATTTTCGGGTGTTTTAAGCCTGAATTTGAGATATAAACGGGTACAGAAGATGCATGCACATATCGACTTTTGGGCACCTCAAATATCGATTTTGATCATGTTTTGGGTCTGTATCTTGAAAACATTCTAACTAGGAGTAGGGATGTACAGATCGCTTCAAGGACCCAAAAATACCGAATTTTCGGGTGTTTTGAGCCTGAATTTGAGATATAAACGGGTACAGAAGATGCATGCTCATATTGACTTTGGGCACCTAAAATATCGATTTTCAGCATGTTTTGGGCCTGTATTTTGAAAATACTCTAACTAGGAGTAGGCATGTACAGATCGCTTCTGGGACCCAAAAATATCGAATTTTCGGGTGTTTTGAGCCTGAATTTGAGATATAAACGGGTACAGAAGATGCATCCACATATCGACTTTGGACACTTAAAATATCGATTTTTAGCATGTTTTGAGCCTTTATTTTGAAAACATTCTAGCACTGACTAGACATGTACAGATCGCTTCTGGGACCCAAAATTATCGAATTTTCGGGTGTTTTGAGGTTGAATTTGAGATATAAACGAGTGCAGAAGATGCATACACATGTTCAATTTGGGTACCTAAAATATCGATTTTTAGCATGTTTTGGGCCTGCATCTGAGCAGGTATGTACAGATCGTTTCTGGGACCCCAAAATATCGAATTTTCGGGTGTTTGGAGCCTGAATTTGAGATATAAACGGGTACAAAAGATGCATGCACAAATCGACTTTTGGGCACCTAAAAGATCGATTTTCAGTATGTTTTGGGCCTGTATTTTGAAAATACTCTAACACGGAGTAGGCATGTACAGTTCGCTTCTGGGACCCCAAAATATCGAATTTTAGGGTGTTTTGGGCCTGAATTTGAGATATCGACTTTGGGCACCTAAAATATCGATTTTTAGCATGTTTTGGGCTTATATTTTGAAAATATTCTAGCACTAAGTAGGCATGTACAGATCACTTCTGTTACCCCAAAATATCGAATTTTCGGGTGTTTTGAGCCTGAATTTGAGATATAAACGGGTACAGAAGATGCATGCACATATCGACTTTGGACACTTAAAATATCGATTTTAAGCATGTTTTGGGCCTATATTTTGAAAATATTCTAGCACTGAGTAGGCATGTACAGATCGCTTCTGAAACCCCAAAATATCGAATTTTCGGGTGTTTTGAGCCGGAATTTGAGATATAAACGGGTACAGAAGATGCATGCACATATCGGCTTTGGACACTGAAAATATCGATTTTTAGCATGTTTTGAGCCTATATTTTGAAAACATTCTAGCACTGACTAGACATGTACAGATCGCTTCTGGGACCCAAAATTATCAAATTTTCGGGTGTTTTGAGGTTGAATTTGAGATATAAACGGGTACAGAAGTTGCATGCACATATCGACTTTTGGGCACCTAAAAGATCGATTTTCAGTATGTTTTGGACCTGCATCTGAGTAGGCATGTACAGATTGCTTCTGGGACCCCAAAATATCGAATTTTCGGGTGTTTTCGGCCTGAATTTGAAATATCGAATTTGGGCACCTAAAATATCGATTTTTAGCATGTTTTAGGCCTATATTTTGAAAATATTCTAGCACTGAGTAAGCATGTACAGATCGCTTCTAGGACCCCAAAATATCGAGTTTTCGGGTGTTTTGAGCCTGAATTTGAGATATAAACGGGTACAGAAGATGCATGCACATATCGACTTTTGGGCACCTCAAATATCGATTTTGAGCATGTTTTGGGTCTGTATCTTGAAAACATTCTAACTAGGAGTAGGGATGTACAGATCGCTTCAAGGACCCAAAAATACCGAATTTTTGGGTGTTTTGAGCCTGAATTTGAGATATAAACGGGTACAGAAGATGCATGCTCATATTGACTTTGGGCACCTAAAATGTCGATTTTCAGCATGTTTTGGGCCTGTATTTTGAAAATACTCTAACTAGGAGTAGGCATGTACAGATTGCTTCTGGGACCCAAAAATATCGAATTTTCGGGTGTTTTGAGCCTGAATTTGAGATATAAACGGGTACAGAAGATGCATGCACATATCGACTTTGGATACTTAAAATATCGATTTTCAGCATGTTTTGAGCCTTCATTTTGAAAACATTCTAGCACTGACTAGACATGTACAGATCGCTTCTGGGACCCAAAATTATTGAATTTTCGGGTGTTTTGAGGTTGAATTTGAGTTATAAACGAGTGCAGAAGATGCATACACATGTTCAATTTGGGTACCTAAAATATCGATTTTTAGCATGTTTTGGGCCTGCATCTGAGTAGGTATGTACAGATCGTTTCTGGGACCCCAAAATATCGAATTTTCGGGTGTTTGGAGCCTGAATTTGAGATATAAACGGGTACAAAAGATGCATGCACATATCGACTTTGGACACTTAAAATATCGATTTTAAGCATGTTTTGGGCCTATATTTTGAAAATATTCTAGCACTGAATAGGCATGTACAGATCGCTTCTGAGACCCCAAAATATCGAATTTTCGGGTGTTTTGAGCCGGAATTTGAGATATAAACGGGTACAGAAGATGCATACACATATCGGCTTTGGACACTGAAAATATCGATTTTTAGCATGTTTTGAGCCTATATTTTGAAAACATTCTAGCACTGACTAGACATGTACAGATCGCTTCTGGGGCCCAAAATTATCAAATTTTTGGGTGTTTTGAGGTTGAATTTGAGATATAAACGGGTACAGAAGATGCATGCACATATCGACTTTTGGGCACCTAAAAGATCGATTTTCAGTATGTTTTGGACCTGCATCTGAGTAGGCATGTACAGATTGCTTCTGGGACCCCCAAATATCGAATTTTCGGGTGTTTTCGGCCTGAATTTGAAATATCGAATTTGGGCACCTAAAATATCGATTTTTAGCATGTTTTAGGCCTATATTTTGAAAATATTCTAGCACTGAGTAGGCATGTACAGATCACTTCTGGGACGCCAAAATATCGAATTTTCGGGTGTTTTGAGCCTGAATTTGAGATATAAACGGGTACAGATGATGCATGCACATATCGACTTTGGACACTTAAAATATCGATTTTTAGCATGTTTTGAGCCTATATTTTGACAAAATTCTAGCACTGAGTAGGCATGTACAGATCACTTCTGGGACCCAAAAATATCGAATTTTCGGGTGTTTTGAGGTTGAATTTGGGATATAAACGGGTGCAGAAGATGCATACACATGTTGACTTTGGTCACCTAAAATATCGATTTTCAGCTTGTTTTGGGCCTGTATTTTGAAAATACTCTAACACGGAGTAAGCAAGTACAGATCGCTTCTGGGACCCCAAAATGTCGAATTTTCGGGTGTTTTGAGACTGAATTTGAGATATAAACGGGTACAGAAGATGCATCCACATATCGACTTTTGGGCACCTAAAAGATCGATTTTCAGTGTGTTTTGGGCCTGTATATTGAAAATACTCTAACACGGAGTAGGCATGTACAGATCGCTTCTGGGACCCCAAAATATCGAATTTTTGGGTGTTTTTGGCCTGAATTTGAGATAACGACTTTGGGCACCTAAAATATCGATTTTTAGCATGTTTTGGGCCTATATTTTGAAAATATTCTAGCACTGAGTAGGCATGTACAGATCGCTTTTGGGACCCCAAAATATCGAATTTTGGGGTGTTTTGAGCCTTTATTTGAGATATAAAAGGGTACAGAAGATGCATGCACATATCGACTTTTGGGCACCTAAAATATCGATTTTGAGCATGTTTTGGGTCTGTATCTTGAAAACATTCTAACTAGGAGTAGGAATGTACAGATCGCTTCTGGGACCCAAAAATATCGAATTTTCGGGTGTTTTGAGCCTGAATTTGAGATATAAACGGGTACATAAGATGCATGCACATATCGACTTTGGACACTTAAAATATCGATTTTCAGCATGTTTTGAACCTATATTTTGAAAACATTCTAGCACTGACTAGACATGTACAGATCGCTTCTGGAACCCAAAATTATCAAATTTTCGGGTGTTTTGAGGTTGAATTTAAGATATAAACTAGTGCAGAAGATGCATACACATGTTGACTTTGGGCACCTAAAATATCGATTTTCAGCATGTTTTGGGCCTGCATCTGAGTAGGCATGTACAGATCGCTTAAGGGACCTAAAAATATCGAATTTTCGGGTGTTTGGAGCCTGAATTTGAGATATAAACGGGTACAGAAGATGCATGCACATATCGACTTTTGGGCACCTAAGAGATCGATTTTCAGTATGTTTTGGGCCTGTATTTTGAAAATACTCTAACACGTAGTAGGCATGTACAGTTCGCTTCTGGGACCCCAAAATATCGAATTTTCGGGTGTTTTGGGCCTAAATTTGAAATATCGAGTTTGGGCACTTAAAATATCGATTTTTAGCATGTTTTGGGCCTATATTTTGAAAATATTCTAGCACTGAGTAGGCATGTACAGATCGCTTCTGGGACCCCAAAATATCGAATTTTCGGGTGTTTTGAGCCTGAATTTGATATATAAACGGGTACAGAAGATGCATGCACATATCGACTTTGGACATTTAAAATATCGATTTTTAGCATGTTTTGAGCCTATATTTTGAAAACATTCTAGCACTGACTAGACATGTACAGATCGCTTCTGGGACCCAAAATTATCGAATTTTCGGGTGTTTTGAGGTGTAATTTGAAATATAAACGAGTGCAGAAGATGCATACACATGTTCAATTTGGGTACCTAAAATATCGATTTTTAGCATGTTTTGGGCCTGCATCTGAGTAGGCATGTAGAGATTGCTTCTGGGACCCCAAAATATCGAATTTTCGGGTGTTTTCGGCCTGAATTTGAAATATCGAATTTGGGCACCTAAAATATCGATTTTTAGCATGTTTTAGGCCTATATTTTGAAAATATTCTAGCACTGAGTAAGCATGTACAGATCGCTTCTAGGACCCCAAAATATCGAATTTTCGGGTGTTTTAAGCCTGAATTTGAGATATAAACGGGTACAGAAGATGCATGCACATATCGACTTTTGGGCACCTCAAATATCGATTTTGATCATGTTTTGGGTCTGTATCTTGAAAACATTCTAACTAGGAGTAGGGATGTACAGATCGCTTCAAGGACACAAAAATACCGAATTTTCGGGTGTTTTGAGCCTGAATTTGAGATATAAACGGGTACAGAAGATGCATGCTCATATTGACTTTGGGCACCTAAAATATCGATTTTCAGCATGTTTTGGGCCTGTATTTTGAAAATACTCTAACTAGGAGTAGGCATGTACAGATCGCTTCTGGGACCCAAAAATATCGAATTTTCGGGTGTTTTGAGCCTGAATTTGAGATATAAACGGGTACAGAAGATGCATGCACATATCGACTTTGGACACTTAAAATATCGATTTTTAGCATGTTTTGAGCCTTTATTTTGAAAACATTCTAGCACTGACTAGACATGTACAGATCGCTTTTGGGACCCAAAATAATCGAATTTTCGGGTGTTTTGAGGTTGAATTTGAGATATAAACGAGTGCAGAAGATGCATACACATGTTCAATTTGGGTACCTAAAATATCGATTTTTAGCATGTTTTGGGCCTGCATCTGAGTAGGTATGTACAGATCGTTTCTGGGACCCCAAAATATCGAATTTTCGGGTGTTTGGAGCCTGAATTTGAGATATAAACGGGTACAAAAGATGCATGCACAAATCGACTTTTGGGCACCTAAAAGATCGATTTTCAGTATGTTTTGGGCCTGTATTTTGAAAATACTCTAACACGGAGTAGGCATGTACAGTTCGCTTCTGGGACCCCTAAATATCGAATTTTAGGGTGTTTTGGGCCTGAATTTGAGATATCGACTTTGGGCACCTAAAATATCGATTTTTAGCATGTTTTGGGCTTATATTTTGAAAATATTCTAGCACTAAGTAGGCATGTACAGATCACTTCTGTTACCCCAAAATATCGAATTTTCGGGTGTTTTGAGCCTGAATTTGAGATATAAACGGGTACAGAAGATGCATGCACATATCGACTTTGGACACTTAAAATATCGATTTTAAGCATGTTTTGGGCCTATATTTTGAAAATATTCTAGCACTGAGTAGGCATGTACAGATCGCTTCTGAAACCCCAAAATATCGAATTTTCGGGTGTTTTGAGCCGGAATTTGAGATATAAACGGGTACAGAAGATGCATGCACATATCGGCTTTGGACACTGAAAATATCGATTTTTAGCATGTTTTGAGCCTATATTTTGAAAACATTCTAGCACTGACTAGACATGTACAGATCGCTTCTGGGACCCAAAATTATCAAATTTTCGGGTGTTTTGAGGTTGAATTTGAGATATAAACGGGTACAGAAGTTGCATGCACATATCGACTTTTGGGCACCTAAAAGATCGATTTTCAGTATGTTTTGGACCTGCATCTGAGTAGGCATGTACAGATTGCTTCTGGGACCCCAAAATATCGAATTTTCGGGTGTTTTCGGCCTGAATTTGAAATATCGAATTTGGGCACCTAAAATATCGATTTTTAGCATGTTTTAGGCCTATATTTTGAAAATATTCTAGCACTGAGTAAGCATGTACAGATCGCTTCTAGGACCCCAAAATATCGAGTTTTCGGGTGTTTTGAGCCTGAATTTGAGATATAAACGGGTACAGAAGATGCATGCACATATCGACTTTTGGGCACCTCAAATATCGATTTTGAGCATGTTTTGGGTCTGTATCTTGAAAACATTCTAACTAGGAGTAGGGATATACAGATCGCTTCAAGGACCCAAAAATACCGAATTTTTGGGTGTTTTGAGCCTGAATTTGAGATATAAACGGGTACAGAAGATGCATGCTCATATTGACTTTGGGCACCTAAAATGTCGATTTTCAGCATGTTTTGGGCCTGTATTTTGAAAATACTCTAACTAGGAGTAGGCATGTACAGATCGCTTCTGGGACCCAAAAATGTCGAATTTTCGGGTGTTTTGAGTCAGAATTTGAGATATAAACGGGTACAGAAGATGCATGCACATATCGACTTTGGACACTTAAAATATCGATTTTCAGCATGTTTTGAGCCTTCATTTTGAAAACATTCTAGCACTGACTAGACATGTACAGATCGCTTCTGGGACCCAAAATTATTGAATTTTCGGGTGTTTTGAGGTTGAATTTGAGATATAAACGAGTGCAGAAGATGCATACACATGTTCAATTTGGGTACCTAAAATATCGATTTTTAGCATGTTTTGGGCCTGCATCTGAGTAGGTATGTACAGATCGTTTCTGGGACCCCAAAATATCGAATTTTCGGGTGTTTGGAGCCTGAATTTGAGATATAAACGGGTACAAAAGATGCATGCACATATCGACTTTGGACACTTAAAATATCGATTTTAAGCATGTTTTGGGCCTATATTTTGAAAATATTCTAGCACTGAGTAGGCATGTACAGATCGCTTCTGAGACCCCAAAATATCGAATTTTCGGATGTTTTGAGCCGGAATTTGAGATATAAACGGGTACAGAAGATGCATGCACATATCGGCTTTGGACACTGAAAATATCGATTTTTAGCATGTTTTGAGCCTATATTTTGAAAACATTCTAGCACTGACTAGACATGTACAGATCGCTTCTGGGACCCAAAATTATCAAATTTTCGGGTGTTTTGAGGTTGAATTTGAGATATAAACGGGTACAGAAGATGCATGCACATATCGACTTTTGGGCACCTAAAAGATCGATTTTCAGTATGTTTTGGACCTGCATCTGAGTAGGCATGTACAGATTGCTTCTGGGACCCCAAAATATCGAATTTTCGGGTGTTTTCGGCCTGAATTTGAAATATCGAATTTGGGCACCTAAAATATCGATTTTTAGCATGTTTTAGGCCTATATTTTGAAAATATTCTAGCACTGAGTAAGCATGTACAGATCGCTTCTAGGACCCCAAAATATCGAGTTTTCGGGTGTTTTGAGCCTGAATTTGAGATATAAACGGGTACAGAAGATGCATGCACATATCGACTTTTGGGCACCTCAAATATCGATTTTGAGCATGTTTTGGGTCTGTATCTTGAAAACATTCTAACTAGGAGTAGGGATGTACAGATCGCTTCAAGGACCCAAAAATACCGAATTTTTGGGTGTTTTGAGCCTGAATTTGAGATATAAACGGGTACAGAAGATGCATGCTCATATTGACTTTGGGCACCTAAAATGTCGATTTTCAGCATGTTTTGGGCCTGTATTTTGAAAATACTCTAACTAGGAGTAGGCATGTACAGATCGCTTCTGGGACCCAAAAATATCGAATTTTCGGGTGTTTTGAGCCTGAATTTGAGATATAAACGGGTACAGAAGATGCATGCACATATCGACTTTGGACACTTAAAATATCGATTTTCAGCATGTTTTGATCCTTTATTTTGAAAACATTCTAGCACTGACTAGACATGTACAGATCGCTTCTGGGACCCAAAATTATCGAATTTTCGGGTGTTTTGAGGTTGATTTTGAGATATAAACGAGTGCAGAAGATGCATACACATGTTCAATTTGGGTACCTAAAATATCGATTTTTAGCATGTTTTGGGCCTGCATCTGAGTAGGTATGTACAGATCGTTTCTGGGACCCCAAAATATCGAATTTTCGGGTGTTTGGAGCCTGAATTTGAGATATAAACGGGTACAAAAGATGCATGCACATATCGACTTTTGGGCACCTAAAAGATCGATTTTCAGTATGTTTTGGGCCTGTATTTTGAAAATACTCTAACACGGAGTAGGCATGTACAGTTCGCTTCTGGGACCCCAAAATATCGAATTTTAGGGTGTTTTGGGCCTGAATTTGAGATATCGACTTTGGGCACCTAAAATATCGATTTTTAGCATGTTTTGGGCTTATATTTTGAAAATATTCTAGCACTAAGTAGGCATGTACAGATCACTTCTGTTACCCCAAAATATCGAATTTTCGGGTGTTTTGAGCCTGAATTTGAGATATAGACGGGTACAAAAGATGCATGCACATATCGACTTTGGACACTTAAAATATCGATTTTTAGCATGTTTTGAGCCTATATTTTGAAAAAATTCTAGCACTGAGTAGGCATGTACAGATCGCTTCTGGACCCCAAAATATCGAATTTTCGGGTGTTTTGAGGTTAAATTTGGGATATTAACGGGTACAGAAGATGGATTTTACATATCGACTTTTGGGCACCTGAAAGATCGATTTTTAGTATGTTTTGAGCATGTATTTTTAAAATACTCTAACTCGGAGTAGTCATGTACAGTTCGCTTCTGGGACCCCAAAATATCGAATTTTCGGGTGTTTTGGGCCTGAATTTGAGATATCGACTTAGGGCACCTAAAATATCGATTTTTAGCATGTTTAGGGCCTATATTTTAAAAATATTCTAGCACTAAGTAGGCATATACAGATCACTTCAGGGACCTCAAAATATCGAATTTTCGGGTGTTTTGAGCCTGAATTTGAGATATAAACGGGTACAGATGATGCATGCACATATCGACTTTGGACACTTAAAATATCGATTTTTAGCATGTTTTGAGCCTATATTTTGAAAAAATTCTAGCACTGAGTAGGCATGTACAGATCGCTTCTGGGACACAAAAATATTGAATTTTCGGGTGTTTTGAGGTTGAATTTGGGATATAAACGGGTGCAGAAGATGCATACACATGTTGACTTTGGTCACCTAAAATATCGATTTTCAGCTTGTTTTGGGCCTGTATTTTGAAAATACTCAAACACGGAGTAAGCAAGTACAGATCGCTTCTGGGACCCCAAAATATCGAATTTTCGGGTGTTTTGAGCCTGAATTTGAGATATAAACGGGTACAGAAGATGCATCCACATATCGACTTTTGGGCACCTAAAAGATCGATTTTCAGTATGTTTTGGGCCTGTATATTGAAAATAATCTAACACGGAGTAGGGATGTACAGATCGCTTCAAGGACCCAAAAATACCGAATTTTCGGGTGTTTTGAGCAGGAATTTGAGATATAAACGGGTACAGAAGATGAATGCTTTTATTGACTTTGGGCACCTAAAATATCGATTTTCAGCATGTTTTGGGCCTGTATTTTGAAAATACTCTAACTAGGAGTAGGCATGTACAGATCGCTTCTGGGACCCAAAAATATCGAATTTTCGGGTGTTTTGAGCCTGAATTTGAGATATAAACGGGTACAGAAGATGCATGCACATATCGACTTTGGACACTTAAAATATCGATTTTTAGCATGTTTTGAGCCTTTATTTTGAAAACATTCTAGCACTGACTAGACATGTACAGATCGCTTCTGGGACCCAGAATTATCGAATTTTCGGGTGTTTTGATGTTGAATTTGAGATATAAACGAGTGCAGAAGATGCATACACATGTTCAATTTGGATACCTAAAATATCGATTTTTAGCATGTTTTGGGCCTGCATATGAGTAGGTATGTACAGATCGTTTCTGGGACCCCAAAATATCGAATTTTCGGGTGTTTGGAGCCTGAATTTGAGATATAAACGGGTACAAAAGATGCATGCACATATCGACTTTTGGGCACCTAAAAGATCGATTTTCAGTATGTTTTGGGCCTGTATTTTGAAAATACTCTAACACGGAGTAGGCATGTACAGTTCGCTTCTGGGACCCTAAAATATCGAATTTTAGGGTGTTTTGGGCCTGAATTTGAGATATCGACTTTGGGCACATAAAATATCGATTTTTAGCATGTTTTGGGCTTATATTTTGAAAATATTCTAGCACTAAGTAGGCATGTACAGATCACTTCTGTTACCCCAAAATATCGAATTTTCGGGTGTTTTGAGCCTGAATTTGAGATATAGACGGGTACAGAAGATGCATGCACATATCGACTTTGGACACTTAAAATATCGATTTTTAGCATGTTTTGAGCCTTTATTTTGAAAAAATTCTAGCACTGAGTAGGCATGTACAGATCGCTTCTGGGACCCCAAAATATCGAATTTTCGGGTGTTTTGAGGTTAAATTTGGGATATTAACGGGTACAGAAGATGCATTTACATATCGACTTTTGGGCACCTAAAAGATCGATTTTCAGTATGTTTTGAGCATGTATTTTGAAAATACTCTAACACGGAGTAGGCATGTACAGTTTGCTTCTGGGACCCCAAAATATCGAATTTTCGGGTGTTTTGGGCCTGAATTTGAGATATCGACTTTGGGCACCTAAAATATCGATTTTTAGCATGTTTAGGGCCTATATTTTAAAAATATTCTAGCACTAAGTAGGCATGTACAGATCACTTCTGGGACCCCAAAATATCGAACTTTCGGGTGTTTTTGAGCCTGAATTTGAGATATAAACGGGTACAGATGATGCATGCACATATCGACTTTGGACACTTAAAATATCGATTTTTAGCATGTTTTGAGCCTATATTTTGAAAAAATTCTAGCACTGAGTAGGCATGTACATATTGCTTCTGGGACCCAAAAATATTGAATTTACGGGTGTTTTGAGGTTGAATTTGGGATATAAACGGGTGCAGAAGATGCATACACATGTTGACTTTGGTCACCTAAAACATAGATTTTCAGCTTGTTTTGGGCCTGTATTTTGAAAATACTCAAACACGGAGTAAGCAAGTACAGATCGCTTCTGGGACTCCAAAATATCGAATTTTCGGGTGTTTTGAGCCTGAATTTGAGATATAAACGGGTACAGAAGATGCATCCACATATCGACTTTTGGGCACCTAAAAGATCGATTTTCAGTATGTTTTGGGCCTGTATATTGAAAATAATCAAACACGGAGTAGGCATGTACAGATCGCTTCTGGGACCCCAAAATATCGAATTTTCGTGTGATTTGAGCCTGAATTTGAGATATAAACGGGTACAAAAGATGCATGCACATATCGACTTTTGGCACCTAAAAGATCGATTTTCAGTATGTTTTGGGCCTGTATTTTGAAAATACTCTAACACGGAGTAGGCATGTACAGTTCGCTTCTGGGACCCCAAAATATCGAATTTTAGGGTGTTTTGGGCCTGAATTTGAGATATCGACTTTGGGCACCTAAAATATCGATTTTTAGCATGTTTTGGGCAAATATTTTGAAAATATTCTAGCACTAAGTAGGCATGTACAGATCACTTCTGTTACCCCAAAATATCGAATTTTCGGGTGTTTTGAGCCTGAATTTGAGATATAGACGGGTACAGAAGATGCATGCACATATCGACTTTCGACACTTAAAATATCGATTTTTAGCATGTTTTGAGCATTATTTTGAAAAAATTCTAGCACTGAGTAGGCATGTACAGATCGCTTCTGGGACCCCAAAATATCGAATTTTCGGGTGTTTTGAGGTTAACTTTGGGATATTAACGGGTACAGAAGATGCATTTACATATCGACTTTTGGGCACCTAAAAGATCGATTTTCAGTATGTTTTGAGAATGTATTTTGAAAATACTCTAACACGGAGTAGGCATGTACAGTTCGCTTCTGGGACCCCAAAATATCGAATTTTCGGGTGTTTTGGGCCTGAATTTGAGATATCGACTTTGGGGACCTAAAATATCGATTTTAGCATGTTTTGGGCCTATATTTTGAAAATATTCTAGCACTAAGTAGGCATGTACAGATCACTTCTGGGACCCCAAAATATCGAATTTTCGGGTGTTTTGAGCCTGAATTTCATATATAAACGGGTACAGATGATGCATGCACATATCGACTTTGGACACTTAAAATATCGATTTTTAGCATGTTTTGAGCCTATATTTTGAAAAAATTCTAGCACTGAGTAGGCATGTACAGATCACTTCTGGGACCCAAAAATATCGAATTTTCGGGTGTTTTGAGGTTGAATTTGGGATATAAACGGGTGCAGAAGATGCATACACATGTTGACTTTGGTCACCTAAAATATCGATTTTCAGCTTGTTTTGGGCCTGTATTTTGAAAATACTCTAACACGGAGTAAGCAAGTACAGATCGCTTCTGGGACCCCAAAATATCGAATTTTCGGGTGTTTTGAGGCTGAATTTGAGATATAAACGGGTACAGAAGATGCATCCACATATCGACTTTTGGGCACCTAAAAGATCGATTTTGAGCATGTTTTGGGTCTGTATCTTGAAAACATTCTAACTATGAGTAGGGATGTACAGATCGCTTCTAGGACCCAAAGATACCGAATTTTCGGGTGTTTTGAGCCTGAATTTGAGATATAAACGGGTACAGAAGATGCATGCACACATTGACTTTAGGCACCTAAAATATCGATTTTCAGCATGTTTTGGGCCTGTATTTTGAAAATATTCTAACTAGGAGTAGGCATGTACAGATCGCTTGTGGGACCCAAAAATATCGAATTTTCGGGTGTTTTGAGCCTGAATTTGAGATATAAACGGGTACAGAAGATGCATGCACATATCGACTTTGGACATTTAAAATATCGATTTTTAGCATGTTTTGAGCCTATACTTTGAAAACATTCTAGCACTGACTAGACTTGTACAGATCGCTTCTGGTACCCAAAATTATCGAATTTTCGGGTGTTTTGAGGTTGAATTTGAGATATAAACGAGTGCAGAAGATTCATACACATGTTCAATTTGGGTACCTAAAATATCGATTTTCAGCATGTTTTGGGCCTGCATCTGAGTAGGTATGTACAGACCGCTTCTGGGACCCCAAAATATTGAATTTTCGGGTGTTTTGAGCCTGAATTTGAGATATAAACGGGTACAGAAGATGCAAGCACATATCGATTTTTGGGCACATAAAAGATCGATTTTCATTATGTTTTGGGCCAGTGTTTTGAAAATACTCTAACACGGAGTAGGCATGTACAGTTCGCTTCTGGAACCCCAAAATATAGAATTTAAGGTTGTTTTGGGCCTGAATTTGAGATATCGACTTTGGGCACCTAAAATATCGATTTTTAGCATGTTTTGGGCCTATATTTTGAAAATATTCTAGCACTAAGTAGGCATGTACAGATCACTTCTGGGACCCCAAAATATCGAATTTTCGGGTGTTTTGAGCCTGAATTTGAGATATAAACGGGTACAGATGATGCAAGCACATATCGACTTTGGACACTTAAAATATCGAATTTTAGCATGTTTTGAGCCTATATTTTGAAAAAATTCTAGCACTGAGTAGGCATGTACAGATCGCTTCTGGAACCCAAAAATATCGAATTTTCAGGTGTTTTGAGGATAAATTTGGGGTATATACGGGTACAGAAGATGCATTTACATATCGACTTTTGGGCACCTAAAAGATCGATTTTGAGTATGTTTTGAGCCTGTATTTTGAAAATACTCTAACACGGAGTAGGCATGTACAGTTTGCTTCTGGGACCCCAAAATATCGAATTTTCGGGTGTTTTGGGCCTGAATTTGAGATATCAACTTTGGGGACCTAAAATATTGATTTTTAGCATGTTTTGGGCCTATATTTTGAAAATATTCTAGCACTAAGTAGGCATGTACAGATCACTTCTGGGACCCCAAAATATCGAATTTTCGGGTGTTTTGAGCCTGAATTTGAGATATAAACGGGTACAGATGATGCATGCACATATCGACTTTGGACACTTAAAATATCGATTTTTAGCATGTTTTGAGCCTATATTTTGAAAAAATTCTAGCACTGAGTAGGCATGTACAGATCACTTCTGGGACCCAAAAATATCGAATTTTCGGGTGTTTTGAGGTTGAATTTGGGATATAAACGGGTGCAGAAGATGCATACACATGTTGACTTTGGTCACCTAAAATATCGATTTTCAGCTTGTTTTGGGCCTGTATTTTGAAAATACTCTAACACGGAGTAAGCAAGTACAGATCGCTTCTGGGACCCCAAAATGTCGAATTTTTGGGTGTTTTTGGCCTGAATTTGAGATATCGACTTTGGGAACCTAAAATATCGATTTTTAGCATGTTTTGGGCCTAAATTTTGAAAATATTCTAGCACTGAGTAGGCATGTAAAGATCGCTTTTGGGACCCCAAAATATCGAATTTTGGGGTGTTTTGAGCCTTTATTTGAGATATAAACGGGTACAGAAGATGCATGCACATATCGACTTTTGGGCACCTAAAATATCGATTTTGAGCATGTTTTGGGTCTGTATCTTGAAAACATTCTAACTAGGAGTAGGAATGCACAGATCGCTTCTGGGACCCAAAAATATCGAATTTTCGGGAGTTTTGAGCCTGAATTTGAGATATAAACGGGTACATAAGATGCATGCACATATCGACTTTGGACACTTAAAATATCGATTTTCAGCATGTTTTGAACCTATATTTTGAAAACATTCTAGCACTGACTAGACATGTACAGATCGCTTCTGGAACCCAAAATTATCAAATTTTCGGGTGTTTTGAGGTTGAATTTAAGATATAAACTAGTGCAGAAGATGCATACACATGTTGACTTTGGGCACCTAAAATATCGATTTTCAGCATGTTTTGGGCCTGCATCTGAGTAGGCATGTACAGATCGCTTCAGGGACCCAAAAATATCGAATTTTCGGGTGTTTGGAGCCTGAATTTGAGATATAAACGGGTACAGAAGATGCATGCACATATCGACTTTTGGGCACCTAAGAGATCGATTTTCAGTATTTTTTGGGCCTGTATTTTGAAAATACTCTAACACGGAGTAGGCATGTACAGTTCGCTTCTGGGACCCCAAAATATCGAATTTTCGGGTGTTTTGGGCCTAAATTTGAAATATTGAGTTTGGGCACTTAAAATATCGATTTTTAGCATGTTTTGGGCCTATATTTTGAAAATATTCTAGCACTGAGTAGGCATGTACAGATCGCTTCTGGGACCCCAAAATATCGAATTTTCGGGTGTTTTGAGCCTGAATTTGATATATAAACGGGTACAGAAGATGCATACACATGTTCAATTTGGGTACCTAAAATATCGATTTTTAGCATGTTTTGGGCCTGCATCTGAGTAGGCATGTACAGATTGCTTCTGGGACCCCAAAATATCGAATTTTCGGGTGTTTTCGGCCTGAATTTGAAATATCGAATTTGGGCACCTAAAATATCGATTTTTAGCATATTTTAGGCCTATATTTTGAAAATATTCTAGCACTGAGTAAGCATGTACAGATCGCTTCTAGGACCCCAAAATATCGAATTTTCGGGTGTTTTAAGCCTGAATTTGAGATATAAACGGGTACAGAAGATGCATGCACATATCGACTTTTGGGCACCTCAAATATCGATTTTGAGCATGTTTTGGGTCTGTATCTTGAAAATATTCTAACTAGGAGTAGGGATGTACAGATCGCTTCAAGGACCCAAAAATACCGAATTTTCGGGTGTTTTGAGCCTGAATTTGAGATATAAACGGGTACAGAAGATGCATGCTCATATTGACTTTGGGCACCTAAAATATCGATTTTCAGCATGTTTTGGGCCTGTACTATGAAAATACTCTAACTAGGAGTATGCATGTACAGATCGCTTCTGGGACCCAAAAATATCGAATTTTCGGGTGTTTTAAGCCTGAATTTGAGATATAAACGGGTACAGAAGATGCATGCACACATCGACTTTGGACACTTAAAATATCGATTTTTAGCATGTTTTGAGCCTTTATTTTGAAAACATTCTAGCACTGACTAGACATGTACAGATCGCTTCTGGGACCCAAAATTATCGAATTTTCGGGTGTTTTGAGGTTGAATTTGAGATATAAACGAGTGCAGAAGATGCATACACATGTTCAATTTGGGTACCTAAAATATCGATTTTTAGCATGTTTTGGGCCTGCATCTGAGTAGGTATGTACAGATCGTTTCTGGGACCCCAAAATATCGAATTTTCGGGTGTTTGGAGCCTGAATTTGAGATATAAACGGGTACAAAAGATGCATGCACAAATCGACTTTTGGGCACCTAAAAGATCGATTTTCAGTATGTTTTGGGCCTGTATTTTGAAAATACTCTAACACGGAGTAGGCATGTACAGTTCGCTTCTGGGACCCCAAAATATCGAATTTTAGGGTGTTTTGGGCCTGAATTTGAGATATCGACTTTGGGCACCTAAAATATCGATTTTTAGCATGTTTTGGGCTTATATTTTGAAAATATTCTAGCTCTAAGTAGGCATGTACAGATCACTTCTGTTACCCCAAAATATCGAATTTTCGGGTGTTTTGAGCCTGAATTTGAGATATAGACGGGTACAGAAGATGCATGCACATATCGACTTTGGACACTTAAAATATCGATTTTTAGCATGTTTTGAGCCTATATTTTGAAAAAATTCTAGCACTGAGTAGACATGTACAGATCGCTTCTGGGACCCCAAAATATCGAATTTTCGGGTGTTTTGAGCCTGAATTTAAGATATAAACGGGTACAGAAGATGCATGCACATATCGACTTTTGGGCACCTAAAAAATCGATTTTGAGCATGTTTTGGGTCAGTATCTTGAAAACATTCTAACTAAGAGTAGAAATGTACAGATCGCTTCTGGGACCCAAAAATACCGAATTTTCGGGTGTTTTGAGTCTGAATTTGAGATATAAACGGGTACAGAAGATGCATGCACATATCGACTTTGGAGACTTAAAATATCGATTTTAAGCATGTTTTGGGCCTATATTTTGAAAATATTCTAGCACTGAGTAGGCATGTACAGATCGCTTCTGAGACCATAAAATATCGAATTTTCGGGTGTTTTGAGCCGGAATTTGAGATATAAACGGGTACAGAAGATGCATGCACATATCGGCTTTGGACACTGAAAATATCGATTTTTAGCATGTTTTGAGCCTATATTTTGAAAACATTCTAGCACTGACTAGACATGTACAGATCGCTTCTGGGACCCAAAATTATCAAATTTTCGGGTGTTTTGAGGTTGAATTTGAGATATAAACGGGTACAGAAGATGCATGCACATATCGACTTTTGGGCACCTAAAAGATCGATTTTCAGTATGTTTTGGACCTGAATCTGAGAAGGCATGTACAGATTGCTTCTGGGACCCCAAAATATCGAATTTTCGGGTGTTTCCGGCCTGAATTTGAAATATCGAATTTGGGCAACTAAAATATCGATTTTTAGCATGTTTTAGGCCTATATTTTGAAAATATTCTAGCACTGAGTAAGCATGTACAGATCGCTTCTAGGACCCCAAAATATCGAGTTTTCGGGTGTTTTGAGCCTGAATTTGAGATATAAACGGGTACAGAAGATGCATGCACATATCGACTTTTGGGCACCTCAAATATCGATTTTGAGCATGTTATATGTCTGTATCTTGAAAACATTCTAACTAGGAGTAGGGATGTACAGATCGCTTCAAGGACCCAAAAATACCGAATTTTTGGGTGTTTTGAGCCTGAATTTGAGATATAAACGGGTACAGAAGATGCATGCTCATATTGACTTTGGGCACCTAAAATGTCGATTTTCAGCATGTTTTGGGCTTGTATTTTGAAAATACTCTTACTAGGAGTAGGCATGTACAGATCGCTTCTGGGACCCAGAAATATCGAATTTTCGGGTGTTTTGAGCCTGAATTTGAGATATAAACGGGTACAGAAGATGCATGCACATATCGACTTTGGACACTTAAAATATCGATTTTCAGCATGTTTTGAGCCTTTATTTTGAAAACATTCTAGCACTGACTAGACATGTACAGATCGCTTCTGGGACCCAAAATTATCGAATTTTCGGGTGTTTTGAGGTTGAATTTGAGATATAAACGAGTGCAGAAGATGCATACACATGTTCAATTTGGGTACCTAAAATATCGATTTTTAGCATGTTTTGGGCCTGCATCTGAGTAGGTATGTACAGATCGTTTCTGGGACCCCAAAATATCGAATTTTCGGGTGTTTGGAGCCTGAATTTGAGATATAAACGGGTACAAAAGATGCATGCACATATCGACTTTTGGGCACCTAAAAGATCGATTTTCAGTATGTTTTGGGCCTGTATTTTGAAAATACTCTAACACGGAGTAGGCATGTACAGTTCGCTTCTGGGACCCCAAAATATCGAATTTTAGGGTGTTTTGGGCCTGAATTTGAGATATCGACTTTGGGCACCTAAAATATCGATTTTTAGCATGTTTTGGGCTTATATTTTGAAAATATTCTAGCACTAAGTAGGCATGTACAGATCACTTCTGTTACCCCAAAATATCGAATTTTCGGGTGTTTTGAGCCTGAATTTGAGATATAGACGGGTACAGAAGATGCATGCACATATCGACTTTGGACACTTAAAATATCGATTTTTAGCATGTTTTGAGCCTATATTTTGAAAAAATTCTAGCACTGAGTAGGCATGTACAGATCGCTTCTGGACCCCAAAATATCGAATTTTCGGGTGTTTTGAGGTTAAATTTGGGATATTAACGGGTACAGAAGATGGATTTTACATATCGACTTTTGGGCACCTGAAAGATCGATTTTCAGTATGTTTTGAGCATGTATTTTTAAAATACTCTAACTCGGAGTAGTCATGTACAGTTCGCTTCTGGGACCCCAAAATATCGAATTTTCGGGTGTTTTGGGCCTGAATTTGAGATATCGACTTTGGGCACCTAAAATATCGATTTTTAGCATGTTTAGGGCCTATATTTTAAAAATATTCTAGCACTAAGTAGGCATATACAGATCACTTCAGGGACCCCAAAATATCGAATTTTCGGGTGTTTTGAGCCTGAATTTGAGATATAAACGGGTACAGATGATGCATGCACATATCGACTTTGGACACTTAAAATATCGATTTTTAGCATGTTTTGAGCCTATATTTTGAAAAAATTCTAGCACTGAGTAGGCATGTACAGATCGCTTCTGGGACCCAAAAATATTGAATTTTCGGGTGTTTTGAGGTTGAATTTGGGATATAAACGGGTGCAGAAGATGCATACACATGTTGACTTTGGTCACCTAAAATATCGATTTTCAGCTTGTTTTGGGCCTGTATTTTGAAAATACTCAAACACGGAGTAAGCAAGTACAGATCGCTTCTGGGACCCCAAAATATCGAGTTTTCGGGTGTTTTGAGCCTGAATTTGAGATATAAACGGGTACAGAAGATGCATCCACATATCGACTTTTGGGCACCTAAAAGATCGATTTTCAGTATGTTTTGGGCCTGTATATTGAAAATAATCTAACACGGAGTAGGGATGTACAGATCGCTTCAAGGACCCAAAAATATCGAATTTTCGGGTGTTTTGAGCAGGAATTTGTGATATAAACGGGTACAGAAGATGAATGCTTTTATTGACTTTGGGCACCTAAAATATCGATTTTCAGCATGTTTTGGGCCTGTATTTTGAAAATACTCTAACTAGGAGTAGGCATGTACAGATCGCTTCTGGGACCCAAAAATATCGAATTTTCGGGTGTTTTGAGCCTGAATTTGAGATATAAACGGGTACAGAAGATGCATGCACATATCGACTTTGGACACTTAAAATATCGATTTTTAGCATGTTTTAAGCCTTTATTTTGAAAACATTCTAGCACTGACTAGACATGTACAGATCGCTTCTGGGACCCAGAATTATCGAATTTTCGGATGTTTTGATGTTGAATTTGAGATATAAACGAGTGCAGAAGATGCATACACATGTTCAATTTGGATACCTAAAATATCGATTTTTAGCATGTTTTGGGCCTGCATATGAGTAGGTATGTACAGATCGTTTCTGGGACCCCAAAATATCGAATTTTAGGGTGTTTGGAGCCTGAATTTGAGATATAAACGGGTACAAAAGATGCATGCACATATCGACTTTTGGGCACCTAAAAGATCGATTTTCAGTATGTTTTGGGCCTGTATTTTGAAAATACTCTAACACGGAGTAGGCATGTACAGTTCGCTTCTGGGACCCTAAAATATCGAATTTTAGGGTGTTTTGGGCCTGAATTTGAGATATCGACTTTGGGCACATAAAATATCGATTTTTAGCATGTTTTGGGCTTATATTTTGAAAATATTCTAGCACTAAGTAGGCATGTACAGATCACTTCTATTACCCCAAAATATCGAATTTTTGGGTGTTTTGAGCCTGAATTTGAGATATAGACGGGTATAGAAGATGCATGCACATATCGACTTTGGACACTTAAAATATCGATTTTTAGCATGTTTTGAGCCTATATTTTGAAAAAATTCTAGCACTGAGTAGGCATGTACAGATCGCTTCTGGACCCCAAAATATCGAATTTTCGGGTGTTTTGAGGGTAAATTTGGGATATTAACGTGTACAGAAGATGGATTTTACATATCGACTTTTGGGCACCTGAGAGATCGATTTTCAGTATGTTTTGAGCATGTATTTTTAAAATACTCTAACTCGGAGTAGTCATGTACAGTTCGCTTCTGGGACCCCAAAATATCGAATTTTCGGGTGTTTTGGGCCTGAATTTGAGATATCGACTTTGGGCACCTAAAATATCGATTTTTAGCATGTTTAGGGCCTATATTTTAAAAATATTCTAGCACTAAGTAGGCATATACAGATCACTTCAGGGACCCCAAAATATCGAATTTTCGGGTGTTTTGAGCCTGAATTTGAGATATAAACGGGTACAGATGATGCATGCACATATCGACTTTGGACACTTAAAATATCGATTTTTAGCATGTTTTGAGCCTATATTTTGAAAAAATTCTAGCACTGAGTAGGCATGTACAGATCGCTTCTGGGACCCAAAAATATTGAATTTTCGGGTGTTTTGAGGTTGAATTTGGGATATAAACGGGTGCAGAAGATGCATACACATGTTGACTTTGGTCACCTAAAATATCGATTTTCAGCTTGTTTTGGGCCTGCATTTTGAAAATACTCAAACACGGAGTAAGCAAGTACAGATCGCTTCTGGGACCCCAAAATATCGAATTTTCGGGTGTTTTGAGCCTGAATTTGAGATATAAACGGGTACAGAAGATGCATCCACATATCGACTTTTGGGCACCTAAAAGATCGATTTTCAGTATGTTTTGGGCCTGTATATTGAAAATAATCTAACACGGAGTAGGGATGTACAGATCGCTTCAAGGACCCAAAAATACCGAATTTTCGGGTGTTTTGAGCAGGAATTTGAGATATAAACGGGTACAGAAGATGAATGCTTTTATTGACTTTGGGCACCTAAAATATCGATTTTCAGCATGTTTTGGGCCTGTATTTTGAAAATACTCTAACTAGGAGTAGGCATGTACAGATCGCTTCTGGGACCCTAAAATATCGAATTTTCGGGTGTTTTGAGCCTTAATTTGAGATATAAACGGGTACAGAAGATGCATGCACATATCGACTTTGGACACTTAAAATATCGATTTTTAGCATGTTTTAAGCCTTTATTTTGAAAACATTCTAGCACTGACTAGACATGTACAGATCGCTTCTGGGACCCAGAATTATCGAATTTTCGGGTGTTTTGATGTTGAATTTGAGATATAAACGAGTGCAGAAGATGCATACACATGTTCAATTTGGATACCTAAAATATCGATTTTTAGCATGTTTTGGGCCTGCATATGAGTAGGTATGTACAGATCGTTTCTGGGACCCCAAAATATCGAATTTTCGGGTGTTTGGAGCCTGAATTTGAGATATAAACGGGTACAAAAGATGCATGCACATATCGACTTTTGGGCACCTAAAAGATCGATTTTCAGTATGTTTTGGGCCTGTATTTTGAAAATACTCTAACACGGAGTAGGCATGTACAGTTCGCTTATGGGACCCTAAAATATCGAATTTTAGGGTGTTTTGGGCCTGAATTTGAGATATCGACTTTGGGCACATAAAATATCGATTTTTAGCATGTTTTGGGCTTATATTTTGAAAATATTCTAGCACTAAGTAGGCATGTACAGATCACTTCTGTTACCCCAAAATATCGAATTTTCGGGTGTTTTGAGCCTGAATTAGAGATATAGACGGGTACAGAAGATGCATGCACATATCGACTTTGGACACTTAAAATATCGATTTTTAGCATGTTTTGAGCCTTTATTTTGAAAAAATTCTAGCACTGAGTAGGCATGTACAGATCGCTTCTGGGACCCCAAAATATCGAATTTTCGGGTGTTTTGAGGTTAAATTTGGGATATTAACGGGTACAGAAGATGCATTTACATATCGACTTTTGGGCACCTAAAAGATCGATTTTCAGTATGTTTTGAGCCTGTATTTTGACAATACTCTAACACGGAGTAAGCAAGTACAGATCGCTTCTGGGACCCCAAAATATCGAATTTTCGGGTGTTTTGAGCCTGAATTTGAGATATAAACGGGTACAGAAGATGCATCCAAATATCGACTTTTGGGCACCTAAAAGATCGATTTTCAGTATGTGTTGGGCCTGTATATTGAAAATACTCTAACACGGAGTAGGCAGGTACAGATCGCTTCTGGGACTCCAAAATATCGAATTTTTGGGTGTTTATGGCCTGAATTTGAGATATCGACTTTAGGCACCTAAAATACCGATTTTTAGCATGTTTTGGGCCTATATATTGAATATATTCTAGCACCGAGTAGGCATGTACAGATCGCTTCTAGAACCCCAAAATATCGAATTTTTTCTGGTGTTTCGAGCCTGAATTTGAGATATAAACGGGTACAGAAGATGCATGCACATATCGACTTTTGGGCACCTAAAATATCGATTTTGAGCATGTTTTGGGTCTGTATCTTGAAAACATTCTAACTAGGAGTAGGGATGTACAGATCGCTTCTGGGACCCAAAAATACCGAATTTTCAGGTGTTTTGAGCCTGAATTTGAGATATAAACGGGTACAGAAGATGCAAGCACATATCGACTTTGGACACTTAAAATATCGATTTTCAGCATGTTTTGGGCCTGTATTTTGAAAACATTCTAGCACTAAGTAGGCATGTACAGATCGCTTCTGGGACCCCAAAATATCGAGTTTTTGGGTGTTTTGGACCTGAATTTGAGATATCGACTTTTGGCACCTAAAATATCGATTTTTAGCTTGTTTTGGGCCTATATTTTGAAAATATTCTAGCACTGAGTAGGCATGTACAGATCGCTTCTGGGACCCCAAAATACCGAATTTTCGGGTGTTTTGAGCCTGAATTTGAGATATAAACGGGTACAGAAGATGCATGCACATATCGACTTTTGGGCACCTAAAAGATCGATTTTCAGTATGTTTTGGGCCTGTATTTTGAAAATACTCTAACACGGAGTAGGCATTTACAGTTCGCTTCTGGGATCCCAAAATATCGAATTTTCGGCTGTTTTGGGCCTGAATTTGAAATATCGACTTTGGGCACCTAGAATATCGATTTTTAGCATGTTTTTGGCCTATTTTCTTGAAAATATTCTAGCACTGAGTAGGCATGTACAGATCGCTTCTGGGACCCCCAAATACCTAATTTTCGGGTGTTTTGAGCCTGAATTTGAGATATAAACGGGTACAGAAGATGCATGCACATATCGACTTTTGGGCACCTAAAATATCGATTTTGAGCATGTTTTGGGTCTGTATCTTGAAAACATTCTAACTAGGAGTAGGGATGTACAGATCGCTTCTGGGACCCAAAAATACCGAATTCTCGGGTGTTTTGAGCCTGAATTTGAGATATAAACGGGTACAGAAGATGCATGCACATATTGACTTTGGGCACCTAAAATATCGATTTTCAGCATGTTTTGGGCCTGTATTTTGAAAATACTCTAACTAGGAGTAGGCATGTACAGATCGCTTATGGGACCCCAAAATATCGAATTTTCGGGTGTTTTGAGCCTGAATTTGAGATATAAACGGGTACAGAAGATGCATCCACATATCGACTTTTGAGCACCTAAAAGATCGATTTTCAGTATGTTTTGGGCCTGTATATTGAAAATACTCTAACACGGAGTAGGCATGTACAGATCGCTTCTGGGACCCCAAAATATCGAATTTTCGGGTGTTTTTGGCCTGAATTTGTGATATCGACTTTGGGCACCTAAAATATCGATTTTTAGCATGTTTTGGGCCTATATTTTGAAAATATTCTAGCACTGAGTAGGCATGTACAGATCGCGTCTGGGACCCCAAAATATCGAATTTTCGGGTGTTTTGAGCCTGAATTTGAGATATAAACGGGAACAGAACATGCATGCACATATCGACTTTTGGGCACCTAAAAAATCGATTTTGAGCATGTTTTAGGTCTGTATCTTGAAAACATTCTAACTAGGAGTAGGGATGTACAGATCGCTTCTGGGACCCAAAAATACCGAATTTTCGGGTGTTTTGAGCCTGAATTTGAGATATAAACGGGTACAGAAGATGCATGCACATATCGACTTTGGACACTTAAAATATCGATTTTCAGCATGTTTTGGGCCTGTATTTTGAAAACATTCTAGCACTGATTAGGCATGTACAGATCGCTTCTGGGACCCCAAAATATCGAGTTTTTTTGTGTTTTGGACCTGAATTTGAGATATCGAATTTTGGCACATAAAACATCGATTTTTAGCATGATTTGGGCCTATATTTTGAAAATATTCTAGCACTGAGTAGGCATGTACAGATCGCTTCTGGGACCCCAAAATATCGAATTTTCGGGTGTTTTAAGCCTGAATTTGAGATATAAACGGGTACAGAAGATGTATGCACATATGGACTTTGGACACTTAAAATATCGATTTTTAGCATGTTTTGAGCCTATATTTTGAAAACATTCTAGCACTGACTAGACATGTACAGATCAATTCTGGAACCCAAAATTATCAAATTTTCTGGTGTTTTGAGGTTGAATTTGAGATATAAACGAGTGCAGAAGATGCATACACATGTTGACTTTGGGCACCTAAAATATCGATTTTCAGCATGTTTTCGGCCTGCATCTGAGTAGGCATGTACAGATCACTTCTGGGACCCCAAAATATCGAGTTTTTGGGTGTTTTGAGCCTGAATTTGAGATATAAACGGGTACAGAAGATGCATGCACATATCGACTTTTGGCCACCTAAAAGATCGATTTTCAGTATGTTTTGGGCCTGTATTTTGAAAATACTCTAACACGGAGTAGGCATGTACAGTTCGCTTCTGGGACCCCAAAATATCGAATTTTCGGGTGTTTTTAGCCTGAATTTGAGATATAAACGGGTACAGACGATGCATGCACATATCGACTTTTGGTCACCTAAAATATCGATTTTTATCATGTTTTGGGTCTGTATCTTGAAAACATTCTTTCTAGGAGTAGGGATGTCCAGATCGCTTCTAGGACCCAAAAATACCGAATTTTCGGGTGTTTTGAGCCTGAATTTGAGATATAAACGGGTACAGAAGATGCATGCACATATTGACTTTAGGCACCTAAAATATCGATTTTCAACATGTTTTGGGCCTGTATTTTGAAAATACTCTAACTAGGAGTAGGCATGTAAAGATCGCTTCTGGGACCCAAAAATATCGAATTTTCGGGTGTTTTGAGGTTAAATTTGGGATATAAACGCGTACAGAAGATGCATTTACATATCGACTTTTGGGCACATAAAAGATCGATTTTCAGCATGTTTTGAGCCTGTATTTTGAAAATATTCTAGCACTAAGAAGGCATGTACAGATCACTTCTGGGACTCCAAAATATCGAATTTTCGGGTGTTTTGAGCCTGAATTTGAGATATAAACGGGTTCAGACGATGCATGCACATATCGACTTTTGGTCACCTAAAATATCGATTTTGATCATGTTTTGGGTCTGTATCATGAAAACATTCTAACTAGGAGTAGGGATGTCCAGATCTCTTCTAGGACCCAAAAATACCGAATTTTCGGGTGTTTTGAGCCTGAATTTGAGATATAAACGGGTACAGATGATGCATGCACATATCGACATTGGACACTTAAAATATAGATTTTTAGCATGTTTTGAGCCTATATTCTGAAAAAATTCTAGCACTGAGTAGGCATGTACAGATCGCTTCTGGGACCCAAAAATATCGAATTTTTGGGTGTTTTGAGGTTAAATTTGGGATATAAACGGGTACAGAATATGAATTTACATATCGACTTTTGGGCACCTAAAAGATCGATTTTCAGTATGTTTTGAGCCTGTATTTTGACAATACTCTAACACGGAGTAAGCAAGTACAGATCGCTTCTGGGACCCCAAAATATCGAATTTTCGGGTGTTTTGAGCCTGAATTTGAGATATAAACGGGTACAGAAGATGCATCCAAATATCGACTTTTGGGCACCTAAAAGATCGATTTTCAGTATGTGTTGGGCCTGTATATTGAAAATAATCAAACACGGAGTAGGCAGGTACAGATCGCTTCTGGGACTCCAAAATATCGAATTTTTGGGTGTTTATGGCCTGAATTTGAGATATCGACTTTAGGCACCTAAAATACCGATTTTTAGCATGTTTTGGGCCTATATTTTGAATATATTCTAGCACCGAGTAGGCATGTACAGATCGCTTCTAGAACCCCAAAATATCGAATTTTTTCTGGTGTTTCGAGCCTGAATTTGAGATATAAACGGGTACAGAAGATGCATGCACATATCGACTTTTGGGCACCTAAAATATCGATTTTGAGCATGTTTTGGGTCTGTATCTTGAAAACATTCTAACTAGGAGTAGGGATGTACAGATCGCTTCTGGGACCCAAAAATACCGAATTTTCAGGTGTTTTGAGCCTGAATTTGAGATATAAACGGGTACAGAAGATGCAAGCACATATCGACTTTGGACACTTAAAATATCGATTTTCAGCATGTTTTGGGCCTGTATTTTGAAAACATTCTAGCACTAAGTAGGCATGTACAGATCGCTTCTGGGACCCCAAAATATCGAGTTTTTGGGTGTTTTGGACCTGAATTTGAGATATCGACTTTTGGCACCTAAAATATCGATTTTTAGCTTGTTTTGGGCCTATATTTTGAAAATATTCTAGCACTGAGTAGGCATGTACAGATCACTTCTGGGACCCTAAAATATCGAATTTAAGGGTGTTTTAAACATGAATTTGAGATATAAACGGGTACAAAAGATGCATGCACATATTGACTTTGGGCACCTAAAATATCGATTTTCAGCATGTTTTGGGCCTGTATTTTGAAAATACTCTAACTAGGAGTAGGCATGTACAGATCGCTTCTGGGACCCAAAAATATCGAATTTTCGGGTGTTTTGAGCCTGAATTTGAGATATAAACGGGTACAGATGATGCATGCACATATCGACTTTGGACACTTAAAACATCGATTTTTAGCATGTTTTGAGCCTATATTTTGAAAACATTCTAGCACTGACTAGACATGTACAGATCGCTTCTGGGACCCAAAATTATCAAATTTTCGGGTGTTTTGAGGTTGAATTTGAGATATAAACGAGTGCAGAAGATGCATACACATGTTGGCTTTGGGCACCTAAAATATCGATTTTCAGCATGTTTTGGGCCTGTATTTTGAAAATACTCAAACTAGGAGTAGGCATGTACAGATCGCTTTTGGGACCCAAAAATATCGAATTTTCGGGTGTTTTGAGGTTAAATTTGGGATATAAACGGGTACAGAAGATGCATTTACATATCAACTTTTGGGCACCTAAAAGATCGATTTTCAGTATGTTTTGAGCCTGTATTTTGAAAATACTCTAACACGGAGTAGGCATGTACAGTTCGCTTCAGGGACCCCAAAATATCGAATTTTCGGGTGTTTTGGGCCTGAATTTCAGATATAGACTTTGTGGACCTAAAATATCGATTTTTAGCATGTTTTGGGCCTATATTTTGAAAATATTCTAGCACTAAGTAGGCATGTACAGATCACTTCTGGGACTCCAAAATATTGAATTTTCGATTGTTTTGAGCATCAATTTGAGATATAAACGGGTACAGAAGATGCATGCACATATTGACTTTGGGCACCTAAAATATCGATTTTCAGCATGTTTTGGGCCTGTATTTTGAAAATACTCTAACTAGGAGTAGGCATGTACAGATCGATTCTGGGACCCAAAAATAGCGAATTTTCGGGTGTTTTGAGCCTGAATTTGAGATATAAACGGGTACAGAAGATGCATGCACATATCGACTTTGGACACTTAAAATATCGATTTTTAGCATGTTTTGAGCCTATATTTTGAAAACATTCTAGCACTGACTAGACATGTACAGATCGCTTCTGGGACCCAAAATTATCAAATTTTCTGGTGTTTTGAGGTTGAATTTGAGATATAAACGAGTGCAGAAGATGCATACACATGTTGACTTTGGGCACCTAAAATATCGATTTTCAGCATGTTTTGGGCCTGCATCTGAGTAGGCATGTACAGATCGCTTCTGGGACCCCAAAATATCGAATTTTCGGCTGTTTTGGGCCTGAATTTGAAATATCGACTTTGGGCACCTAGAATATCGATTTTTAGCATGTTTTTGGCATATTTTTTGAAAATATTCTAGCACTGAGTAGGCATGTACATATCGCTTCTGGGACCCCAAAATACCGAATTTTCGGGTGTTTTGATCCTGAATTTGAGATATAAACGGGTACAGAAGATGCATGCACATATCGACTTTTGGGCACCTAAAATATCGATTTTAAGCATGTTTTGGGTCTGTATCTTAAAAAAATATTCTAACTAGGAGTAGGGATGTACAGATCGCTTCTGGGACCCAAAAATACCGAATTTTCGGGTGTTTTGAGCCTGAATTTGAGATATAAACGGGTACAGAAGATGCATGCACATATTGACTTTGGGCACCTAAAATATCGATTTTCAGCATGTTTTGGGCCTGTATTTTGAAAATACTCTAACTAGGAGTAGGCATGTACAGATCGCTTATGGGACCCCAAAATATCGAATTTTCGGGTGTTTTTGGCCTGAATTTGTGATATCGACTTTGGGCACCTAAAATATCGATTTTTAGCATGTTTTGGGCCTATATTTTGAAAATATTCTAGCACTGAGTAGGCATGTACAGATCGCGTCTGGGACCCCAAAATATCGAATTTTAGGGTGTTTTGGACCTGAATTTGAGATATCGTCTTTGGGCACCTAAATTTCGATTTTTAGCATGTTTTGGGCCTATATTTTGAAAATATTCTAGCACTAAGTAGGCATGTACAGATCACTTCTGGGACCCCAAAATATCGAATTTTCGGGTGTTTTGAGCCTCAATTTGAGATATAAACGGGTACAGAAGATGCATCCACATATCGACTTTTGGGCACCTAAAAGATCGATTTTCAGTATGTGTTGGGCCTGTATATTGAAAATACTCTAACACGGAGTAGGCAGGTACAGATCGCTTCTGGGACTCCAAAATATCGAATTTTTGGGTGTTTATGGCCTGAATTTGAGATATCGACTTTAGGCACCTAAAATATCGATTTTTAGCATGTTTTGGGCCTATATTTTGAAAATATTCTAGCACCGAGTAGGCATGTACAGATCGCTTCTAGAACCCCAAAATATCGAATTTTCAGGTGTTTCGAGCCTGAATTTGAGATATAAACGTGTACAGAAGATGCATGCACATATCGACTTTTGGGCACCTAAAATATCGATTTTGAGCATGTTTTGGGTCTGTATCTTGAAAACATTCTAACTAGGAGTAGGGATGTACAGATCGCTTCTGGGACCCAAAAATACCGAATTTTCGGGTGTTTTGAGCCTGAATTTGAGATATAAACGGATACAGAAGATGCAAGCACATATCGACTTTGGACACTTAAAATATCGATTTTTAGCATGTTTTGGGCCTGTATTTTGAAAACATTCTAGCACTGAGTAGGCATGTACAGATCGCTTCTGGGACCCCAAAATATCGAGTTTTTGGGTGTTTTGGACCTGAATTTGAGATATCGACTTTGGGCACCTAAAATATCGATTTTTAGCTTGTTTTGGGCCTATATTTTGAAAATATTCTAGCACTGAGTAGTCATTTACAGATCGCTTCTGGGACCCCAAAATATCGAATTTTCGGGTGTTTTAAACCTGAATTTGAGATATAAACGGGTACAGAAGATGCATGCACATATTGACTTTGGGCACCTAAAATATCGATTTTCAGCATGTTTTGGGCCTGTATTTTGAAAATACTCTAACTAGGAGTAGGCATGTACAGATCGCTTCTGGGACCCAAAAATAGTGAATTTTCGGGTGTTTTGAGCCTGAATTTGAGATATAAACGGGTACAGATGATGCATGCACATATCGACTTTGGACACTTAAAACATCGATTTTTAGCATGTTTTGAGCCTATATTTTGAAAACATTCTAGCACTGACTAGACATGTACAGATCGCTTCTGGGACCCAAAATTATCAAATTTTCGGGTGTTTTGAGGTTGAATTTGAGATATAAACGAGTGCAGAAGATGCATACACATGTTGACTTTGGGCACCCAAAATATCGATTTTCAGCATGTTTTGGGCCTGTATTTTGAAAATACTCTAACTAGGAGTAGGCATGTACAGATCGCTTTTGGGACCCAAAAATATCGAATTTTCGGGTGTTTTGAGGTTAAATTTGGGATATAAACGGGTACAGAAGATGCATTTACATATCGACTTTTGGGCACCTAAAAGATCGATTTTCAGTATGTTTTGAGCCTGTATTTTGAAAATACTCTAACACGGAGTAGGCATGTACAGTTCGCTTCAGGGACCCCAAAATATCGAATTTTCGGGTGTTTTGGGCCTGAATTTGAGATATAGACTTTGGGGACCTAAAATATCGATTTTTAGCATGTTTTGGGCCTATATTTTGAAAATATTCTAGCACTAAGTAGGCATGTACAGATCACTTCTGGGACTCCAAAGTATTGAATTTTCGATTGTTTTGAGCCTCAATTTGAGATATAAACGGGTACAGAAGATGCATGCACATATTGACTTTGGGCACCTAAAATATCAATTTTCAGCATGTTTTGGGCCTGTATTTTGAAAATACTCTAACTAGGAGTAGGCATGTACAGATCGCTTCTGGGACCCAAAAATAGCGAATTTTCGGGTGTTTTTGGCCTGAATTTGAGATATCGACTTTGGGCACCTAAAATATCGATTTTTAGCATGTTTTGGGCCTATATTTTGAAAATATTCTAGCACAGAGTAGGCATGTACAGATCGCGTCTGGGACCCCAAAATATCGAATTTTTGGGTGTTTTGAGGTTAAATTTGGGATATAAACGGGTACAGAATATGAATTTACATATCGACTTTTGGGCACCTAAAAGATCGATTTTCAGTATGTTTTGAGCCTGTATTTTAAAAATACACTAATACGGAGTAGGCATGTACAGTTCGCTTCTGGGACCCCAAAATATCGAATTTTAGGGTGTTTTGGACCTGAATTTGAGATATCGTCTTTGGGCACCTAAAATATCGATTTTTAGCATGTTTTGGGCCTATATTTTGAAAATATTCTAGCACTAAGTAGGCATGTACAGATCACTTCTGGGACCCCAAAATATCGAATTTTCGGGTGTTTTGAGCCTCAATTTGAGATATAAACGGGTACAGAAGATGCATCCACATATCGACTTTTGGGCACCTAAAAGATCGATTTTCAGTATGTGTTGGGCCTGTATATTGAAAATACTCTAACACGGAGTAGGCAGGTACAGATCGCTTCTGGGACTCCAAAATATCGAATTTTTGGGTGTTTATGGCCTGAATTTGAGATATCGACTTTAGGCACCTAAAATATCGATTTTTAGCATGTTTTGGGCCTATATTTTGAAAATATTCTATCACCGAGTAGGCATGTACAGATCGCTTCTAGAACCCCAAAATATCGAATTTTCGGGTGTTTCGAGCCTGAATTTGAGATATAAACGGGTACAGAAGATGCATGCACATATCGACTTTTGGGCACCTAAAATATCGATTTTGAGCATGTTTTGGGTCTGTATCTTGAAAACATTCTAACTAGGAGTAGGGATGTACAGATCGCTTCTGGGACCCAAAAATACCGAATTTTCGGGTGTTTTGAGCCTGAATTTGAGATATAAACGGGTACAGAAGATGCAAGCACATATCGACTTTGGACACTTAAAATATCGATTTTTAGAATGTTTTGGGCCTGTATTTTGAAAACATTCTAGCACTGAGTAGGCATGTACAGATCGCTTCTGGGACCCCAAAATATCGAGTTTTTGGGTGTTTTGGACCTGAATTTGAGATATCGACTTTGGGCACCTAAAATATCGATTTTTAGCTTGTTTTGGGCCTATATTTTGAAAATATTCTAGCACTGAGTAGGCATTTACAGATCGCTTCTGGGACCCCAAAATATCGAATTTTCGGGTGTTTTAAACCTGAATTTGAGATATAAACGGGTACAGAAGATGCATGCACATATTGACTTTGGGCACCTAAAATATCGATTTTCAGCATGTTTTGGGCCTGTATTTTGAAAATACTCTAACTAGGAGTAGGCATGTACAGATCGCTTCTGGGACCCAAAAATAGTGAATTTTCGGGTGTTTTGAGCCTGAATTTGAGATATAAACGGGTACAGATGATGCATGCACATATCGACTTTGGACACTTAAAACATCGATTTTTAGCATGTTTTGAGCCTATATTTTGAAAACATTCTAGCACTGACTAGACATGTACAGATCGCTTCTGGGACCCAAAATTATCAAATTTTCGGGTGTTTTGAGGTTGAATTTGAGATATAAACGAGTGCAGAAGATGCATACACATGTTGACTTTGGGCACCTAAAATATCGATTTTCAGCATGTTTTGGGCCTGTATTTTTAAAATACTCTAACTAGGAGTAGGCATGTACAGATCGCTTTTGGGACCCAAAAATATCGAATTTTCGGGTGTTTTGAGGTTAAATTTGGGATATAAACGGGTACAGATGATGCATGCACATATCGACTTTGGACACTTAAAACATCGATTTTTAGCATGTTTTGAGCCTATATTTTGAAAACATTCTAGCACTGACTAGACATGTACAGATCGCTTCAGGGACCCAAAATTATCAAATTTTCGGGTGTTTTGAGGTTGAATTTGAGATATAAACGAGTGCAGAAGATGCATACACATGTTGACTTTGGGCACCCAAAATATCGATTTTCAGCATGTTTTGGGCCTGTATTTTGAAAATACTCTAACTAGGAGTAGGCATGTACAGATCGCTTTTGGGACCCAAAAATATCGAATTTTCGGGTGTTTTGAGGTTAAATTTGGGATATAAACGGGTACAGAAGATGCATTTACATATCGACTTTTGGGCACCTAAAAGATCGATTTTCAGTATGTTTTGAGCCTGTATTTTGAAAATACTCTAACACGGAGTAGGCATGTACAGTTCGCTTCAGGGACCCCAAAATATCGAATTTTCGGGTGTTTTGGGCCTGAATTTGAGATATAGACTTTGGGGACCTAAAATATCGATTTTTAGCATGTTTTGGGCCTATATTTTGAAAATATTCTAGCACTAAGTAGGCATGTACAGATCACTTCTGGGACTCCAAAATATTGAATTTTCGATTGTTTTGAGCCTCAATTTGAGATATAAACGGGTACAGAAGATGCATGCACATATTGACTTTGGGCACCTAAAATATCAATTTTCAGCATGTTTTGGGCCTGTATTTTGAAAATACTCTAACTAGGAGTAGGCATGTACAGATCGCTTCTGGGACCCAAAAATAGCGAATTTTCGGGTGTTTTTGGCCTGAATTTGAGATATCGACTTTGGGCACGTAAAATATCGATTTTTAGCATGTTTTGGGCCTATATTTTGAAAATATTCTAGCACAGAGTAGGCATGTACAGATCGCGTCTGGGACCCCAAAATATCGAATTTTTGGGTGTTTTGAGGTTAAATTTGGGATATAAACGGGTACAGAATATGAATTTACATATCGACTTTTGGGCACCTAAAAGATCGATTTTCAGTATGTTTTGAGCCTGTATTTTAAAAATACTCTAATACGGAGGAGGCATGTACAGTTCGCTTCTGGGACCCCAAAATATCGAATTTTAAGGTGTTTTGGACCTGAATTTGAGATATCGTCTTTGGGCACCTAAAATATCGATTTTTAGCATGTTTTGGGCCTATATTTTGAAAATATTCTAGCACTAAGTAGGCATGTACAGATCACTTCTGGGACCCCAAAATATCGAATTTTCGGGTGTTTTGAGCCTGAATTTGAGATATAAACGGGTACAGATGATGCATGCACATATCGACTTTGGACACTTAAAATATCGATTTTTAGCATGTTTTGAGCCTATATTTTGAAAAAATTCAAGCACTGATTAGGCATGTACAGATCGCTTCTGGGACCCCAAAATATCGAATTTTCTGGTGTTTTGAGGTTGAATTTGGGATATAAACGGATGCAGAAGATGCATACACATGTTGACTTTGGTCACCTAAAATATCGATTTTCAGCTTGTTTTGGGTCTGTATTTTGACAATACTCTAACACGGAGTAAGCAAGTACAGATCGCTTCTGGGACCTCAAAATATCGAATTTTCGGGTGTTTTGAGCCTCAATTTGAGATATAAACGGGTACAGAAGATGCATCCACATATCGACTTTTGGGCACCTAAAAGATCGATTTTCAGTATGTGTTGGGCCTGTATATTGAAAATACTCTAACACGGAGTAGGCAGGTACAGATCGCTTCTGGGACTCCAAAATATCGAATTTTTGGGTGTTTATGGCCTGAATTTGAGATATCGACTTTAGGCACCTAAAATATCGATTTTTAGCATGTTTTGGGCCTATATTTTGAAAATATTCTATCACCGAGTAGGCATGTACAGATCGCTTCTAGAACCCCAAAATATCGAATTTTCCGGTGTTTCGAGCCTGAATTTGAGATATAAACGGGTACAGAAGATGCATGCACATATCGACTTTTGGACACCTAAAATATCGATTTTGAGCATGTTTTGGGTCTGTATCTTGAAAACATTCTAACTAGGAGTAGGGATGTACAGATCGCTTCTGGGACCCAAAAACACCGAATTTTCGGGTGTTTTGAGCCTGAATTTGAGATATAAACGGGTACAGAAGATGCAAGCACATATCGACTTTGGACACTTAAAATATCGATTTTCAGCATGTTTTGGGCCTGTATTTTGAAAACATTCTAGCACTGAGTAGGCATGTACAGATCGCTTCTGGGACCCCAAAATATCGAGTTTTTGGGTGTTTCGGACCTGAATTTGAGATATCGACTTTGGGCACCTAAAATATCGATTTTTAGCTTGTTTTGGGCCTATATTTTGAAAATATTCTAGCACTGAGTAGGCATTTACAGATCGCTTCTGGGACCCCAAAATATCGAATTTTCGGGTGTTTTAAACCTGAATTTGAGATATAAACGGGTACAGAAGATGCATGCACATATTGACTTTGGGCACCTAAAATATCGATTTTCAGCATGTTTTGGGCCTGTATTTTGAAAATACTCTAACTAGGAGTAGGCATGTACAGATCGCTTCTGGGACCCAAAAATAGCGAATTTTCGGGGGTTTTGAGCCTGAATTTGAGATATAAACGGGTACAGATGATGCATGCACATATCGACTTTGGACACATAAAACATCGATTTTTAGCATGTTTTGAGCCTATATTTTGAAAACATTCTAGCACTGACTAGACATGTACAGATAGCTTCTGGGACCCAAAATTATCAAATTTTCGGGTGTTTTGAGGTTGAATTTGAGATATAAACGAGTGCAGAAGATGCATACACATGTTGACTTTGGGCACCTAAAATATCGATTTTCAGCATGTTTTGGGCCTGTATTTTGAAAATACTCTAACTAGGAGTAGGCATGTACAGATCGCTTTTGGGACCCAAAAATATCGAATTTTCGGGTGTTTTGAGGTTAAATTTGGGATATAAACGGGTACAGAAGATGCATTTACATATCGACTTTTGGGCACCTAAAATATCGATTTTCAGCATGTTTTGGGCCTGTATTTTGAAAATACTCTAACTAGGAGTAGGCATGTACAGATCGCTTTTGGGACCCAAAAATATCGAATTTTCGGGTGTTTTGAGGTTAAATTTGGGATATAAACGGGTACAGAAGATGCATTTACATATCGACTTTTGGGCACCTAAAAGATCGATTTTCAGTATGTTTTGAGCCTGTATTTTGAAAATACTCTAACACGGAGTAGGCATGTACAGTTCGCTTCAGGGACCCCAAAATATCGAATTTTCGGGTGTTTTGGGCCTGAATTTGAGATATAGACTTTGGGGACCTAAAATATCGATTTTTAGCATGTTTTGGGCCTATATTTTGAAAATATTCTAGCACTAAGTAGGCATGTACAGATCACTTCTGGGACTCCAAAATATTGAATTTTCGATTGTTTTGAGCCTCAATTTGAGATATAAACGGGTACAGAAGATGCTTGCACATATTGACTTTGGGCACCTAAAATATCGATTTTCAGCATGTTTTGGGCCTGTATTTTGAAAATACTCTAACTAGGAGTAGGCATGTACAGATCGCTTCTGGGACCCAAAAATAGCGAATTTTTGGGTGTTTTGAGCCTGAATTTGAGATATAAACGGGTACAGAAGATGCATGCACATATCGACTTTGGACACTTAAAATATCGATTTTTAGCATGTTTTGAGCCTATATTTTGAAAACATTCTAGCACTGACTAGACATGTACAGATCGCTTCTGGGACCCAAAATTATCAAATTTTCGGGTGTTTTGAGGTTGAATTTGAGATATAAACGAGTGCAGAAGATGCATACACATGTTGACTTTGGGCACCTAAAATATCGATTTTCAGCATGTTATGGGCCTGCATCTGAGTAGGCATGTACAGATCGCTTCTGGGACCCCAAAATATCGAATTTTCGGGTGTTTGGAGCCTGAATTTGAGATATAAACGGGTACAGAAGATGCATGCACATATCGACTTTTGGCCACCTAAAAGATCGATTTTCAGTATGTTTTGGCCCTGTATTTTGAAAATACTCTAACACGGAGTAGGCATGTACAGTTCGCTTCTGGGATCCCAAAATATCGAATTTTCGGCTGTTTTGGGCCTGAATTTGAAATATCGACTTTGGGCACCTAGAATATCGATTTTTAGCATGTTTTTGGCCTATTTTTTGAAAATATTCTAGCACTGAGTAGGCATGTACAGATCGCTTCTGGGATCCCAAAATACCGAATTTTCGGGTGTTTTGAGCCTGAATTTGAGATATAAACGGGTACAGAAGATGCATGCACATATCGACTTTTGTGCACCTAAAATATCGATTTTGAGCATGTTTTGGGTGTGTATCTTGAAAACATTCTAACTAGGAGTAGGGATGTACAGATCGCTTCTGGGACCCAAAAATACCGAATTTTCGGGTGTTTTGAGCCTGAATTTAAGATATAAACGGGTACAGAAGATGCATGCACATATTGACTTTGGGCACCTAAAATATCGATTTTCAGCATGTTTTGGGCCTGTATTTTGAAAATACTCTAACTAGGAGTAGGCATGTACAGATCGCTTATGGGACCCAAAAATATCGAATTTTCGGGTGTTTTGAGCCTCAATCTGAGATATAAACGGGTACATAAGATGCATCCACATATCGACTTTTGAGCACCTAAAAGATCGATTTTCAGTATGTTTTGGGCCTGTATATTGAAAATACTCTAACACGGAGTAGGCATGTACAGATCGCTTCTGGGACCCCAAAATATCGAATTTTCGGGTGTTTTTGGCCTGAATTTGTGATATAGACTTTGGGCACCTAAAATATCGATTTTTAGCATGTTTTGGGCCTATATTTTGAAAATATTCTAGCACTGAGTAGGCATGTACAGATCGCGTCTGGGACCCCAAAATATCGAATTTTCGGGTGTTTTGAGCCTGAATTTGAGATATAAACGGGTACAGAAGATGCATGCACATATCGACTTTTGGGCACCTAAAAAATCGATTTTGAGCATGTTTTAGGTCTGTATCTTGAAAACATTCTAACTAGGAGTAGGGATGTACAGATCGCTTCTGGGACCCAAAAATACCGATTTTTCGGGTGTTTTGAGCCTGAATTTAAGATATAAACGGGTACAGAAGATGCATGCACATATCAACTTTGGACACTTAAAATATCGATTTTCAGCATGTTTTGGGCCTGTATTTTGAAAACATTCTAGCACTGAGTAGGCATGTATAGATCGCTTCTGGGACCCCAAAATATCGAGTTTTTGGGTGTTTTGGACCTGAATTTGAGATATCGAATTTTGGCACCTAAAATATCGATTTTTAGCATGATTTGGGCCTATATTTTGAAAATATTCTAGCACTGAGTAGGCATGTACAGATCGCTTCTGGGACCCCAAAATATCGAATTTTCGGGTGTTTTAAGCCTGAATTTGAAATATAAACGGGTACAGAAGATGCATGCACATATGGACTTTGGACACTTAAAATATCGATTTTTAGCATGTTTTGAGCCTATATTTTGAAAACATTCTAGCACTGACTAGACATGTACAGATCGCTTCTGGAACCCAAAATTATCAAATTTTATGGTGTTTTGAGGTTGAATTTGAGATTTAAACGAGTGCAGAAGATACATACACATGTTGACTTTGGGCACCTAAAATATCGATTTTCAGCATGTTTTGGGCCTGCATCTGAGTAGGCATGTACAGATCACTTCTGGGACCACTAAATATCGAATTTTCGGGTGTTTAGAGCCTCAATTTGAGATATAAACGGGTACAGTAGATGCATGCACATATCGACTTTTGGGCACCTAAAAGATCGATTTTCAGTATGTTTTGGGTCTGTATTTTGAAAATACTCTAACACGGAGTAGGCATGTACAGTTCGCTTCAGGGACCCCAAAATATCGAATTTTCGGGTGTTTTGGGCCTGAATTTGAGATATCGACTTTGGGGACCTAAAATATCGATTTTTAGCATGTTTTGGGCCTATATTTTGAAAATATTCTAGCACTAAGTAGGCATGTACAGTTCACTTCTGGGACCCCAAAATATCGAATTTTCGGGGGTTTTGAGCCTGAATTTGAGATATAAACGGGTACAGATGATGCATGAACATATCGACTTTGGACACTTAAAATATCGATTTTTAGCATGTTTTGAGCCTATATTTTGAAAAAATTCTAGCACTGAGTAGGCATGTACAGTTGGCTTCTGGGACCTAAAAATATCGAATTTTCGAGTGTTTTGAGGTTGAATTTGGGATATAAACGGATGCAGAAGATGCATACACACGTTGACTTTGGTCACCTAAAATATCGATTTTCAGCTTGTTTTGGGCCTTTATTTTGACAATACTCTAACACGGAGTAAGCAAGTACAGATCGCTTCTGGGACCCCAAAATATCGAATTTTCGGGTGTTTTGAGCCTGAATTTGAGATATAAACGGTTACAGAAGATGCATCCACATATCGACTTTTGGGCACCTAAAAGATCGATTTTCAGTATGTTTTGGGCCTGTATATTGAAAATACTCTAACACGGAGTAGGCAGGTACAGATCGCTTCTGGGACTCCAAAATATCGAATTTTTGGGTGTTTATGGCCTGAATTTGAGATATCGACTTTAGGCACCTAAAATATCGATTTTTAGCATGTTTTGGGCCTATATTTTGAAAATATTCTAGCACTGAGTAGGCATGTACACATCGCTTCTGGGACCAAAAATATCGAATTTTCGGGTGTTTTGAGCCTGAATTTGAGATATAAACGGGTACAGAAGATGCATTCACATATCGACGTTTGGGCACCTAAAATATCGATTTTGAGCATGTTTTGGGTCTGAATCTTGAAAACATTCTAACTAGGAGTAGGGATGTACAGATCGCTTCTGGGACCCAAAAATACCGAATTTTCGGGTGTTTTGAGCCTGAATTTGAGATATAAACGGGTACAGAAGATGCATGCACATATCGACTTTGGACACGTAAAATATCGATTTTCAGCATGTTTTGGGCCTGTATTTTGAAAACATTCTAGCACTGAGTAGGCATGTACAGATCGCTTCTGGGACCCCAAAATATCGAGTTTTTGGGTGTTTTGGACCTGAATTTGAGATATCGACTTTGGGCACCTAAAATATCGATTTTTAGCTTGTTTTGGGCCTATATTTTGAAAATATTCTAGCACTGAGTAGGCATGTACAGATCGGTTCTGGGACCCCAAAATATCGAATTTTCGGGTGTTTTAAGCCTGAATTTGAGATATAAACGGGTACAGAAGATGCATGCACATATTGGCTTTGGGCACCTAAAATATCGATTTTCAGCATGTTTTGGGCCAGTATTTTGAAAATACTCTAACTAGGAGTAGGCATGTACAGATCGCTTCTGGGACCCAAAAATATCGAATTTTCGGGTGTTTTGAGCCTGAATTTGAGATATAAACGGGTACAGAAGATGCATGCACATATCGACTTTGGACACTTAAAATATCGATTTTTAGCATGTTTTAAGCCTATATTTTGAAAACATTCTAGCACTGACTAGACATGTACAGATCGCTTCTGGGACCCCAAATTATCAAATTTTCGGGTGTTTTGAGGTTGAATTTGAGATATAAACGAGTGCAGAAGATGCATACACATGTTGACTTTGGGCACATAAAATATCGATTTTCAGCATGTTTTGAGCCTGCATCTGAGTAGGCATGTACAGATCGCTTCTGGGACCCAAAAATATCGAATTTTCGGGTGTTTGGAGCCTGAATTTGAGATATAAACGGGTACAGAAGATGCATGCACATATCGACTTTTGGCCACCTAAAAGATCGATTTTCAGTATGTTTTGGGCCTGTATTTTGAAAATACTCTAACACGGAGTAGGCATGTTCAGTTCGCTTCTGGGACCCCAAAATATCGCATTTTCGGCTGTTTTGGGCCTGAATTTGAAATATCGACTTTGGGCACCAAAAATATCGATTTTTAGCATGTTTTGGGCCTATTTTTTGAAAATATTCTAGCACTGAGTAGGCATTTACAGATCGCTTCTGGGACCCCAAAATACCGAATTTTCGGGTGTTTTGAGCTTGAATTTGAGATATAAACGGGTACAGAAGATGCATGCACATATCGACTTTTGGGCACCTAAAATATCGATTTTGAGCATGTTTTGGGTCTGTATCTTGAAAACATTATAACTAGGAGTAGGGATGTACAGATCGCTTCTAGGACCCAAAAATACCGAATTTTCGGGTGTTTTGAGCCTGAATTTGAGATATAAACGGGTACAGAAGATACATGCACATATTGACTTTGGGCACATAAAATATCGATTTTTAGCATGTTTTGGGCCTATATTTTGAAAATATTCTAGCACAGAGTAGGCATGTACAGATCGCGTCTGGGACCCCAAAATATCGAATTTTCGGGTATTTTGGACCTGAATTTGAGATATCGAATTTTGGCACCTAAAATATCGATTTTTAGCATGATTTGGGCCTATATTTTGAAAATATTCTAGCACTGAGTAGGCATGTACAGATCGCTTCTGGGACCCCAAAATATCGAATTTTCGGGTGTTTTAAGCCTGAATTTGAAATATAAACGGGTACAGAAGATGCATGCACATATGGACTTTGGACACTTAAAATATCGATTTTTAGCATGTTTTGAGCCTATATTTTGAAAACATTCTAGCACTGACTAGACATGTACAGATCGCTTCTGGAACCCAAAATTATCAAATTTTATGGTGTTTTGAGGTTGAATTTGAGATTTAAACGAGTGCAGAAGATACATACACATGTTGACTTTGGGCACCTAAAATATCGATTTTCAGCATGTTTTGGGCCTGCATCTGAGTAGGCATGTACAGATCACTTCTGGGACCACTAAATATCGAATTTTCGGGTGTTTAGAGCCTCAATTTGAGATATAAACGGGTACAGTAGATGCATGCACATATCGACTTTTGGGCACCTAAAAGATCGATTTTCAGTATGTTTTGGGTCTGTATTTTGAAAATACTCTAACACGGAGTAGGCATGTACAGTTCGCTTCAGGGACCCCAAAATATCGAATTTTCGGGTGTTTTGGGCCTGAATTTGAGATATCGACTTTGGGGACCTAAAATATCGATTTTTAGCATGTTTTGGGCCTATATTTTGAAAATATTCTAGCACTAAGTAGGCATGTACAGTTCACTTCTGGGACCCCAAAATATCGAATTTTCGGGGGTTTTGAGCCTGAATTTGAGATATAAACGGGTACAGATGATGCATGAACATATCGACTTTGGACACTTAAAATATCGATTTTTAGCATGTTTTGAGCCTATATTTTGAAAAAATTCTAGCACTGAGTAGGCATGTACAGTTGGCTTCTGGGACCTAAAAATATCGAATTTTCGAGTGTTTTGAGGTTGAATTTGGGATATAAACGGATGCAGAAGATGCATACACACGTTGACTTTGGTCACCTAAAATATCGATTTTCAGCTTGTTTTGGGCCTTTATTTTGACAATACTCTAACACGGAGTAAGCAAGTACAGATCGCTTCTGGGACCCCAAAATATCGAATTTTCGGGTGTTTTGAGCCTGAATTTGAGATATAAACGGTTACAGAAGATGCATCCACATATCGACTTTTGGGCACCTAAAAGATCGATTTTCAGTATGTTTTGGGCCTGTATATTGAAAATACTCTAACACGGAGTAGGCAGGTACAGATCGCTTCTGGGACTCCAAAATATCGAATTTTTGGGTGTTTATGGCCTGAATTTGAGATATCGACTTTAGGCACCTAAAATATCGATTTTTAGCATGTTTTGGGCCTATATTTTGAAAATATTCTAGCACTGAGTAGGCATGTACACATCGCTTCTGGGACCAAAAATATCGAATTTTCGGGTGTTTTGAGCCTGAATTTGAGATATAAACGGGTACAGAAGATGCATTCACATATCGACGTTTGGGCACCTAAAATATCGATTTTGAGCATGTTTTGGGTCTGAATCTTGAAAACATTCTAACTAGGAGTAGGGATGTACAGATCGCTTCTGGGACCCAAAAATACCGAATTTTCGGGTGTTTTGAGCCTGAATTTGAGATATAAACGGGTACAGAAGATGCATGCACATATCGACTTTGGACACGTAAAATATCGATTTTCAGCATGTTTTGGGCCTGTATTTTGAAAACATTCTAGCACTGAGTAGGCATGTACAGATCGCTTCTGGGACCCCAAAATATCGAGTTTTTGGGTGTTTTGGACCTGAATTTGAGATATCGACTTTGGGCACCTAAAATATCGATTTTTAGCTTGTTTTGGGCCTATATTTTGAAAATATTCTAGCACTGAGTAGGCATGTACAGATCGGTTCTGGGACCCCAAAATATCGAATTTTCGGGTGTTTTAAGCCTGAATTTGAGATATAAACGGGTACAGAAGATGCATGCACATATTGGCTTTGGGCACCTAAAATATCGATTTTCAGCATGTTTTGGGCCAGTATTTTGAAAATACTCTAACTAGGAGTAGGCATGTACAGATCGCTTCTGGGACCCAAAAATATCGAATTTTCGGGTGTTTTGAGCCTGAATTTGAGATATAAACGGGTACAGAAGATGCATGCACATATCGACTTTGGACACTTAAAATATCGATTTTTAGCATGTTTTAAGCCTATATTTTGAAAACATTCTAGCACTGACTAGACATGTACAGATCGCTTCTGGGACCCCAAATTATCAAATTTTCGGGTGTTTTGAGGTTGAATTTGAGATATAAACGAGTGCAGAAGATGCATACACATGTTGACTTTGGGCACATAAAATATCGATTTTCAGCATGTTTTGAGCCTGCATCTGAGTAGGCATGTACAGATCGCTTCTGGGACCCAAAAATATCGAATTTTCGGGTGTTTGGAGCCTGAATTTGAGATATAAACGGGTACAGAAGATGCATGCACATATCGACTTTTGGCCACCTAAAAGATCGATTTTCAGTATGTTTTGGGCCTGTATTTTGAAAATACTCTAACACGGAGTAGGCATGTTCAGTTCGCTTCTGGGACCCCAAAATATCGCATTTTCGGCTGTTTTGGGCCTGAATTTGAAATATCGACTTTGGGCACCTAAAATATCGATTTTTAGCATGTTTTGGGCCTATTTTTTGAAAATATTCTAGCACTGAGTAGGCATTTACAGATCGCTTCTGGGACCCCAAAATACCGAATTTTCGGGTGTTTTGAGCTTGAATTTGAGATATAAACGGGTACAGAAGATGCATGCACATATCGACTTTTGGGCACCTAAAATATCGATTTTGAGCATGTTTTGGGTCTGTATCTTGAAAACATTATAACTAGGAGTAGGGATGTACAGATCGCTTCTAGGACCCAAAAATACCGAATTTTCGGGTGTTTTGAGCCTGAATTTGAGATATAAACGGGTACAGAAGATACATGCACATATTGACTTTGGGCACATAAAATATCGATTTTTAGCATGTTTTGGGCCTATATTTTGAAAATATTCTAGCACAGAGTAGGCATGTACAGATCGCGTCTGGGACCCCAAAATATCGAATTTTCGGGTATTTTGAGCCTGAATTTGAGATATAAACGGGTACAGAAGATGAATGCACATATCGACTTTTGGGCACCTAAAAAATCGATTTTGAGCATGTTTTGGGTCTGTATCTTGAAAACATTCTAACTAGGAGTAGGGATGTACAGATCGCTTCTGGGACCCAAAAATACCGAATTTTCGGGTGTTTTGAGCCGGAATTTGAGATATAAACGGGTACAGAAGATGCATGCAGATATCGACTTTGGACACTTAAAATATCGATTTTCAGCATGTTTTGGGCCTGTATTTTGAAAACATTCTAGTACTGAGTAGGCATGTACAGATCGCTTCTGGGACCCCAAAATATCGAGTTTTTGGGTGTTTTGGATCTGAATTTGTGATATCGAATTTTGGCACCTAAAATATAGATTTTTGGCATTATTTGGGCCTATATTTTGAAAATATTCTAGCACTGAGTAGGCATGTACAGATCGCTTCTGGGACCCAAAAATACCGAATTTTCGGGTGTTTTGAGCCTGAATTTGAGATATAAACGGGTACAGAAGATCCATGCACATATCGACTTTGGACACTTAAAATATCGATTTTTAGCATGTTTTGAGCCTTTATTTTGAAAATATTCTAGCACTGACAAGACATGTACAGATCGCTTCTGGGACCCAAAATTATCAAATTTTCGGGTGTTTTGAGGTTGAATTTGAGATATAAACGAGTGCAGAAGATGCATACACAAGTTGACTTTGGGCACCTAAAATATCGATTTTCAGCATGTTTTGGGCCTGCATCTTAGTAGGCATGTACAGATCGCTTCTGGGACCCCAAAATATCGAATTTTTGGGTGTTTGGAGCCTGAATTTGAGATATAAACGGATACAGAAGATGCATGCACATATCGACTTTTGGCCACCTAAAAGATCGATTTTCAGTATGTTTTGGGCCTGTATTTTGAAAATACTCTAACACGGAGTAGGCATGTACAGTTCGCTTCTGGGACCCCAAAATATCGAATTTTCGGGTGTTTTGGGCCTAAATTTAAGATATATCGACTTTGGGCACCTAAAATATCGATTTTCAGCATGTTTTGGGCCTATTTTTTTAAAATATTCTAGCACTGAGTAGGCATGTACAGATCGCTTCTGGGACCCCAAAATACCGAATTTTAGTGTGTTTTGAGCTTGAATTTGAGATATATAAGGGTACAGAAGATTCATGCACATATCGACTTTTGGGCACCTAAAACATCGATTTTGAGCATGTTTTGGGTCTGTATCTTGAAAACATTATAACTAGGAGTAGGGATGTACAGATCGCTTCTAGGACCCAAAAATGCCGAATTTTCGGGTGTTTTGAGCCTGAATTTGAGATATAAACGGGTACAGAAGATACATGCACATATTGACTTTGGGCACCTAAAATATCGATTTTCAGCATGATTTGGGCCTGTATTTTGAAAATACTCTAACTAGGAGTAGGCATGTACAGATCGCTTATGGGACCCAAAAATATCGAATTTTTGGGTATTTTGAGCCTGAATTTGAGATATAAACGGGTACAAAAGATGCATCCACATATCGACTTTTGGGCACCTAAAAGATCGATTTTCAGTATGTTTTGGGCCTGTATATTGAAAATACTCTAACACGGAGTAGGCATGTACAGATCGCTTCTGGGACCCCAAAATATCGAATTTTCGGGTGTTTTTGGCCTGAATTTGAGATATCGACTTTGCTCACATAAAATATCGATTTTTAGCATGTTTTGGGCCTATATTTTGAAAATATTCTAGCATAGAGTAGGCATGTACAGATCGCTTCTGGGACCCCAAAATATCGAATTTTCGGGTGTTTTGAGCCTGAATTTGAGATATAAACGGGTACAGAAGATGCATGCACATATCGACTTTTGTGCACCTAAAAAATCGATTTTGAGCATGTTTTGGGTCTGTATCTTGAAAACATTCTAACTAGGAGTAGGGATGTACAGATCGCTTCTGGGACCCAAAAATACCGAATTTTCGGGTGTTTTGAGCTTTAATTTGAGATATAAACGGGTACAGAAGATGCATGCACATATCGACTTTGGACACTTAAAATATCGATTTTCAGCATGTTTTGGGCCTGTATTTTGAAAACATTCTAGCACTCAGTAGGCATGTACAGATCGCTTCTGGGACACCAAAATATCGAGTTTTTGGGTGTTTTGGACCTGAATTTGAGATATCGAATTTTGGCACTTAAAATATAGATTTTTAGCATGATTTGGGCCTATATTTTGAAAATATTCTAGCACTGAGTAGGCATGTACAGATCGCTTCTGGGACCCAAAAATATCGAATTTTCGGGTGTTTTGAGTTTGAATTTGAGATATAAACGAGTGCAGAAGATGCATACACATGTTGACTTTGGGCACCTAAAATATCGATTTTCAGCATGTTTTGGGCCTGCATCTTAGTAGGCATGTAAAGATCGCTTCTGGGACCACAAAATATCGAATTTTTGGGAGTTTGGAGCCTCAATTTGAGATATAAACGGGTACAGAAGATGCATGCACATATCGACTTTTGGGCACCTAAAAGATCGATTTTCAGTATGTTTTGGGCCTGTATTTTGAAAATACTCTAACACGGATTAGGCATGTACAGTTAGCTTCTGGGACCCCAAAATATCGAATTTTCGGGTGTTTTGGGCCTGAATTTGAAATATCGACTTTGGGCACCTAAAATATCAATTTTTAGCATGTTTTGGGCCTATATTTTGAAAATATTCTAGCACTGAGTAGGCATGTACAGATCGCTTCTGGGACCCCAAAATATCGAATTTTCGGGTGTTTTGAGCCTGAATTTGAGATATAAACGGGTACAGACGATGCATGCACATATCGACTTTTGGTCACCTAAAATATCGATTTTGAGCATGTTTTGGGTCTGTATCTTGAAAACATTCTAACTAGGAGTAGGGATGTACAGATCGCTTCTATGACCCAAAAATACCGAATTTTCGGGTGTTTTGAGCCTGAATTTGAGATATAAACGGGTACAGAAGATGCATGCACATATTGACTTTAGGCACCTAAAATATCGATTTCCAGCATGTTTTGGGCCTATATTTTGAAAATACTCTAACTAGGAGTAGGCATGTACAGATCGCTTATGGGATCCAAAAATATCGAATTTTCGGGTGTTTTGAGGTTAAATTTGGGATATAAACGGGTACAGAAGATGCATTTACATATCGACTTTTGGGCACCTAAAAAATCGATTTTCAGTATGTTTTGAGCCTGTATTTTGAAAATACTCTAACACGGAGTAGGCATGTACAGTTCGCTTCAAGGACCCCAAAATATCGAATTTTTGGGTGTTTTGGGCCAGAATTTGAGATATCGACTTTGGGGACCTAAAATATCGATTTTTAGCATGTTTTGGGCCTATATTTTGAAAATATTCTAGCACTAAGTAGGCATGTACAGATCACTTCTGGGACTCCAAAATATCGAATTTTCGGGTGTTTTGAGCCTGAATTTAAGATATAAACGGGTACAGATGATGCTTGCACACATAGACTTTGGACACTTAAAATATAGATTTTTAGCATGTTTTGAGCCTGTATTTTGAAAAAATTCTAGCACTGAGTAGGCATGTACAGATCGCTTCTGGAACCCAAAAATATCGAATTTTTGGGTGTTTTGAGGTTAAATTTGGGATATATACGGGTACAGAAGATGCATTTACATATCGACTTTTGGGCACCTAAAAGATCGATTTTCAGTATGTTTTGAGCCTGTATTTTGAAAATACTCTGACACGGAGTTGGCATGTACAGTTCGCTTCTGGGACCCCAAAATATCGAATTTTAGGGTGTTTTGGACCTGAATTTGAGATATCGACTTTGGGGACCTAAAATATCGATTTTTAGCATGTTTTGGGCCTATATTTTGAAAATATTTTAGCACTAAGTAGGCATGTACAGATCACTTCTGGGACCCCAAAATATCTAATTTTCGGGTGTTTTGAGCCTGAATTTGAGATATAAACGGGTACAGATGATGCATGAACATATCGACTTAGAACACTTAAAATATCGATTTTTAGCATGTTTTGAGCCTATATTTTGAAAAAATTCTAGCACTGAGTAGGCATGTACAGTTGGCTTCTGGGACCCAAAAATATCGAATTTTCGAGTGTTTTGAGGTTGAATTTGAGATATAAACGGATGCAGAAGATGCATACACATGTTGACTATGGTCACCTAAAATATCGATTTTCAGCTTGTTTTGGGCCTTTATTTTGACAATACTCTAACACGGAGTAAGCAAGTACAGATCGCTACTGGGACCCCAAAATATCGAATTTTCGGGTGTTTTGAGCCTGAATTTGAGATATAAACGGGTACAGAAGATGCATCCACATATCGACTTTGGAAACTTAAAATATCGATTTTCAGCATGTTTTGGGCCTGTATTTTCAAAACATTCTAGCACTGAGTAGGCATGTACAGATCGCTTCTGGGACCCCAAAATATCGAGTTTTTGGGTGTTTTGGACCTGAATTTGAGATATCGACTTTGGGCACCTAAAATATCGATTTTTAGCTTGTTTTGGGCCTATATTTTGAAAATATTCTAGCACTGAGTAGGCATGTACAGATCGGTTCTGGGACCCCAAAATATCGAATTTTCGGGTGTTTTAAGCCCGAATTTGAGATATAAACGGGTACAGAAGATGCATGCACATATTGACTTTGGGCACCTAAAATATCGATTTTCAGCATGTTTTGGGCCTGTATTTTGATAATACTCTAACTAGGAGTAGGCATGTACAGATCGCTTCTGGGACCCTAAAATATCGAATTTTCGGGTGTTTTGAGCCTGAATTTGAGATATAAACGGGTACAGAAGATGCATGCACATATCGACTTTGGACACTTAAAATATCGATTTTTAGCATGTTTTGAGCCTATATTTTGAAAACATTCTAGCACTGACTAGACATGTACAGATCGCTTCTGGGACCCAAAATTATCAAATTTTCGGGTGTTTTGAGGTTGAATTTGAGATATAAACGAGTGCAGAAGATGCATACACATGTTGACTTTGGGCACATAAAATATCGATTTTCAGCATGTTTTGGGCCTGCATCTGAGTAGGCATGTACAGTTTGCTTCTGGGACCCAAAAATATCGAATTTTCGGGTGTTTGGAGCCTGAATTTGAGATATAAACGGGTACAGAAGATGCATGCACATATCGACTTTTGGCCACCTAAAATATCGGTTTTCAGTATGTTTTGGGCCTGTATTTTGAAAATACTCTAACAAGGAGTAGGCATGTACAGTTCGCTTCTGGGACCCCAAAATATCGAATTTTCGGCTGTTTTGGGCCTGAATTTGAAATATCGACTTTGGGCACCTAAAATATCAATTTTTAGCATGTTTTGGGCCTATTTTTTGAAAATATTCTAGCACTGAGTAGGCATGTACAGATCGCTTCTGGGACCCCAAAATACCGAATTTTCGGGTGTTTTGAGCTTGAATTTGAGATATAAACGGGTACAGAAGATGCATGCACATATCGACTTTTGGTCCCTAAAATATCGATTTTGAGCATGTTTTGGGTCTATATCTTGAAAACATTCTAACTTGGAGTAGGGATGTACAGATAGCTTCTAGGACCCAAAAATACCGAATTTTCGGGTGTTTTGAGCCTGAATTTGATATATAAACGGGTACAGAAGATGCATGCACATATTGACTTTGGGCACCTAAAATATCGATTTACAGCATGTTTTGGGCCTGTATTTTGAAAATACTCTAACTAGGAGTAGGCATGTACAGATCGCTTATGGGACCCAAAAATATCGAATTTTTGGGTATTTTGAGCCTGAATTTGAGATATAAACGGGTACAGAAGATGCATCCACATATCGACTTTTGGGCACCTAAAAGATCGATTTTCAGTATGTTTTGGGCCTGTATATTGAAAATACTCTAACACGGAGTAGGCATGTACAGATCGCTTCTGGGACCCCAAAATATCGAATTTTCGGGTGTTTTTGGCCTGAATTTGAGATATCGACTTTGGGCACCTAAAATATCGATTTTTAGCATGTTTTGGGCCTATATTTTGAAAATATTCTAGCACTGAGTAGGCATGTACAGATCGCTTCTGGGACCCCAAAATATCGAATTTTCGGGTGTTTTGAGCCTGAATTTGAGATATAAACGGGTACAAAAGATGCATGCACATATCGACTTTGGACACTTAAAATATCGATTTTCAGCATGTTTTGGGCCTGTATTTTGAAAACATTCTAGCACTGAGTAGGCATGTACAGATCGCTTCTGGGACCCCAAAATATCGAGTTTGTGGGTGTTTTGGACCTGAATTTGAGATATCGAATTTTGGCACCTAAAATATCGATTTTTAGCATGATTTGGGCCTATATTTTGAAAATATTCTAGCACTGAGTAAGCATGTACAGATCGCTTCTGGGACCCCAAAATATCGAATTTTCGGGTGTTTTTAGCCTGAATTTGAGATATAAACGGGTACAGAAGATGGATGCACATATTGACTTTGGGCACCTAAAATATCGATTTTCAGCATATTTTGGGCCTGTACTTTGAAAATACTCTAACTAGGAGTAGGCATGTACAGATCGCTTCTGGGACCCAAACATATCGAATTTTCGGGTGTTTTGAGCCTGAATTTGAGATATAAACGGGTACAGAAGATGCATCCACATATCGACTTTTGGGCACCTAAAAGATCGATTTTCAGTATGTTTTGGGCCTGTATATTGAAAATACTCTAACACGGAGTAGGCATGTACAGATCGCTTCTGGGACCCCAAAATATCGAATTTTCGGGGGTTTTTGGCCTGAATTTGAGATATCGACTTTGGGCACCTAAAATATCGATTTTTAGCATGTTTTGGGCCTATATTTTGAAAATATTCTAGCACTGAGTAGGCATGTACAGATCGCTTCTGGGACCCCAAAATATCGAATTTTCGGGTGTTTTGAGCCTGAATTAGAGATATGAACGGGTACAGAAGATGCATGCACATATCGACTTTTGGGCACCTATAAAATCGATTTTGAGCATGTTTTTGGTCTGTATCTTGAAAACATTCTAACTAGGAGTAGGGATGTACAGATCGCTTCTGGGACCCAAAAATACCGAATTTTCGGGTGTTTTGAGCCGGAATTTGAGATATAAACGGGTACAGAAGATGCATGCACATATCGACTTTGGACACTTAAAATATCGATTTTCAGCATGTTTTGGGCCTGTATTTTGAAAACATTCTAGCACTGAGTAGGCATGTACAGATCGCTTCTGGGACCCCAAAATATCGAGTTTTTTGGTGTTTTGGACCTGAATTTGAGATATCGAATTTTGGCACCTAAAATATCGATTTTTAGCATGATTTGGGCCTATATTTTGAAAATATTCTAGCACTGAGTAAGCATGTACAGATCGCTTCTGGGACCCCAAAATATCGAATTTTCGGGTGTTTTTAGCCTGAATTTGAGATATAAATGGGTACAGAAGATGGATGCACATATTGACTTTGGGCACCTAAAATATCGATTTTCAGCATATTTTGGGCCTGTACTTTGAAAATACTCTAACTAGGAGTAGGCATGTACAGATCGCTTCTGGGACCCAAAAATATCGAATTTTCGTGTGTTTTGAGCCTGAATTTGAGATATAAATGGGTACAGAAGATGCATGCACATATCGACTTTGGACACTTAAAATATCGATTTTTAGCATGTTTTGAGCCTATATTTTGAAAAAATTCTATCACTGACTAGACATGTACAGATCGCTTCTGGGACCCAAAATTATCGATTTTTCGGGTGTTTTGAGGTTGAATTTGAGATATAAACGAGTGCAGAAGATGCATACACATGTTGACTTTGGGCACCTAAAATATCGATTTTCAGCCTGTTTTAGGCCTGCATCTGAGTAGGCATGTACATATCGCTTCTGGGACCCCAAAATATCGAATTTTCGGGTGTTTGGAGCCTCAATTTGAGATATAAACGGGTACAGAAGATGCATGCACATATCGACTTTTGGGCACCTAAAAGATCGATTTTCAGTATGTTTTGGGCCTGTATTTTGAAAATACTCTATCACGGAGGAGGCATGTACAGTTCGCTTCTGGGACCCCAAAATATCGAATTTTCGGGTGTTTTGGGCCTGAATTTGAAATATCGACTTTGGGCACCTAAAATATCAATTTTTAGCATGTTTTGGGCCTATATTTTGAAAATATTCTAGCACTGAGTAGGCATGTACAGATCGCTTCTGGGACCCCAAAATATCGAATTTTCGGGTGTTTTGAGCCTGAATTTGAGATATAAACGGGTACAGACGATGCATGCACATATCGACTTTTGGTCACCTAAAATATCGATTTTGAGCATGTTTTGGGTCAGTATCTTGAAAACATTCTAACTAGGAGTAGGGATGTACAGATCGCATCTAGGACCCAAAAATACCGAATTTTCGGGTGTTTTGAGCCTGAATTTGAGATATAAACGGGTACAGAAGATGCATGCACATATTGACTTTGGGCACCTAAAATATCGATTTTCAGCATGTTTTGGGCCTGTATTTTGAAATTACTCTTACTAGGAGTAGGCATGTACAGATCACTTCTGGGACCCCAAAATATCGAATGTTTGGGTGTTTTGGGCCTGAATTTGAGATATCGACTTTGGACACCTAAAATATCAATTTTTAGCATGTTTTGGGACTATATTTTGAAATTATTCTAGCACTAAGTAGGCATGTACAGATCACTTCTGGGACCCCAAAATATCGAATTTTCGGGTGTTTTGAGCCTGATTTTGAGATATAAACGGGTACAGATGATGCATGCACATATCGACTTTGGACACTTAAAATATCGATTTTTAGCATGTATTGAGCCTATATTTTGAAAAAATTCTAGCACTGAGTAGGCATGTACAGATCGCTTCTGGGACCCAAAAATATCGAATTTTCGGGTGTTTTGAGGTTAAATTTGGGATATAAACGGGTACAGAAGATGCATTTACATATCGACTTTTGGGCACCTAAAAGATCGATTTTCAGTATGTTTTGAGCCTGTATTTTGAAAATACTCTAACACGGAGTAGGCATGTACAGTTCGCCACTGGGACCCCAAAGTATCGAATTTTCGGGTGTTTTGCGCCTGAATTTGAGATATCGACTTTGGGGACCTAAAATATCGATTTTTAGCATGTTTTGGGCCTATATTTTGAAAATATTCTAGCACTAAGTAGGCATGTACAGATCACATCTGGGACTCCAAAATATCGAATTTTCGGGTGTTTTGAGCCTGAATTTGAGATATAAACGGGTACAGAAGATGCATGCACATATCGACTTTTGGGCACCTAAAATATCGATTTTGAGCATGTTTTCGGTCTGTATCTTGAAAACATTCTAACTAGGAGTAGGGATGTACAGAAAGCTTCTGGGACCCAAAAATACCGAATTTTCGGGTGTTTTGAGCCTGAATTTGAGATATAAACGGGTACAGAAGATGCATGCACATATCGACTTTGGACACTTAAAATATCGATTTTTAGCATGTTTTGAGCCTATATTTTGAAAACATTCTAGCACTGACAAGACATGTACAGATCGCTTCTGGGACCCAAAATTATCAAATTTTCGGGTGTTTTGAGTTTGAATTTGAGATATAAACGGGTACAGATGATGCATGAACATTTCGACTTTGGACACTTAAAATAACGATTTTTACCATGTTTTGAGCCTATATTTTGAAAAAATTCTAGCACTGAGTAGGCATGTACAGTTGGCTTCTGGGACCCAAAAATATCGAATTTTCGAGTGTTTTGAGGTTGAATTTGGGATATAAACGGATGCAGAAGATGCATACACATGTTGACTTTGGTCACCTAAAATATCGATTTTCAGCTTGTTTTGGGCCTTTATTTTGACAATACTCTAACACGGAGTAAGCAAGTACAGATCGCTTCTGGGACCCCAAAATATCGAATTTTCGGGTGTTTTGAGCCTGAATTTGAGATATAAACGGGTACAGAAGATGCATCCACATATCGACTTTTGGGCACCTAAAAGATCGATTTTCAGTATGTTTTGGTCCTGAAAATTGAAAATACTCTAACACGGAGTAGGCAGGTACAGATCGTTTCTCGGACTCCAAAATATCGAATTTTTGGGTGTTTTTGGCCTGAATTTGAGATATCGACTTTAGGCACCTAAAATATCGATTTTTAGCATGTTTTGGGCCTATATTTTGAAAATATTCTAGCACTGAATAGGCATGTACAGATCGGTTCTGGGACCCGAAAATATCGTATTTTCGGGTGTTTTAAGCCTGAATTTGAGATATAAACGGGTAAAGAAGATGCATGCACATATTGACTTTGGGCACCTAAAATATCGATTTTCAGCATGTTTTGGGCCTGTATTTTGAAAATACTCTAACTAGGAGTAGGCATGTACAGATCGCTTCTGGGACCCAAAAATATCGAATTTTCGGGTGTTTTGAGCCTGAATTTGAGATATAAACGGGTACAGAAGATGCATGCACATATCGACTTTGGACACTTAAAATATCGATTTTTAGCATGTTTTGAGCCTATATTTTGAAAACATTCTAGCACTGACTAGACATGTACAGATCGCTTCTGGGACCCAAAATTATCAAATTTTCGGGTGTTTTGAGGTTGAATTTGAGATAAAAACGAGTGCAGAAGATGCATACACATGTTGACTTTGGGCACATAAAATATCGATTTTCAGCATGTTTTGGGCCTGCATCTGAGTAGGCATGTACAGATTGCTTCTGGGACCCCAAAATATCGAATTTTCGGGTGTTTGGAGCCTGAATTTGAGATATAAACTGGTACAGAAGATGCATCCACATATCGACTTTTGGGCACCTAAAAGATCGATTTTCAGCATGTTTTGGGCCTGTATTTTGAAAATACTCTAACTAGGAGTAGGCATGTACAGATCGCTTCTGGGACCCAAAAATATCGAATTTTCGAGTGTTTTGAGCCTGAATATGAGATATAAACGGGTACAGAAGATGCATGCACATATCGACTTTGGACACTTAAAATATCGATTTTTAGCATGTTTTGAGCCTATATTTTGAAAACATTCTAGCACTGACTAGACATGTACAGATCGCTTCTGGGACCCAAAATTATCAAATTTTCGGGTGTTTTGAGGTTGAATTTGAGATATAAACGAGTGCAGAAGATGCATACACATGTTGACTTTGGGCACATAAAATATCGATTTTCAGCATATTTTGGGCCTGCATCTGAGTAGGCATGTACAGATCGCTTCTGGGACCCAAAAATATCGAATTTTCGGGTGTTTGGAGCCTGAATTTGAGATATAAACGGGTACAGAAGATGCATGCACATATCGACTTTTGGCCACCTAAAATATCGATTTTCAGTATGTTTTGGGCCTGTATTTTGAAAATACTCTAACACGGAGTAGGCATGTACAGTTCGCTTCTGGGACCCCAAAATATCGATTTTTCGGCTGTTTTGGGCCTGAATTTGAAATATCGACTTTGGGCACCTAAAATATCGATTTTTAGCATGTTTTGGGCCTATTTTTTGAAAATACTCTAGCACTGAGTAGGCATGTACAGATCGCTTCTGGGACCCCAAAATACCGAATTTTCGGGTGTTTTGAGCTTGAATTTGAGATATAAACGGGTACAGAAGATGCATGCACATATTGACTTTGGGCACCTAAAATATCGATTTTCAGCATGTTTTGGGTCTGTATCTTGAAAACATTCTAACTAGGAGTAGGGATGTACAGATCACTTCTAGGACCCAAAAATACCGAATTTTCGGGTGTTTTGAGCCTGAATTTGAGATATAAACGGGTACAGAAGAGGCATGCACATATTGACTTTGGGCACCTAAAATATCGATTTTCAGCATGTTTTTGGCCTGTATTTTGAAAATACTCTAACTAGGAGTAGGCATGTACAGATCGCTTATGGGACCCAAAAATATCGAATTTTTGGGTATTTTGAGCCTGAATTTGAGATATAAACGGGTACAGAAGATACATACACATGTTGACTTTGGTCACCTAAAATATCGATTTTCATCTTGTTTTGGGCCTTTTTTTTGACAATACTCTAACACGGAGTAAGCAAGTACAGATCGCTTCTGGGACCCCAAAATATCGAATTTTCGGGTGTTTTGAGCCTCAATCTGAGATATAAACGGGTACAGAAGATGCATTACATATCGACTTTTGGGCACCTAAAAGATCGATTTTCATTATGTTTTGGGCCTGAAATTTGAAAATACTCTAACACGGAGTAGGCAGGTGCAGATCGCTTCTGGGACTCCAAAATATCGAATTTTTGGGTGTTTTTGGCCTGAATTTGAGATATCAACTTTAGGCACCTAAAATATCGATTTTTAGCATGTTTTGGGCCTATATTTTGAAAATATTCTAGCACTGAGTAGGCATGTACACATCGCATCTGGGACCCCAAAATATCGAATTTTCGGGTGTTTTGAGCCTGAATTTGAGATATAAACGGGTACAGAAGATGCATTCACATATCGACGTTTGGGCACCTAAAATATCGATTTTGAGCATGTTTTGGGTCTGTATCTTGAAAACATTCTAACTAGGAGTAGGGATGTACAGATCACTTCTGGGACCCAAAAATACCGAATTTTCGGGTGTTTTGAGCCTGAATTTGAGATATAAACTGGTACGGAAGATGCATGCACATATCGACTTTGGACACTTAAAATATCGATTTTCAGCATGTTTTGGGCCTGTATTTTGAAAACCTTCTAGCACTGAGTAGGCATGTACAGATCGCTTCTGGGACCCCAAAATATCGAGTTTTTGGGTGTTTTGGACCTGAATTTGAGATATCGACTTTGGGCACCTAAAATATCGATTTTTAGCTTGTTTTGGGCCTATATTTTGAAAATATTCTAGCACTGAGTAGGCATGTACAGATCGGTTCTGGGACCCCAAAATATCGAATTTTCGGGTGTTTTAAGCCTGAATTTGAGATATAAACGGATACAGAAGATGCATGCACATATTGACTTTGGGCACCTAAAATATCGATTTTCAGCATGTTTTGGGCCTGTATTTTGAAAATACTCTTACTATGAGTAGGCATGTACAGATCGCTTCTGGGACTCAAAAATATCGAATTTTCGGGTTTTTTGAGCCTGAATTTGAGATATAAACGGGTACAGAAGATGCATGCACATATCGACTTTGGACACTTAAAATAACGATTTTTAGCATGTTTTGAGCCTATATTTTGAAAACATTCTAGCACTGACTAGACATGTACAGATCGCTTCTGGGACCCAAAATTATCAAATTTTCGGGTGTTTTGAGGTTGAATTTGAGATATAAACGAGTGCAGAAGATGCATACACATGTTGACTTTGGGCACCTAAAATATCGATTTTCAGCATGTTTTGGGCCTGCATCTGAGTAGGCATGTACAGATCGCTTCTGGGACCCAAAAATATCGAATTTTCGGGTGTTTGGAGCCTGAATTTGAGATATAAACGGGTACAGAAGATGCATGCACATATCGACTTTTGGCCACCTAAAATATCGATTTTCAGTATGTTTTGGGCCTGTATTTTGAAAATACTCTAACACGGAGTAGGCATGTACAGTTCGCTTCTTGGACCCCAAAATATCGAATTTTCGGCTGTTTTGGGCCTGAATTTGAAATATCGACTTTTGGCACCTAAAATATCAATTTTTAGCATGTTTTGGGCATATATTTTGAAAATATTCTAACACTGAGTAGCCATGTACAGATCGCTTCTGGGACCCCAAAATATCGAATTTTCGGGTGTTTTGAGCCTGAATTTGAGATATAAACGGGTACAGACGATGCATGCACATATCGACTTTTGGTCACCTAAAATATCGGTTTTGAGCATGTTTTGGGTCAGTATCTTGAAAACATTCTAACTAGGAGTAGGGATGTACAGATCGCATCTAGGACCCAAAAATACCGAATTTTCGGGTGTTTTGAGCCTGAATTTGAGATATAAATGGGTACAGAAGATGCATGCACATATTGACTTTGGGCACCTAAAATATCGATTTTCAGCATGTTTTGGGCATGTATTTTGAAATTACTCTTACTAGGAGTAGGCATGTACAGATCACTTCTGGGTCCCCAAAATATCGAATTTTCGGGTGTTTTGGGCCTGAATTTGAGATATCGACTTTGGACACCTAAAATATCAATTTTTAGCATGTTTTGGGCCTATATTTTGAAAATATTCTAGCACTAAGTAGGCATGTACAGATCACTTCTGGGACCCCAAAATATCGAATTTTCGGGTGTTTTGAGCCTCAATTTGAGATATAAACGGGTACAGATGATGCATGCACATATCGACTTTGGACACTTTAAATATCGATTTTTAGCATGTATTGAGCCTATATTTTGAAAAAATTCTAGCACTAAGTAGGCATGTACAGATCGCTTCTGGGACTAAAAAATATCGAATTTTCGGGTGTTTTAAGGTTAAATTTGGGATATAAACGGGTACAGAAGATGCATTTACATATCGACTTTTGGGCACCTAAAAGATCGATTTTCAGTATGTTTTGAGCCTTTATTTTGAAAATACTCTAACACTGAGTAGGCATGTATAGTTCACTTCTGGGCCCCCAAAATATCGAATTTTTGGGTGTTTTGGGCCTGAATTTGAGATATCGACTTTGGGGACCTAAAATATCGATTTTTAGCATGTTTTGGGCCTATATTTTGAAAATATTCTTACACTGAGTAGGCATGTACAGATCGCTTTTGGGACCCCAAAATATCGAATTTTCGGGTGTTTTGAGCCTGAATTTGATATATAAACGGGTACAGAAGATGCATGCACATATCGACTTTTGGGCACCTAAAATATCGATTTTTAGCATGTTTTGGGCCTATATTTTGAAAATATTCTAGCACTGAGTAGGCATGTACAGATCGCTTCTGGGACCCCAAAATATCGAATTTTCGGGTGTTTTGAGCCTGAATTTGAGATATAAACGGGTACAGATGATGGATACACATTTTGGATTTGGACACTTAAAATATCGATTTTTAACATGTTTTGACCCTATATTTTGAAAAAATTCTAGCACTGAGCAGGCATATACAGATCGCTTCTCGGACCCAAAAATATCGAATTTTAGGGAGTTTTGAGGTTGAATTTGGGATATAAACGGGTGCAGAAGATGCATACACATGTTGACTTTGGTCACCTAAAATATCGATTTTCAGCTGGTTTTGGGCCTGCACTTTGAAAATACTCTAACACGGAGTAAGCAAGTACAGATCGCTTTTGGGACCCCAAAATATCGAATGTTTGGGTGTTTTTGGCCTGAATTTGAAATATCGACTTTGGGCACCTAAAATATCGATTTTTAGCGTGTTTTGGGCCTATATTTTGAAAATATTCTAGCACTGAGTAGGCATGTACAGATCGCTTCTGGGACCCCAAAATATCAAATTTTCGGGTGTTTTGAGCCTGAATTTGAGATATAAACGGGTACAGAAGATGCATGCACATATCGACTTTTGGGCACCTAAAATATCGATTTTGAGCATGTTTTGGGTCTATATCTTGAAAACATTCTAACTAGGAGTAGGGATGTACAGAAAGCTTCTGGGACCCAAAAATTCCGAATTTTCGGGTGTTTTGAGCCTGAATTTGAGATATAAACTTGTACAGAAGATGCATGCACATATCGACTTTGGACACTTAAAATATCGATTTTTGGCATGTTTTGAGCCTATATTTTGAAAACATTCTAGCACTGACTAGACATGTACAGATCGCTTCTGGGACCCAAAATTATCAAATTTTCGGGTGTTTTGATGTTGAATTTGAGATATAAACGAGTGCAGAAGATGCATACACATGTTGACTTTGGGCACCTAAAATATCGATTTTCAGCATGTTTTGGGCCTGCATCTGAGTAGGCATGTACAAATCGCTTCTGGGACACCAAAATATCGAATTTTCGGGTGTTTTGAGCCTGAATTTGAGATATAAACGGGTATAGAAGATGCATGCACATATCGACTTTTGGGCACCTAAAATATCGATTTTGAGCATGTTTTGGGTCTGTATCTTAAAAACATTCTAACTAGGAGTAGGGATGTACAGATCGCTTCTAGGACCCAAAAATACCGAATTTTCGGGTGTTTTGAGCCTGAATTTGAGATATAAACGGGTACAGAAGATGCATGCACATATTGACTTTGGGCACCTAAAATATCGATTTTCAGCATGTTTTGGGCCTGTAGTTTGAAAATACTCTAACTAGGAGTAGGCATGTACACATCGCTTCTGGGACCCAAAAATATCGAATTTTCGGGGATTTTTGAGCCTGAATTTGAGATATAAACGGGTACAGAAGATGCATGCACATATCGACTTTGGACACTTAAAATATCGATTTTTAGCATGTTTTGAGCCTATATCTTAAAAACATTCTAGCACTGACTAGACATGTACAGATCGCTTCTGGGACCCAAAATTATCAAATTTTCGGGTGTTTTGAGGTTGAATTTGAGATATAAACGAGTGCAGAAGATGCATACACATGTTGACTTTGGGCACATAAAATATCGATTTTCAGCATGTTTTGGGCCTGCATCTGAGTAGGCATGTACAGTTTGCTTCTGGGACCCCAAAATATCGAATTTTCGGGTGTTTGGAGCCTGAATTTGAGATATAAACGGGTACAGAAGATGCATGCACATATCGACTTTTGGCCACCTAAAATATCGGTTTTCAGTATGTTTTGGGCCTGTATTTTGAAAATACTCTAACAAGGAGTAGGCATGTACAGTTCGCTTCTGGGACCCCAAAATATCGAATTTTCGGCTGTTTTGGGCCTGAATTTGAAATATCGACTTTGGGCACCTAAAATATCGATTTTTAGCATGTTTTGGGCCTATTTTTTGAAAATATTCTAGCACTGAGTAGGCATGTACAGATCCATTCTGGGACCCCAAAATACCGAATTTTCGGGTGTTTTGAGCTTGAATTTGAGATATAAACGGGTACAGAAGATGCATGCACATATCGACTTTTGGTCCCTAAAATATCGATTTTGAGCATGTTTTGGGTCTATATCTTGAAAACATTCTAACTTGGAGTAGGGATGTACAGATAGCTTCTAGGACCCAAAAATACCGAATTTTCGGGTGTTTTGAGCCTGAATTTGATATATAAACGGGTACAGAAGATGCATGCACATATTGACTTTGGGCACCTAAAATATCGATTTACAGCATGTTTTGGGCCTGTATTTTGAAAATACTCTAACTAGGAGTAGGCATGTACAGATCGCTTATGGGACCCAAAAATATCGAATTTTTGGGTATTTTGATCCTGAATTTGAGATATAAACGGGTACAGAAGATGCATCCACATATCGACTTTTGGGCACCTAAAAGATCGATTTTCAGTATGTTTTGAGCCTGTATTTTGAAAATACTCTAACACGGAGTAGGCATGTACAATTCGTTTCTGGGACCCCAAAATATCGAATTTTCGGGTGTTTCGGGCCTGAATTTGAGATATCGACTTTGGGGACCTAAAATATCGATTTTTAGCATGTTTTAGGCCTATATTTTGAAAATATTCTAGCACTGAGTAGGCATGTACAGATCTCTACTGGGACCCCAAAATATCGAATTTTCGGATGTTTTGAGCCTGAATTTGAGATATAATCGGGTACAGAAGATGCATGCACATATTGACTTTGGGCACCTAAAATATCGATTTTCAGCATGTTTTGGGCCTGTATTTTGAAAATACTCTAACTAGGAGTAGGCAGGTACAGATCGCTTCTGGAACCCAAAAATATCGAATTTTCGGGTGTTTTGAGCCTGAATTTGAGATATAAACGAGTGCAGAAGATTCATACACATGTTGACTTTGGGCACCTTAAATATCGATTTTCAGCATGTTTTGGGCCTGCATCTTAGTAGGCATGTACAGATCGCTTCTGGGACCCCAAAATATCGAATTTTCGGGTGTTTGGAGCCTGAATTTGAGATATAAACGGGTACAGAAGATGCATGCACATATCGACTTTTGGGCACCTAAAAGATCGATTTTCAGTATGTTTTAGGCCTGTATTTTGAAAATACTCTAACACGGAGTAGGCATGTACAGTTCGCTTCTGGGACCCCAAAATATCGAATTTTCGGGTGTTATGGGTCTGAATTTGAAATATCGAGTTTGGGCACCTAAAATATCGATTTTTAGCATGTTTTGAGCCTATATTTTTAAAATATTCTAGCACTGAGTAGGCATGTACAGATCGCTTCTGGGACCCCAAAATATCGAATTTTCGGGTGTTTTTAGCCTGAATTTGAGATATAAACGGGTACAGAAGATGAATGCACATATCGACTTTTGGGCACCTAAAATATCGATTTTGAGCAAGTTTTTGGTCTGTATCTTGAAAACATTCTAACTAGGAGTAGGGATGTACAGATCGCTTCTAGGACCCAAAAATACCGAATTTTCGGGTGTTTTGAGCCTCAATTTGAGATATAAACGGGTACAGAAGATGCATCCACATATCGACTTTTGGGCACCTAAAAGATCGATTTTCAGTATGTTTTGGACCTGTATATTGAAAATACTCTAACACGGAGTAGGTATGTACTGATCGCTTCTGGGACCCCAAAATATCGATTTTTTGGGTGTTTATAGCCTGAATTTGAGATATCGACTTTGGGCACCTAAAATATCGATTTTTAGCATGTTTTGGGCCTATATTTTGAAAATATTCTAGAACTGAGTAGGCATGTACAGATCGCTTCTGGGACACCAAAATATCGAATTTTCGGGTGTTTTGAGCCTGAATTTGAGATATAAACGGGTACAGAAGATGCATGCACATATTGACTTTGGGAACCTAAAATATCGATTTTCAGCATGTTTTGGGCCAGTATTTTGAAAATACTCTAACTAGGAGTAGGTATGTACAGATCGCTTCTGGGACTCAAAAATATCGAATTTTCGTGTGTTTTAAGCCTGAATTTGAGATATAAACGAGTTCAGATGATGCATACACATGTTGACTTTGGGCACCTAAAATATCGATTTTCAGCATGTTTTGGGCCTGCATCTTAGTAGGCATGTACAGATCGCTCCTGAGACCCCAAAATATCGAATTTTCGGGTGTTTGGAGCCTGAATTTGAGATATAAACGGGTACAGAAGATGCATGCACATATCGACTTTTGGGCACCTAAAAGATCGATTTTCAGTATTTTTTGGGCCTGTATATTGAAAATACTCTAACTCGGAGTAGGCATGTACAGATCGCTTCTGGGACCCAAAAATATCGAATTTTTGGGTGTTTTTGGCCTGAATTTGAGATATCGACTTTGGGCACCTAAAATATCGATTTTTAGCATGTTTTGGGCCTATATTTTGAAAATATTCTAGCACTGAGTAGGCATGTACAGATCGCTTCTGGGACCCCAAAATATCGAATTTTCGGGTGTTTTGAGCCTGAATTTGAAATATAAACGGGTACAGAAGATGCATGCACATATCGACTTTTGGGCACCTAAAATATCGATTTTCAGCATGTTTTGGGTCTGTATCTTGAAAACATTCTAACTAGGAGTAGGGATGTACAGATCGCTTCAAGGACCCAAAAATACCGAATTTTTGGGTGTTTTGAGCCTGAATTTGAGATATAAACGGGTACAGAAGATGCATGCACATATTGTCTTTGGGCACCTAAAATATCGATTTTCAGCATGTTATTAGCCTGTATTTTGAAAATACTCTAACTAGGAGTAAGCATGTACAGATCGCTTCTGGGACCCCAAAATATCGAATTTTCGGGTGTTTTGGGCCTGAATTTGAGATATCGACTTTGAGGACCTAAAATATCGATTTTTAGCATGTTTTGGGCCTATATTTTGAAAATATTCTAGCACTAGGTAGGCATGTACAGATCAATTCTGGGACCCCAAAATTATGAATTTTCGGGTGTTTTTGAGCCTGAATTTGAGATATAAACGGGTACAGATGATGCATGCACATATCGACTTTGGACACTTAAAATATCGATTTTTAGCATGTTTTGAGCCAATATTTTGAAAAAATTCTAGCACTGAGTAGGCATGTACAGATCGCTTCTGGGACCCAAAAATATTGAATTTTCGGGTGTTTTGAGGTAGAATTTGGGATATAAACGGGTGCAGAAGATGCATACACATGTTGACTTTGGTCACCTAAAATATCGATTTTTAGCTTGTTTTGGGCCTGTATTTTGAAAAAACTCTAACACGGAGTAAGCAAGTACATATCGCCTCTGGGTCCCCAAAAATCGAATTTTCAGGTGTTTTGAGCCTGAATTTGAGATATAAACGGGTACAGAATATGCATCCACATATAGACTTTTGGGCACCTAAAAGATCTTTTTTCAGTATGTTTTGGGCCTGTATATTTGAATATACTCTAACACGGAGTATGCATGTACAGATCGCTTCTGGGACCCCAAAATATCGAATTTTTGGGTGTTTTTGGCCTGAATTTGAGATATCGACTTTGGGCACCAAAAATATCGATTTTTAGCATGTTTTGGGCCTATATTTTGAAAATATTCTAGCACTGAGTAGGCAGGTACAGATCTTTTCCGGGACCCCAAAATATCGAATTTTCGGGTGTTTTGAGCCTGAATTTGAGATATAAACGGGTACAGAAGATGCATGCACATATCGACTTTTGGGCACCTAAAATATCGATTTTGAGCATGTTTTGGGTCTGTATCTTGAAAACATTCTAACTAGGAGTAGGCATGTACAGATCGCTTCTGGGACCCAAAAATATCGAATTTTCGGGTGTTTTCAGCCTGAATTTGAGATATAAACGGGTACGGAAGATGCATGCACATATTGACTTTGGAAACCTAAAATATCGATTTTCAGCATGTTTTGGGCCTGTATTTTAAAAATACTCTAAATAGGAGTAGGCATGTACAGATCGCTTCTGGGACCCAAAAATATCGAATTTTCGGGTGTTTTGAGCCTGAATTTGAGATATAAACGAGTGCAGAAGATGCATACACATGTTGACTTTGGGCACCTAAAATATCGATTTTCAGCATGTTTTGGGCCTGCATCTTAGTAGGCATGTACAGATCGCTTCTGGGACCCCAAAATATCGAATTTTCGGGTGTTTGGAGCCTGAATTTGAGATATAAACGGGTACAAAAGATGCATGCACATATCGACTTTTGGGCACCTAAAAGATCGATTTTCAGTATGTTTTGGGCCTGTATTTTGAAAATACTCTAACACGGAGTAGGCATGTACAGTTCGCTTCTGGGACCCCAAAATATCGAATTTTCGGGTGTTTTGGGCCTGAATTTGAAATATCGACTTTGGGCACCAAAAATATCGATTTTTAGCATGTTTTGGGCCTATATTTTGAAAATATTCTAGCACTGAGTAGGCATATACAGATCGCTTCTGGGACCCCAAAATATCGAATTTTCGGGGGTTTTGAGCCTGAATTTGAGATATAAACGGGTACAGAAGATGAATGCACAGATCGACTTTTGGGCACCTAAAATATCGATTTTGAGCATGTTTTGTGTCTGTATCTTAAAAACATTCTAACTAGGAGTAGGGATGTACAGATCGCTTCTAGGACCCAAACATACCGAATTTTCGAGTGTTTTGAGCCTGAATTTGAAATATAAACGGGTACAGAAGATGCATCCACATATCGACTTTAGGGCACCTAAAAGATCGATTTTCAGTATGTTTTGGGCCTGTATATTGAAAATACTCTAACTCGGAGTAGGCACGTACAGATCGCTTCTGGGACCCAAAAATATCGAATTTTTGGGTGTTTATGGCCTGAATTTGAGATATCGACTTTGGGCACCTAAAATATCGATTTTTAGCATGTTTTGGGCCTATATTTTGAAAATATTCTAGCACTGAGTAGGCATGTACAGATCGCTTCTGGGACCCCGAAATATCGAATTTTCGGGTGTTTTGAGCCTGAATTAGAGATATAAACGGGTACAGAAGATGCATGCACATATCGACTTTTTGGCACCTAAAATATCGATTTTGAGCATGTTTTTGGTCTGTATCTTGAAAACATTCTAACTAGGAGTAGGGATGTACAGATCGCTTCTGGGACCCCAAAATATCGAATTTTCGGGTGTTTGGAGCCTGAATTTGAAATATAAACGGGTACAGAAGATGCGTCCACATATCGACTTTTGGGAACCTAAAAAATCGATTTTCAGTATGTTTTGGGCCTGTATTTTGAAAATACTCTAACACGGAGTAGGCATGTACAGTTCGCTTCTGGGACCCCAAAATATCGAATTTTCGGGTGTTTTAGGCCTGAATTTGAAATATCGACTTTGGGCACCTAAAATATCGATTTTTAGCATGTTTTGGGCCTATATTTTGAAAATATTCTAGCACTGAGTAGGCATGTACAGATCGCTTCTGGGACCCCAAAATATCGAATTTTCGGGTGTTTTGAGCCTGAATTTGAGATATAAACGGGTACAGAAGATGCATGCACATATCGACTTTTGGGCACCTAAAATATCGATTTTGAGCATGTTTTGGGTCTGTATCTTGAAAACATTCTAACTAGGAGTAGGGATGTACAGATCGCTTCAAGGACCCAAAAATACCGAATTTTTGGGTGTTTTGAGCCTGAATTTGAGATATAAACGGGTACAGAAGATGCATGCACATATTGTCTTTGGGCACCTAAAATATCGATTTTCAGCATGTTATTAACCTGTATTTTGAAAATACTCTAACTAGGAGTAAGCATGTACATATCGCTTCTGGGACCCCAAAATATCGAATTTTCGGGTGTTTTGGGCCTGAATTTGCGATATCGACTTTGGGGACCTAAAATATCGATTTTTAGCATGTTTTGGGCCTATATTTTGAAAATATTCTAGCACTAGGTAGGCATGTACAGATCAATTCTGGGACCCCAAAATTTTGAATTTTCGGGTGTTTTTGAGCCTGAATTTGAGATATAAACGGGTACAGATGATGCATGCACATATCGACTTTGGACACTTAAAATATCGATTTTTAGCATGTTTTGAGCCTATATTTTGAAAAAATTCTAGCACTGAGTAGGCATGTACAGATAGCTTCTGGGACCCAAAAATATCGAATTTTCGGGTGTTTTGAGGTTGAATTTGGGATATAAACGGGTGCAGAAGATACATACACTTGTTGACTTTGGTCACCTAAAATATCGATTTTTAGCTTGTTTTGGGCCTGTATTTTAAAAATACTCTAACACGGAGTAAGCAAGTACAGATCGCTTCTGGGACCCCAAAATATCGAATTTTCAGGTGTTTTGAGCCTGAATTTGAGATATAAACGGGTACAGAATATGCATCCACATATAGACTTTTGGGCACCTAAAAGATCTTTTTTCAGTATGTTTTGGGCCTGTATATTTGAATATACTCTAACACGGAGTATGCATGTACAGATCGCTTCTTGGGACACCAAAATATCGAATTTTTGGGTGTTTTTGGCCTGAATTTGAGATATCGACTTTGGGCACCAAAAATATCGATTTTTAGCATGTTTTGGGCCTATATTTTGAAAATATTCTAGCACTGAGTAGGCAGGTACAGATCTCTTCTGGGACCCCAAAATATCGAATTTTCGGGTGTTTTGAGCCTGAATTTGAGATATAAACGGGTAGAGAAGATGCATGCACATATCGACTTTTGGGCACCTAAAATATCGATTTTGAGCATGTTTTGGGTCTGTATCTTGAAAACATTCTAACTAGGAGTAGGCATGTACAGATCGCTTCTGGGACCCAAAAATATCGAATTTTCGGGTGTTTTCAGCCTGAATTTGAGATATAAACGGGTACCGAAGATGCATGCACATATTGACTTTGGGAACCTAAAATATCGATTTTCAGCATGTTTTGGGCCTTTATTTTAAAAATACTCTAACTAGGAGTAGGCATGTACAGATCGCTTCTGGGACCCAAAAATATCGAATTTTCGGGTGTTTTGAGCCTGAATTTGAGATATAAACGAGTGCAGAAGATGCATACACATGTTGACTTTGGGCACCTAAAATATCGATTTTCAGCATGTTTTGGGCCTGCATCTTAGTAGGCATGTACAGATCGCTTCTGGGACCCCAAAATATCGAATTTTCGGGTGTTTGGAGCCTGAATTTGAGATATAAACGGGTACAGAAGATGCATGCACATATTGACTTTTGGGCACCTAAAAGATCGATTTTCAGTATGTTTTGGGCCTGTATTTTGAAAATACTCTAACACGGAGTAGGCATGTACAGTTCGCTTCTGGGACCCCAAAATATCGAATTTTTGGGTGTTTTGGGCCTGAATTTGAAATATCGACTTTGGGCACCTAAAATATCGATTTTTAGCATGTTTTGGGCCTATATTTTGAAAATATTCTAGCACTAGGTAGGCATGTACAGATCAATTCTGGGACCCCAAAATTTTGAATTTTCGGGTGTTTTTGAGCCTGAATTTGAGATATAAACGGGTACAGATGATGCATGCACATATCGACTTTGGACACTTAAAATATCGATTTTGAGCATGTTTTGGGTCTGTATCTTGAAAACATTCTAACTAGGAGTAGGGATGTACAGATCGCTTCTAGGACCCAAAAATACCGAATTTTCGGGTGTTTTGAGCCTCAATTTGAGATATAAACGGGTACAGAAGATGCATCCACATATCGACTTTTGGGAACCTAAAAGATCGATTTTCAGTATGTTTTGGGCCTGTATATTGAAAATACTCTAACACGGAGTAGGCATGTACAGATCGCTTCTGCGACCCCAAAATATCGAGTTTTTGGGTGTTTTGGACCTGAATTTGAGATATCGACTTTGGGCACCTAAAATATCGATTATTAGCATGTTTTGGGCCTATATTTTGAAAATATTCTAGCACTGATTAGGCATGTACAGATCGCTTCTGGGACCCCAAAATATCGAATTTTCGGGTGTTTTGAGCCTGAATTTGAGATATAAACGGGTACAGAAGATGCATGCACATATTGACTTTGGGCACCTAAAATATCGATTTTCAGCATGTTTTAGGCCTGTATTTTTAAAATACTCTAACTAGGAGTAGGCATGTACAGATCGCTTCTGGGACCCACAAATATCGAATTTTCGGGTGTTTTGAGCCTGAATTTGAGATATAAACGAGTGCAGAAGATGCATACACATGTTGACTATGGGCACCTAAAATATCGATTTTCAGCATGTTTTGGGCCTGCATATGAGTAGGCATGTACAGATCGCTTCTGGGACCCCATAATATCGAATTTTCGGGTGATTGGAGCCTGAATTTGAGATATAAACGGGTACAGAAGATGCATGCACATATCGACTTTTGGGCACCTAAAAGATCGATTTTCAGTATGTTTTGGGCCTGTATTTTGAAAATACTCTTTCACGGAGTAGGCATGTACAGTTCGCTTCTGGGACCCCAAAATATCGAATTTTCGGGTGTTTTAGGCCTGAATTTGAAATATCGACTTTGGGCACCTAAAATATCGATTTTTAGCATGTTTTGAGCCTATATTTTGAAAAAATTCTAGAACTGTGTAGGCATGTACAGATCACTTCTGGGACCCAAAAATATCGAATTTTCGGTTGTTTTGAGGTTGAATTTGGGATATAAACGGGTGCAGAAGATGCATACACATGTTGACTTTGGTCACCTAAAATATCGATTTTTAGCTTGTTTTGGGCCTGTTTTTTTAAAATACTCTAACACGGAGTAAGCAAGAACAGATCGCTTCTGGGACCCCAAAATTTCGAATTTTTGGGTGTTTGGAGCCTGAATTTGAGATATAAACGGGTACAGAAGATGCATGCACATATCGACTTTTGGGCACCTAAAAGATTGAATTTCAGTATGTTTTGGGCCTGTATTTTAAAAATACTCTAACACGGAGTAGGCATGTAGAGTTCGCTTCTGGGACCCCAAAATATCGAATTTTCGGTTGTTTTTGGGCCTGAATATGAAATATCGACTTTGGGCACCTAAAATATCAATTTTTAGCATGTTTTGGGCCTATATTTTGAAAATATTCTAGCACTGAGTACAGATCGCTTCTGGGACCCCAAAATATCGAATTTTCGGGTGTTTTGAGCCTGAATTTGAGATATAAACGGGTACAGAAGATGCATGCACATATCGACTTTTGGGCACCTAAAATATCGATTTTGAGCATGTTTTGGGTCTGTATCTTGAAAACATTCTAACTAGGAGTAGGGATGTACAGATCGCTTCTAGGACCCAAAAATACCGAGTTTTCGGGTTTTTTGAGCCTCAATTTAAGATATAAACGGGTACAGAAGATGCATCCACATATCGACTTTTGGGAACTTAAAAGATCGATTTTCAATGTGTTTGGGGCCTGTATATTGAAAATACTCTAACACGGAGTAGGCATGTACAGATCGCTTCTGCGACCCCAAAATATCGAGTTTTTGGGTGTTTTGGACCTGAATTTGAGATATCGACTTTGGGCACCTAAAATATCGATTTTCAGTATGTTTTGGGCCTGTATTTTGAAAATACTCTAACACGGAGTAGGCATGTACAGTTCGCTTCTGGGACCCCAAAATATCGAATTTTCGGGTGTTTTGGGCCTGAATTTGAAATATCGAATTTCGGCACCTAAAATATCGATTTTTTGCATGTTTTGGGCCTATATTTTGAAAATATTCTAGCACTGAGTAGGCATGTACAGATCGCTTCTGGGACCCCAAAATATCGAATTTTCGGGTGTTTTGAGCCTGAATTTGAGATATAAACGGGAACAGAAGATGCATGCACATATCGACATTTGGTCAACTAAAATATCGATTTTGAGCATGTTTTGGGTCTGTATCTTGAAAACATTCTAACTAGGAGTAGGGATGTACAGATCGCTTCTAGGACCCAAAAATACCGAATTTTCGGGTGTTTTGAGCCTCAATTTGAGATATAAACGGGTACAGAAGATGCATCCACATATCGACTTTTGGGAACCTAAAAGATCGATTTTCAGTATGTTTTGGGCATGTATATTGAAAATACTCTAACACGGAGTAGGCATGTACAGATCGCTTCTGCGACCCCAAAATATCGAGTTTTTGGGTGTTTTGGACCTGAATTTGAGATATCGACTTTGGGCACCTAAAATATCGATTATTAGCATGTTTTGGGCCTATATTTTGAAAATATTCTAGCACTGATTAGGCATGTAGAGATCGCTTCTGGGACCCCAAAATATCGAATTTTCGGGTGTTTTGAGCCTGAATTTGAGATATAAACGGGTACAGAAGATGCATGCACATATTGACTTTGGGCACCTAAAATATCGATTTTCAGCATGTTTTAGGCCTGTATTTTGAAAATACTCTAACTAGGAGTAGGCATGTACAGATCGCTTCTGGGACCCAAAAATATCGAATTTTCGGGTGTTTTGAGCCTGAATTTGAGATATAAACGAGTGCAGAAGATGCATACACATGTTGACTATGGGCACCTAAAATATCGAATTTCAGCATGTTTTGGGCCTGCATATGAGTAGGCATGTACAGATCGCTTCTGGGACCCCATAATATCGAATTTTCGGGTGATTGGAGCCTGAATTTGAGATATAAACGGGTACAGAAGATGCATGCACATATCGACTTTTGGGCACTTAAAAGATCGATTTTCAGTATGTTTTGGGCCTGTATTTTGAAAATACTCTATCACGGAGTAGGCATGTACAGTTCGCTTCTGGGACCCCAAAATATCGAATTTTCGGGTGTTTTAGGCCTGAATTTGAAATATCGACTTTGGGCACCTAAAATATCGATTTTTAGCATGTTTTGAGCCTATATTTTGAAAAAATTCTAGCACTGTGTAGGCATGTACAGATCACTTCTGGGACCCCAAAATATCGAATTTTCGGGTGTTTTGAGGCTGAATTTGGGATATAAACGGGTGCAGAAGATGCATACACATGTTGACTTTGGTCACCTAAAATATCGATTTTTAGCTTGTTTTGGGCCTGTTTTTTTAAAATACTCTAACACGGAGTAAGCAAGAACAGATCGCTTCTGGGACCCCAAAATTTCGAATTTTTGGGTGTTTGGAGCCTGAATTTGAGATATAAACGGGTACAGAAGATGCATGCACATATCGACTTTTGGGCACCTAAAAGATTGAATTTCAGTATGTTTTGGGCCTGTATTTTAAAAATACTCTAACACGGAGTAGGCATGTAGAGTTCGCTTCTGGGACCCCAAAATATCGAATTTTCGGTTGTTTTTGGGCCTGAATATGAAATATCGACTTTGGGCACCTAAAATATCAATTTTTAGCATGTTTTGGGCCTATATTTTGAAAATATTCTAGCACTGAGTACAGATCGCTTCTGAGACCCCAAAATATCGAATTTTCGGGTGTTTTGAGCCTGAATTTGAGATATAAACGGGTACAGAAGATGCATGCACATATCGACTTTTGGGCACCTAAAATATCGATTTTGAGCATGTTTTGGGTCTGTATCTTGAAAACATTCTAACTAGGAGAAGGGATGTACAGATCTCTTCTAGGACCCAAAAATACCGAATTTTCGGGTGTTTTGAGCCTCAATTTGAGATATAAACGGGTACAGAAGATGCATCCACATATCGACTTTTGGGAACTTAAAAGATCGATTTTCAGTATGTTTTGGGCCTGTATATTGAAAATACTCTAACACGGAGTAGGCATGTACAGATCGCTTCTGCGACCCCAAAATATCGAGTTTTTGGGTGTTTTGGACCTGAATTTGAGATATCGACTTTGGGCACCTAAAATATCGATTTTCAGTATGTTTTGGGCCTGTATTTTGAAAATACTCTAACACGGAGTAGGCATGTACAGTTCGCTTCTGGGACCCCAAAATATCGAATTTTCGGGTGTTTTGGGCCTGAATTTGAAATATCGACTTTGGGCACCTAAAATATCGATTTTTAGCATGTTTTGGGCCTATATTTTGAAAATATTCTAGCACTGATTAGGCATGAACAGATCGCTTCTGGTACCCCAAAATATCGAATTTTCGGGTGTTTTGAGCCTGAATTTGAGATATAAACGGGTACAGAAGATGCATGCACATATTGACTTTGGGCACCTAAAATATCGATTTTCAGCATGTTTTGGGTCTGTACTTTGAAAATACTCTAACTAGGAGTAGGCATGTACAGATCGCTTCTGGGACCCCAAAATATTGAATTTTCGGGTGTTTTGAGCCTGAATTTGAGATATAAACGAGTGCAGAAGATGCATACACATGTTGACTTTGGGCACCTAAAATATCGATTTTCAGCATGTTTTGGGCCTGCATATGAGTAGGCATGTACAGATCGCTTCTGTTACCCCATAATATCGAATTTTCGGGTGTTTGGAGCCTCAATTTGAGATATAAACGGGTACAGAAGATGCATGCACATATCGACTTTTCGGCACCTAAAAGATCGATTTTCAGTATGTTTTGGGCCTGTATTTTGAAAATACTCTATCACGGAGTAGTCATGTACAGTTCGCTTCTGGGACCCCAAAATATCGAATTTTCGGGTGTTTTAGGCCTGAATTTGAAATATCGACTTTGGGCACCTAAAATATCGATTTTTAGCATGTTTTGAGCCTATATTTTGAAAAAATTCTAGCACTGAGTAGGCATGTACAGATCACTTCTGGGACCCAAAAATATCGAATTTTCGGGTGTTTTCAGGTTGAATTTGGGATATAAACGGGTGGAGAAGATGCATACACATGTTGACTTTGGTCACCTAAAATATCGATGTTTAGCTTGTTTTGGGCCTGTTTTTTTAAAATACTCTAACACGGAGTAAGCAAGAACAGATCGCTTTTGGGACCCCAAAATTTCGAATTTTTGGGTGTTTGGAGCCTGAATTTGAGGTATAAACGGGTACAGAGGATGCATGCACATATCGACTTTTGGGCACCTAAAAGCTCGAATTTCAGTATGTTTTGGGCCTGTATTTAAAAAATACTCTAACACGGAGTAGGCAAGTACAGTTCGCTTCTGGGACCCCAAAATATCGAATTTTCGGTTGTTTTGGGCCTGAATATGAAATATCGACTTTGGGCACCTAAAATATCGATTTTTAGCATGTTTTGGGCTTATATTTTGAAAATATTCTAGCACTGAGTAGGCATGTACAGATCGCTTCTGGGACCCCAAAATATCGAATTTTCGGGGGTTTTGAGCCTGAATTTGAGATATAAACGGGTACAGAAGATGAATGCACAGATCGACTTTTGGGCACCTAAAATATCGATTTTGAGCATGTTTTGTGTCTGTATCTTAAAAACATTCTAACTAGGAGTAGGGATGTACAGATCGCTTCTAGGACCCAAACATACCGAATTTTCGAGTGTTTTGAGCCTGAATTTGAAATATAAACGGGTACAGAAGATGCATCCACATATCGACTTTAGGGCACCTAAAAGATCGATTTTCAGTATGTTTTGGGCCTGTATATTGAAAATACTCTAACTCGGAGTAGGCACGTACAGATCGCTTCTGGGACCCAAAAATATCGAATTTTTGGGTGTTTTTGGCCTGAATTTGAGATATCGACTTTTGGCACCTAAAATATCGATTTTTAGCATGTTTTGGGCCTATATTTTGAAAATATTCTAGCACTGAGTAGGCATGTACAGATCGCTTCTGGGACCCCGAAATATCGAATTTTCGGGTGTTTTGAGCCTGAATTTGAGATATAAACGGGTACAGAAGATGCATGCACATATCGACTTTTTGGCACCTAAAATATCGATTTTGAGCATGTTTTTGGTCTGTATCTTGAAAACATTCTAACTAGGAGTAGGGATGTACAGATCGCTTCTGGGACCCCAAAATATCGAATTTTCGGGTGTTTGGAGCCTGAATTTGAAATATAAACGGGTACAGAAGATGCGTCCACATATCGACTTTTGGGAACCTAAAAAATCGATTTTCAGTATGTTTTGGGTCTGTATATTTGAATATACTCTAACACGGAGTATGCATGTACAGATCGCTTCTGGGACCCCAAAATATCGAATTTTTGGGTGTTTTTGGCTTGAATTTGAGATATCGACTTTGGGCACCAAAAATATCGATTTTTAGCATGTTTTGGGCCTATATTTTGAAAATATTCTAGCACTGAGTAGGCAGGTACAGATCTCTTCTGGGACCCCAAAATATCGAATTTTCGGGTGTTTTGAGCCTGAATTTGAGATATAAACGGGTAGAGAAGATGCATGCACATATCGACTTTTGGGCACCTAAAATATCGATTTTGAGCATGTTTTGGGTCTGTATCTTGAAAACATTCTAACTAGGAGTAGGCATGTACAGATCGCTTCTGGGACCCAAAAATATCGAATTTTCGGGTGTTTTCAGCCTGAATTTGAGATATAAACGGGTACCGAAGATGCATGCACATATTGACTTTGGGAACCTAAAATATCGATTTTCAGCATGTTTTGGGCCTTTATTTTAAAAATACTCTAACTAGGAGTAGGCATGTACAGATCGCTTCTGGGACCCAAAAATATCGAATTTTCGGGTGTTTTGAGCCTGAATTTGAGATATAAACGAGTGCAGAAGATGCATACACATGTTGACTTTGGGCACCTAAAATATCGATTTTCAGCATGTTTTGGGCCTGCATCTTAGTAGGCATGTACAGATCGCTTCTGGGACCCCAAAATATCGAATTTTCGGGTGTTTGGAGCCTGAATTTGAGATATAAACGGGTACAGAAGATGCATGCACATATTGACTTTTGGGCACCTAAAAGATCGATTTTCAGTATGTTTTGGGCCTGTATTTTGAAAATACTCTAACACGGAGTAGGCATGTACAGTTCGCTTCTGGGACCCCAAAATATCGATTTTTTGGGTGTTTTGGGCCTGAATTTGAAATATCGACTTTGGGCACCTAAAATATCGATTTTTAGCATGTTTTGGGCCTATATTTTGAAAATATTCTAGCACTAGGTAGGCATGTACAGATCAATTCTGGGACCCCAAAATTTTGAATTTTCGAGTGTTTTTGAGCCTGAATTTGAGATATAAACGGGTACAGATGATGCATGCACATATCGACTTTGGACACTTAAAATATCGATTTTTAGCATGTTTTGAGCCAATATTTTGAAAAAATTCTAGCACTGAGTAGGCATGTACAGATCGCTTCTGGGACCCAAAAATATCGAATTTTCGGGTGTTTTGAGGTTGAATTTGGGATATAAACGGGTGCAGAAGATGCATACACTTGTTGACTTTGGTCACCTAAAATATCGATTTTTAGCTTGTTTTGGGCCTGTATTTTAAAAATACTCTAACACGGAGTAAGCAAGTACAGATCGCTTCTGGGACCCCAAAATATCGAATTTTCAGGTGTTTTGAGCCTGAATTTGAGATATAAACGGGTACAGAATATGCATCCACATATAGACTTTTGGGCACCTAAAAGATCTTTTTTCAGTATGTTTTGGGCCTGTATATTTGAATATACTCTAACACGTAGTATGCATGTACAGATCGCTTCTGGGACCCCAAAATATCGAATTTTTGGGTGTTTTTGGCCTGAATTTGAGATATCGACTTTGGGCACCAAAAATATCGATTTTCAGCATGTTTTGGGCCTATATTTTGAAAATATTCTAGCACTGAGTAGGCAGGTACAGATCTCTTCTGGGACCCCAAAATATCGAATTTTCGGGTGTTTTGAGCCTGAATTTGAGATATAAACGGGTAGAGAAGATGCATGCACATATCGACTTTTGGGCACCTAAAATATCGATTTTGAGCATGTTTTGGGTCTGTATCTTGAAAACATTCTAACTAGGAGTAGGCATGTACAGATCGCTTCTGGGACCCAAAAATATCGAATTTTCGGGTGTTTTCAGCCTGAATTTGAGATATAAACGGGTACCGAAGATGCATGCACATATTGACTTTGGGAACCTAAAATATCGATTTTCAGCATGTTTTGGGCCTTTATTTTGAAAATACTCTAACTAGGAGTAGGCATGTACAGATCGCTTCTGGGACCCAAAAATATCGAATTTTCGGGTGTTTTGAGCCTGAATTTGAGATATAAACGAGTGCAGAAGATGCATACACATGTTGACTTTGGGCACCTAAAATATCGATTTTCAGCATGTTTTGGGCCTGCATCTTAGTAGGCATGTACAGATCGCTTCTGGGACCCCAAAATATCGAATTTTCGGGTGTTTGGAGCCTGAATTTGAGATATAAACGGGTACAGAAGATGCATGCACATATTGACTTTTGGGCACCTAAAAGATCGATTTTCAGTATGTTTTGGGCCTGTATTTTGAAAATACTCTAACACGGAGTAGGCATGTACAGTTCGCTTCTGGGACCCCAAAATATCGATTTTTTGGGTGTTTTGGGCCTGAATTTGAGATATCGACTTTGGGCACCTAAAATATCGATTTTTAGCATGTTTTGGGCCTATATTTTGAAAATATTCTAGCACTAGGTAGGCATGTACAGATCAATTCTGGGACCCCAAAATTTTGAATTTTCGGGTGTTTTTGAGCCTGAATTTGAGATATAAACGGGTACAGATGATGCATGCACATATCGACTTTGGACACTTAAAATATCGATTTTTAGCATGTTTTGAGCCAATATTTTGAAAAAATTCTAGCACTGAGTAGGCATGTACAGATCGCTTCTGGGACCCAAAAATATCGAATTTTCGGGTGTTTTGAGGTTGAATTTGGGATATAAACGGGTGCAGAAGATGCATACACTTGTTGACTTTGGTCACCTAAAATATCGATTTTTAGCTTGTTTTGGGCCTGTATTTTAAAAATACTCTAACACGGAGTAAGCAAGTACAGATCGCTTCTGGGACCCCAAAATATCGAATTTTCAGGTGTTTTGAGCCTGAATTTGAGATATAAACGGGTACAGAATATGCATCCACATATAGACTTTTGGGCACCTAAAAGATCTTTTTTCAGTATGTTTTGGGCCTGTATATTTGAATATACTCTAACACGTAGTATGCATGTACAGATCGCTTCTGGGACCCCAAAATATCGAATTTTTGGGTGTTTTTGGCCTGAATTTGAGATATCGACTTTGGGCACCAAAAATATCGATTTTTAGCATGTTTTGGGCCTATATTTTGAAAATATTCTAGCACTGAGTAGGCAGGTACAGATCTCTTCTGGGACCCCAAAATATCGAATTTTCGGGTGTTTTGAGCCTGAATTTGAGATATAAACGGGTAGAGAAGATGCATGCACATATCGACTTTTGGGCACCTAAAATATCGATTTTGAGCATGTTTTGGGTCTGTATCTTGAAAACATTCTAACTAGGAGTAGGCATGTACAGATCGCTTCTGGGACCCAAAAATATCGAATTTTCGGGTGTTTTCAGCCTGAATTTGAGATATAAACGGGTACCGAAGATGCATGCACATATTGACTTTGGGAACCTAAAATATCGATTTTCAGCATGTTTTGGGCCTTTATTTTGAAAATACTCTAACTAGGAGTAGGCATGTACAGATCGCTTCTGGGACCCAAAAATATCGAATTTTCGGGTGTTTTGAGCCTGAATTTGAGATATAAACGAGTGCAGAAGATGCATACACATGTTGACTTTGGGCACCTAAAATATCGATTTTCAGCATGTTTTGGGCCTGCATCTTAGTAGGCATGTACAGATCGCTTCTGGGACCCCAAAATATCGAATTTTCGGGTGTTTGGAGCCTGAATTTGAGATATAAACGGGTACAGAAGATGCATGCACATATTGACTTTTGGGCACCTAAAAGATCGATTTTCAGTATGTTTTGGGCCTGTATTTTGAAAATACTCTAACACGGAGTAGGCATGTACAGTTCGCTTCTGGGACCCCAAAATATCGATTTTTTGGGTGTTTTGGGCCTGAATTTGAAATATCGACTTTGGGCACCTAAAATATCGATTTTTAGCATGTTTTGGGCCTATATTTTGAAAATATTCTAGCACTAGGTAGGCATGTACAGATCAATTCTGGGACCCCAAAATTTTGAATTTTCGGGTGTTTTTGAGCCTGAATTTGAGATATAAACGGGTACAGATGATGCATGCACATATCGACTTTGGACACTTAAAATATCGATTTTTAGCATGTTTTGAGCCAATATTTTGAAAAAATTCTAGCACTGAGTAGGCATGTACTGATCGCTTCTGGGACCCAAAAATATCGAATTTTCGGGTGTTTTGAGGTTGAATTTGGGATATAAACGGGTGCAGAAGATGCATACACTTGTTGACTTTGGTCACCTAAAATATCGATTTTTAGCTTGTTTTGGGCCTGTATTTTAAAAATACTCTAACACGGAGTAAGCAAGTACAGATCGCTTCTGGGACCCCAAAATATCGAATTTTCAGGTGTTTTGAGCCTGAATTTGAGATATAAACGGGTACAGAATATGCATCCACATATAGACTTTTGGGCACCTAAAAGATCTTTTTTCAGTATGTTTTGGGCCTGTATATTTGAATATACTCTAACACGTAGTATGCATGTACAGATCGCTTCTGGGAACCCAAAATATCGAATTTTTGGGTGTTTTTGGCCTGAATTTGAGATATCGACTTTGGGCACCAAAAATATCGATTTTTAGCATGTTTTGGGCCTATATTTTGAAAATATTCTAGCACTGAGTAGGCAGGTACAGATCTCTTCTGGGACCCCAAAATATCGAATTTTCGGGTGTTTTGAGCCTGAATTTGAGATATAAACGGGTAGAGAAGATGCATGCACATATCGACTTTTGGGCACCTAAAATATCGATTTTGAGCATGTTTTGGGTCTGTATCTTGAAAACATTCTAACTAGGAGTAGGCATGTACAGATCGCTTCTGGGACCCAAAAATATCGAATTTTCGGGTGTTTTCAGCCTGAATTTGAGATATAAACGGGTACCGAAGATGCATGCACATATTGACTTTGGGAACCTAAAATATCGATTTTCAGCATGTTTTGGGCCTTTATTTTAAAAATACTCTAACTAGGAGTAGGCATGTACAGATCGCTTCTGGGACCCAAAAATATCGAATTTTCGGGTGTTTTGAGCCTGAATTTGAGATATAAACGAGTGCAGAAGATGCATACACATGTTGACTTTGGGCACCTAAAATATCGATTTTCAGCATGTTTTGGGCCTGCATCTTAGTAGGCATGTACAGATCGCTTCTGGGACCCCAAAATATCGAATTTTCGGGTGTTTGGAGCCTGAATTTGAGATATAAACGGGTACAGAAGATGCATGCACATATTGACTTTTGGGCACCTAAAAGATCGATTTTCAGTATGTTTTGGGCCTGTATTTTGAAAATACTCTAACACGGAGTAGGCATGTACAGTTCGCTTCTGGGACCCCAAAATATCGAATTTTGGGGTGTTTTGGGCCTGAATTTGAAATATCGACTTTGGGCACCTAAAATATCGATTTTTAGCATGTTTTGGGCCTATATTTTGAAAATATTCTAGCACTGAGTAGGCATGTACAGATCGCTTCTGGGACCCCAAAATATCGAATTTTCGGGTGTTTTGAGCCTGAATTTGAGATATAAACGGGTACAGAAGATGCATGCACATATCGACTTTTGGGCACCTAAAATATCGATTTTGAGCATGTTTTGGGTCTGTATCTTGAAAACATTCTAACTAGGAGTAGGGATGTACAGATCGCTTCTAGGACCCAAAAATACCGAATTTTCGGGTGTTTTGAGCCTCAATTTGAGATATAAACGGGTACAGAAGATGCATCCACATATCGACTTTTGGGAACCTAAAAGATCGATTTTCAGTATGTTTTGGGCCTGTATATTGAAAATACTCTAACACGGAGTAGGCATGTACAGATCGCTTCTGCGACCCCAAAATATCGAGTTTTTGGGTGTTTTGGACCTGAATTTGAGATATCGACTTTGGGCACCTAAAATATCGATTATTAGCATGTTTTGGGCCTATATTTTGAAAATATTCTAGCACTGATTAGGCATGTACAGATCGCTTCTGGGACCCCAAAATATCGAATTTTCGGGTGTTTTGAGCCTGAATTTGAGATATAAACGGGTACAGAAGATGCATGCACATATTGACTTTGGGCACCTAAAATATCGATTTTCAGCATGTTTTAGGCCTGTATTTTGAAAATACTCTAACTAGGAGTAGGCATGTACAGATCGCTTCTGGGACCCACAAATATCGAATTTTCGGGTGTTTTGAGCCTGAATTTGAGATATAAACGAGTGCAGAAGATGCATACACATGTTGACTATGGGCACCTAAAATATCGATTTTCAGCATGTTTTGGGCCTGCATATGAGTAGGCATGTACAGATCGCTTCTGGGACCCCATAATATCGAATTTTCGGGTGATTGGAGCCTGAATTTGAGATATAAACGGGTACAGAAGATGCATGCACATATCGACTTTTGGGCACCTAAAAGATCGATTTTCAGTATGTTTTGGGCCTGTATTTTGAAAATACTCTTTCACGGAGTAGGCATGTACAGTTCGCTTCTGGGACCCCAAAATATCGAATTTTCGGGTGTTTTAGGCCTGAATTTGAAATATCGACTTTGGGCACCTAAAATATCGATTTTTAGCATGTTTTGAGCCTATATTTTGAAAAAATTCTAGAACTGTGTAGGCATGTACAGATCACTTCTGGGACCCAAAAATATCGAATTTTCGGTTGTTTTGAGGTTGAATTTGGGATATAAACGGGTGCAGAAGATGCATACACATGTTGACTTTGGTCACCTAAAATATCGATTTTTAGCTTGTTTTGGGCCTGTTTTTTTAAAATACTCTAACACGGAGTAAGCAAGAACAGATCGCTTCTGGGACCCCAAAATTTCGAATTTTTGGGTGTTTGGAGCCTGAATTTGAGATATAAACGGGTACAGAAGATGCATGCACATATCGACTTTTGGGCACCTAAAAGATTGAATTTCAGTATGTTTTGGGCCTGTATTTTAAAAATACTCTAACACGGAGTAGGCATGTAGAGTTCGCTTCTGGGACCCCAAAATATCGAATTTTCGGTTGTTTTTGGGCCTGAATATGAAATATCGACTTTGGGCACCTAAAATATCAATTTTTAGCATGTTTTGGGCCTATATTTTGAAAATATTCTAGCACTGAGTACAGATCGCTTCTGGGACCCCAAAATATCGAATTTTCGGGTGTTTTGAGCCTGAATTTGAGATATAAACGGGTACAGAAGATGCATGCACATATCGACTTTTGGGCACCTAAAATATCGATTTTGAGCATGTTTTGGGTCTGTATCTTGAAAACATTCTAACTAGGAGTAGGGATGTACAGATCGCTTCTAGGACCCAAAAATACCGAATTTTCGGGTTTTTTGAGCCTCAATTTAAGATATAAACGGGTACAGAAGATGCATCCACATATCGACTTTTGGGAACTTAAAAAATCGATTTTCAGTGTGTTTGGGGCCTGTATATTGAAAATACTCTAACACGGAGTAGGCATGTACAGATCGCTTCTGCGACCCCAAAATATCGAGTTTTTGGGTGTTTTGGACCTGAATTTGAGATATCGACTTTGGGCACCTAAAATATCGATTATTAGCATGTTTTGGGCCTATATTTTGAAAATATTCTAGCACTGATTAGGCATGTAGAGATCGCTTCTGGGACCCCAAAATATCGAATTTTCGGGTGTTTTGAGCCTGAATTTGAGATATAAACGGGTACAGAAGATGCATGCACATATTGACTTTGGGCACCTAAAATATCGATTTTCAGCATGTTTTAGGCCTGTATTTTGAAAATACTCTAACTAGGAGTAGGCATGTACAGATCGCTTCTGGGACCCAAAAATATCGAATTTTCGGGTGTTTTGAGCCTGAATTTGAGATATAAACGAGTGCAGAAGATGCATACACATGTTGACTATGGGCACCTAAAATATCGAATTTCAGCATGTTTTGGGCCTGCATATGAGTAGGCATGTACAGATCGCTTCTGGGACCCCATAATATCGAATTTTCGGGTGATTGGAGCCTGAATTTGAGATATAAACGGGTACAGAAGATGCATGCACATATCGACTTTTGGGCACTTAAAAGATCGATTTTCAGTATGTTTTGGGCCTGTATTTTGAAAATACACTATCACGGAGTAGGCATGTACAGTTCGCTTCTGGGACCCCAAAATATCGAATTTTCGGGTGTTTTAGGCCTGAATTTGAAATATCGACTTTGGGCACCTAAAATATCGATTTTTAGCATGTTTTGAGCCTATATTTTGAAAAAATTCTAGCACTGTGTGGGCATGTACAGATCACTTCTGGGACCCAAAAATATCGAATTTTCGGGTGTTTTGAGGCTGAATTTGGGATATAAACGGGTGCAGAAGATGCATACACATGTTGACTTTGGTCACCTAAAATATCGATTTTTAGCTTGTTTTGGGCCTGTTTTTTTAAAATACTCTAACACGGAGTAAGCATGAACAGATCGCTTCTGGGACCCCAAAATTTCGAATTTTTGGGTGTTTGGAGCCTGAATTTGAGATATAAACGGGTACAGAAGATGCATGCACATATCGACTTTTGGGCACCTAAAAGATTGAATTTCAGTATGTTTTGGGCCTGTATTTTAAAAATACTCTAACACGGAGTAGGCATGTAGAGTTCGCTTCTGGGACCCCAAAATATCGAATTTTCGGTTGTTTTTGGGCCTGAATATGAAATATCGACTTTGGGCACCTAAAATATCAATTTTTAGCATGTTTTGGGCCTATATTTTGAAAATATTCTAGCACTGAGTACAGATCGCTTCTGAGACCCCAAAATATCGAATTTTCGGGTGTTTTGAGCCTGAATTTGAGATATAAACGGGTACAGAAGATGCATGCACATATCGACTTTTGGGCACCTAAAATATCGATTTTGAGCATGTTTTGGGTCTGTATCTTGAAAACATTCTAACTAGGAGTAGGGATGTACAGATCTCTTCTAGGACCCAAAAATACCGAATTTTCGGGTGTTTTGAGCCTCAATTTGAGATATAAACGGGTACAGAAGATGCATCCACATATCGACTTTTGGGAACTTAAAAGATCGATTTTCAGTATGTTTTGGGCCTGTATATTGAAAATACTCTAACACGGAGTAGGCATGTACAGATCGCTTCTGAGACCCCAAAATATCGAGTTTTTGGGTGTTTTGGACCTGAATTTGAGATATCGACTTTGGGCACCTAAAATATCGATTTTCAGTATGTTTTGGGCCTGTATTTTGAAAATACTCTAACACGGAGTAGGCATGTACAGTTCGCTTCTGGGACCCCAAAATATCGAATTTTCGGGTGTTTTGGGCCTGAATTTGAAATATCGACTTTGGGCACCTAAAATATCGATTTTTAGCATGTTTTGGGCCTATATTTTGAAAATATTCTAGCACTGAGTAGGCATGTACAGATCGCTTCTGGGACTCCAAAATATCGAATTTTCGGGTGTTTTGAGCCTGAATTTGAGATATAAACGGGTACAGAAGATGTATGCACATATCGACTTTTTGGCACCAAAAATATCGATTTTGAGCATGTTTTGGGTCTGTATCTTGAAAACATTCTAACTAGGAGTAGGGATGTACAGATCGCTTCTGGGACCCAAAAATACCGAATTTTCGGGTGTTTTGAGCCTGAATTTGAGATATAAACGGGTACTGAAGATGCATGCACATATCGACTTTGAACACTTAAAATATCGATATTCAGCATGTTATGAACCTGTATTTAGAAAACATTCTAGCACTGAGTAGGCATGTACAGATCGCTTTTGGGACCCCAAAATATCGAGTTTTTGGGTGTTTTGGACCTGAATTTGAGATATCGACTTTGGGCACCTAAAATATCGATTTTTAGCATGTTTTGGGCCTATATTTTGAAAATATTCTAGCACTGAGTAGGCATGTACAGAACGCTTCAGGGACCCCAAAATATCGAATTTTCGGGTGTTTTGAGCCTGAATTTGATATATAAACGGGTACAGAAGATTAATGCACATATTGACTTTGGGCACCTAAAATATCGATTTTCAGCATGTTTTAGGCCTGTATTTTGAAAATACTCTAACTAGGAGTAGGCATGTACAGATCGCTTCTGGGACCCAAAAATATCGAATTTTCGGGTGTTTTGAGCCTGAATTTGAGATATAAACGAGTGCAGAAGATGCATACACATGTTGACTTTGGGCACCTACAATATCGATTTTCAGCATGTTTTGGGCCTGCATATGAGTAGGCATGTACAGATCGCTTCTGGGACCCCATAATATCGAATTTTCGGGTGTTTGGATCCTGAAATTGAGATATAAACGGGTACAGAAGATGCATGCACATATCGACTTTTGGGCACCTAAAAGATCGATTTTCAGTATGTTTTGGGCCTGTATTTTGAAAATACTCTATCACGGAGTAGGCATGTACAGTTCGCTTCTGGGACCCCAAAATATCGAATTTTCGGGTGTTTTAGGCCTGAATTTGAAATATCGACTTTGGGCACCTAAAATATAGTTTTTTAGCATGTTTTGAGTCTATATTTTGAAAAAATTCTAGCACTGAGTAGGCATGTACAGATCACTTCTGGGACCCAAAAATATCGAATTTTCGGGTGTTTTGAGGTTGAATTTGGGATATAAACGGGTGCAGAAGATGCATACACATGATGTCTTTGGTCACCTACAATATCGATGTTTAGCTTGTTTTGGGCCTGTTTTTTTAAAATACTCTAACACGGAGTAAGCAAGAACTGATCGCTTCTGGGACCCCAAAATAATCGAATTTTTGGGTGTTTGGAGCCTGAATTTGAGATATAAACGGGTACAGAAGATGCATGCACATATCGACTTTTGGGCACCTAAAAGCTCGAATTTCAGTATGTTTTGGGCCTGTATTTTAAAAATACTCTAACACGGAGTAGGCATGTACAGTTCGCTTCTGGGACCCCAAAATATCGAATTTTCGGTTGTTTTGGGCCTGAATATGAAATATCGACTTTGGGCACCTAAAATATCGATTTTTAGCATGTTTTGGGCCTATATTTTGAAAATATTCTAGCACTGAGTAGGCATGTACAGATCGCTTCTGGGACCCCAAAATATCGAATTTTCGGGTGTTTTGAGCCTGAATTTGAGATATAAACGGGTACAGAAGATGCATGCACATATTGTCTTTGGGCACCTAAAATATCGTTTTTCAGCATGTTTTGGGCCTGTATTTTGAAAATACTCTAACTTGGAGTAAGCATGTACAGATCGCTTCTGGGACCCAAAAATATCGAATTTTCGGGTGTTTTGGGCCTGAATTTGAGATATCGACTTTGGGGACCTAAAATATCGATTTTTAGCATGTTTTGGGCCTATATTTTGAAAATATTATAGCACTAGGTAGGCATGTACAGATCACTTATGGGACCCTAAAATATCGAATTTTCGGGTGTTTTGAGACTGAATTTAAGATATAAACGGGTACAGATGACGCATGCACATATCGACTTTGGACACATAAAATATCGATTTTTAGCATGTTTTGAGCCTATATTTTGAAAAAATTCTAGCACTGAGTAGGCATGTACAGATCGCTTCTGGGACCCAAAAATATCGAATTTTCGGGTGTTTTGAGATTGAATTTGGGATATAAACGGGTGCAGAAGATGCATACACATGTTGACTTTGGTCACCTAAAATATCGATTTTTAGCTTGTTTTGGGCCTGTATTTTAAAAATACTCTAACACGGAGTAGGCATGTACAGTTCGCTTCTGGGACCCAAAAATATCGAATTTTAGGGTGTTTTGGGCCTGAATTTGAAATTTCGACGTTGGGCACCTAAAATATCGATTTTTAGCATGTTTTGGACCTATATTTTGAAAATATTCTAGCACTGAGTAGGCAAGTACAGATCGCTTCTGGGACCCCAAAATATTGAATTTTCGGGTGTTTTGAGCCTGAATTTGAGATATAAACGGGTACAGGAGATGCATGGACATATCGACTTTTGGGCACCTAAAATATCGATTTTGAGCATGTTTTGGGTCTGTATCTTGAAAACATTCTAACTAGGAGTAGGGATGTACAGATCGCTTCTGGGACCCAAAAATACCGAATTTTCGGGTGTTTTGAGCCTGAATTTGAGATATAAACGGGTACAAAAGATGCATGCACATATCTACTTTAGACACTTAAAATATCGATTTTCAGCATGTTTTGGGCCTGTATTTTGAAAACATTCTAGCACTGAGTAGGCATGTACAGATCGCTTCTGAGACCCCAAAATATCGAGTTTTTGGGTGTTTTGGACCTGAATTTGAGATATCGACTTTGGGCACCTAAAATATCGATTTTTAGCATGTTTTGGGCCTATATTTTGAAAATATTCTAGCACTGAGTAGGCATGTACAGATCGCTTCTGGGACCCCAAAATATCGAATTTTCGGGTGTTTTGAGCCTGAATTTCAGATATAAACGGGCACAGAAGATGCATGCACATATCGACTTTTGGGCACCTAAAATATCGATTTTGAGCATGTTTTGGGTCTGTATCTTGAAAACATTCTAACTAAGAGTAGGGATTTACAGATCGCTTCTGGGACCCCAAAATATCGAATTTTCGGGTGTTTTGAGCCTGACTTTGAGATATAAACGGGTACAGAAGATGCATGCACATATTGTTTTTGAGCACCTAAAATATCGATTTTCAACATGTTTTGGGCCTGTATTTTGAAAACATTCTAGCACTGAGTAGGCATGTACAGATCGCTTATGGGACCCCAAAATATCGAGTTTTTGGGTGTTTTGGACCTGAATTTGAGATATCGACTTTGGGCACCTAAAATATCGATTTTTAGCATGTTTTGGGCCTATATTTTGAAAATATTCTAGCACTGAGTAGGCATGTACAGATCGCTTCTGGGACCCAAAATTATCAACTTTTCGGGTGTTTTGAGGTTGAATTTGAGATATAAACGAGTGCAGAAGATGCATACACATGTTGACTTTGGGCACCTAAAATATCGATTTTCAGCATGTTTTGGGGCTGCATCTGAGTAGGCATGTACAGATCGCTTCTGGGACCCCAAAATATCGAATTTTCGGGTGTTTGGAGCCTGAATTTGAGATATAAACGGGTACAGAAGATGCATGCTCATATCGACTTTTGGGCACCTAAAAGATCGATTTTCAGTATGTTTTGGGCCTGTATTTTGAAAATACTCTAACACGGAGTAGGCATGTACAGTTCGCTTCTGGGACCCCAAAATATCGAATTTTCGGGTGTTTTGGGCCTGAATTTGAAATATCGACTTTGGGCACCTAAAATATCGATTTTTAGCATGTTTTTGGGCCTATATTTTAAAAAAATTCTACCACTGAGTAGGCATGTACAGATCGCTTCTGGGACCCCAAAATATCGAATTTTCGGGTGTTTTGAGCCTGAATTTGAGATATAAACGGGTACAGAAGATGCATGCACATATTGACTTTGGGCACCTAAAATATCGATTTTCAGCATGTTTTAGGCCTGTATTTTGAAAATACTCTAACTAGGAGTAGGCATGTACAGATCGCTTCTGGGACCCAAAAATATCGAATTTTCGGGTGTTTTGAGCCTGAATTTGAGATATAAACGAGTGCAGAAGATGCATACACATGTTGACTTTGGGCACCTAAAATATCGATTTTCAGCATGTTTTGGGCCTGCATATGAGTAGGCATGTACATATCGCTTCTGGGACCCCAAAATATCGAATTTTTGGGTGTTTGGAGCCTGAATTTGAGATATAAACGGGTACAGAAGATGCATGCACATATCGACTTTTGGGCACCTAAAAGCTCGAATTTCAGTATGTCTTGGGCCTGTATTTTAAAAATACTCTAACACGGAGTAGGCATGTACAGTTCGCTTCTGGGACCCCAAAATATCGAATTTTTGGTTGTTTTGGGCCTGAATATGAAATATCGACTTTGGGCACCTAAAATATCAATTTTTAGCATGTTTTGGGCCTATATTTTGAAAATATTCTAGCACTGAGTAGGCATGTACTGATCGCTTCTGGGACCCAAAATATCGAATTTTCGAGTGTTTTGAGCCTGAATTTGAGATATAAACGGGTACAGAAGATGCATGCACATATCGACTTTTGGGCACCTAAAATATCGATTTTGAGCATGTTTTGGGTCTGTATCTTGAAAACATTCTAACTAGGAGTAGGGATGTACAGATCGCTTCTAGTACCCAAAAATACCGAATTTTCGGGTGTTTTGACCCTCAATTTGAGATATAAACGGGTACAGAAGATGCATCCACATATCGACTTTTGGGAACCTAAAAGATCGATTTCCAGTATGTTTTGGGCCTGTTTATTGAAAATACTCTAACACGGAGTAGGCATGTACAGATCGCTTCTGCGACCCCAAAATATCGAGTTTATGGGTGTTTTGGACCTGAATTTGAGATATCGACTTTGGGCACCTAAAATATCGATTTTTAGCATGTTTTGGGCCTATATTTTGAAAATATTCTAGCACTGATTAGGCATGTACAGATCGCTTCTGGGACCCCAAAATATCGAATTTTTGGGTTTTTTTGGCCTGAATTTGAGATATCGACTTTGTGCACCTAAAATATCGATTTATAGCATGTTTTGGGCCTATATTTTGAAAATATTCTAGCACTGAGTAGGCATGTACAGATCGCTTCTGGGACTCCAAAATATCGAATTTTCGGGTGTTTTGAGCCTGAATTTGAGATATAAACGGGTACAGAAGATGTATGCACATATCGACTTTTTGGTACCTAAAATATCGATTTTGAGCATGTTTTGGGTCTGTATCTTGAAAACATTCTAACTAGGAGTAGGGATGTACAGATCGCTTCTGGGACCCAAAAATACCGAATTTTCGGGTGTTTTGAGCCTGAATTTGAGATATAAACGGGTACTGAAGATGCATGCACATAACGACTTTGGACACTTAAAATATCGATATTCAGCATGTTATGGGCCTGTACTTAGAAAACATTCTAGCACTGAGTAGGCATGTACAGATCGCTTCAGGGACCCCAAAATATCGAGTTTTTGGGTGTTTTGGACCTGAATTTGAGATATCGACTTTGGGCACCTACAATATCGATTTTTAGCATGTTTTGGGCCTATATTTTGAAAATATTCTAGCACTGAGTAGGCATGTACAGATCGCTTCAGGGACCTCAATATATCGAATTTTCGGGTGTTTTGACCCTGAATTTGATATATAAACGGGTACAGAAGATTAATGCACATATTGACTTTGGGCACCTAAAATATCGATTTTCAGCATGTTTTAGGCCTGTATTTTAAAAATACTCTAACTAGGAGTAGGCATGTACAGATCGCTTCTGGGACCCAAAAATATTGAATTTTCGGGTGTTTTGAGCCTGAATTTGAGATATAAACGATTACAGAAGATGCATACACATGTTGACTTTGGGCACCTAAAATATCGATTTTCAGCATGTTTTGGGCCTGCATATGAGTAGGCATGTACAGATCGCTTCTGGGACCCCATAATATCGAATTTTCGGGTGTTTGGAGCCTGAATTTGAGATATAAACGGGTACAGAAGATGCATGCACATATCGACTTTTCGGCACCTAAAAGATCGATTTTCAGTATGTTTTGGGCCTGTATTTTGAAAATACTCTATCACGGAGTAGGCATGTACAGTTCGCTTCTGGGACCCCAAAATATCGAATTTTCGGGTGTTTTAGGCCTGAATTTGAAATATCGACTTTGGGCACCTAAAATATCGATTTTTAGCATGTTTTGAGCCTATATTTTGAAAAAATTCTAGCACTGAGTAGGCATGTACAGATCACTTCTGGGACCCAAAAATATCGAATTTTCGGGTGTTTTGAGGTTGAATTTGGGATATAAACGGGTGGAGAAGATGCATACACATGTTGACTTTGGTCACCTAAAATATCGATGTTTAGCTTGTTTTGGGCCTGTTTTTTTAAAATACTCTAACACGGAGTAAGCAAGAACAGATCGCTTCTGGGACCCCAAAATATCGAATTTTTGGGTGTTTGGAGCCTGAATTTGAGGTATAAACGGGTACAGAAGATGCATGCACATATCGACTTTTGGGCACCTAAAAGCTCGAATTTCAGTATGTTTTGGGCCTGTATTTTAAAAATACTCTAACACGGAGTAGGCATGTACAGTTCGCTTCTGGGACCCCAAAATATCGAATTTTCGGTTGTTTTGGGCCTGAATTTGAGATATCGACTTTGGGCACCTAAAATATCGATTTTTAGCATGTTTTGGGCTTATATTTTGAAAATATTCTAGCACTGAGTAGGCATGTACAGATCGCTTCTGGGACTCCAAAATATCGAATTTTCGGGTGTTTTGAGCCTGAATTTGAGATATAAACGGGTACAGAAGATGTATGCACATATCGACTTTTTGGCACCAAAAATATCGATTTTGAGCATGTTTTGAGTCTGTATCTTGAAAACATTCTAACTAGGAGTAGGGATGTACAGATCGCTTCTGGGACCCAAAAATACCGAATTTTCGGGTGTTTTGAGCCTGAATTTGAGATATTAACGGGTACTGAAGATGAATGCACATATCGACTTTGAACACTTAAAATATCGATAATCAGCATGTTATGAACATGTATTTAGAAAACATTCTAGCACTGAGTAGGCATGTACAGATCGCTTCTGGGACCCCAAAATATCGAGTTTTTGGGTGTTTTGGACCTGAATTTGAGATATCGACTTTGGGCACCTAAAATATCGATTTTTAGCATGTTTTGGGCCTATATTTTGAAAATATTCTAGCACTGAGTAGGCATGTACAGATCGCTTCAGGGACCCCAAAATATCGAATTTTCGGGTGTTTTGAGCCTGAATTTGATATATAAACGGGTACAGAAGATTAATGCACATATTGACTTTGGGCACCTAAAATATCGATTTTCAGCATGTTTTAGGCCTGTATTTTGAAAATACTCTAACTAGGAGAAGGCATGTACAGATCGCTTCTGGGACCCAAAAATATCGAATTTTCGGGTGTTTTGAGCCTGAATTTGAGATATAAACGAGTGCAGAAGATGCATACACATGTTGACTTTGGGCACCTACAATATCGATTTTCAGCATGTTTTGGGCCTGTATTTTGAAAATACTCTAACTAGGAGTAGGCATGTACAGATCGCTTCTGGGACCCAAAAATATCGAATTTTCGGGTGTTTTGAGGTTGAATTTGAGATATAAACGAGTGCAGAAGATGCATACACATGTTAAATTTGGGTACCTAAAATATCGATTTTTAGCATGTTTTGGGCCTGCATCTGAGTAGGCATGTACAGATCGCTTCTGGGACCCCAAAATATCGATTTTTCGGATGTTTGGAGCCTTAATTTGAGATATAAACGGGTACAGAAGATGCATGCACATATCGACTTTTGGGCACCTAAAAGATCGATTTTTAGTATGTTTTGGGCCTGTATTTTGAAAATACTCTAAAACGGAGTAGGCATGTACAGTTCGCTTCTGGGACCCCAAAATATCGAATTTTAGGGTGTTTTGTGCCTGAATTTGAGATATCGACTTTGGGCACCTAAAATATCGATTTTAGCATGTTTTAGGCCTAAATTTTAAAAATATTCTAGCACTAAGTAGGCATGTACAGATCACTTCTGGGACCCCAAAATATCGAATTTTCGGGAGTTTTGAGCCTGAATTTGAGATATAAACGGGTACAGATGATGCATGCACATATCGACTTTGGACACTTAAAATATCGATTTTTAGCATGTTTTGAGCCTATATTTTGAAAAAATTCTAGCACTGAGTAGGTGTGTACAGATCGCTTCTGGGACCCAAAAATATCGAATTTTCGGGTGTTTTGAGGTTAAATTTGGGATATAAACGGGTACAGAAGATGCATTTACATATCGACTTTTGGGCACCTAAAAGATCGATTTTCAGCATGTTTTGAGCCTGTGTTTTGAAAATACTCTAACACGGATTAGGCATGTACAGATCACTTCTGGGACCCTAAAATATCGAATTTTTGGGTGTTTTGGGCCTGAATTTGAGATATCGACTTTGGGGACCTAAAATATCGATTTTTAGAATGTTTTGGGCCTATATTTTGAAAACATTCTAGCACTGAGTAGGCATGTACAGATCGCTTCTGGGACCCCAAAATATCGAATTTTCGGGTGTTTTGAGCCTGAATTTGAGATATAAACGGTTACAGAAGATGCATGCACATATCGACTTTTGGGCACCTAAAATATTGATTTTGAGCATGTTTTGAGTCTGTATCTTGAAAACATTCTAACTAGGAGTAGGAATGTACAGATCGCTTCTGCGATCCAAAAATACCGAATTTTCAGGTGTTTTGAGCCTGAATTTGAGATATAAACGGCTACAGAAGATGCATGCACATATCGACTTGAGACACTTAAAATATCGATTTTCAGCATGTTTTGGGCCTGTATTTTGAAAACATTCTAGCACTGAGTAGGCATATACAGATCGCTTCTGGGACTCCAAAATATCGAGTTTTTGGGTGTTTTGGATCTGAATTTGAGATATCGACTTTGGGCACCTAAAATATCGATTTTTAGCATGTTTTGGGCCTATATTTTGAAAATATTCTAGCACTGAGTAAGCATGTAGAGATCGCTTCTGGGACCCCAAAATATCGAATTTTCGGGTGTTTTGAGCCTGAATTTGAGATATAAACGGGTAAAGAAGATGCATGCACATATTGACTTTGGGCACCAAAAATATCGATTTTCAGCATGTTTTGGGCCTGTATTTTGAAAATTCTCTAACTAGGAGTAGTAATGTACATATCGCTTCTGGGACCCAAAAATTTCGAGTTTTCGGGTGTTTTGAGCCTGAATTTGAGATATAAACGGGTACAGAAGATGCATGCACATATCGTCTTTGGACACTTAAAATATCGATTTTCAGCATGTTTTGGGCCTGTATTTTGAAAACATTCTAGCACTGAGTAGGCATATACAGATCGCTTCTGGGACCCCAAAATATCGAGTTTTTGGGTGTTTTGGATCTGAATTTGAGATATCGACTTTGGGCACCTAAAATATCGATTTTTAGCATGTTTTGGGCCTATATTTTGAAAATATTCTAGCACTGAGTAGGCATGTAGAGATCGCTTCTGGGACCCCAAAATATCGAATTTTCGGGTGTTTTGAGCCTGAATTTGAGATATAAACGGGTAAAGAAGATGCATGCACATATTGACTTTGGGCACCAAAAATATCGATTTTCAGCATGTTTTGGGCCTGTATTTTGAAAATTCTCTAACTAGGAGTAGGCATGTACATATCGCTTCTGGGACCCAAAAATTTCGAGTTTTCGGGTGTTTTGAGCCTGAATTTGAGATATAAACGGGTACAGAAGATGCATGCACATATCGTCTTTGGACACTTAATATATCGATTTTTAGGATGTTTTGAGCCTATATTTTGAAAACCTTCTAGCACTGACTAGACATGTACAGATCGTTTCTGGGACCCAAAATTATCAAATTTTAGGGTGTTTCGAGGTTGAATTTGAGATATAAACGAGTGCAGAAGATGCATACACATGTTGACTTTGGGCACCTAAAATATCGATTTTCAGCATGTTTTGGGCCTGCATCTGAGTAGGCATGTACAGATCGCTTCTGGGTCCCCAAAATATCGAATTTTCGGGTGTTTGGAGCCTGAATTTGAGATACAAACGGGTACAGAAGATGAATGCACATATCGGCTTTTGGGCTCCTAAAAGATCGATTTTCAGTATGTTTTGGGCCTGTATTTTGAAAATACTCTAACACGGAGTAGGCATGTACAGTTCGCTTCTGGGACCCCAAAATATCGAATTTTCGGGTGTTTTGGGCCTGAATTTGAAATATCGACTTTGGGCACCTAAAATATCGATTTTTAGCATGTTTTGGGACTATATTTTGAAAATATTCTAGCACTGAGTAGGCATGTACAGATCGCTTCTGGGACCCAAAAATATCGATTTTTTTGATGTTTTGAGCATGAATTTGAGATAAAAACGGGTACAGAAGATGCATGCACATATTGACTTTTGGGCAAATAAAATATCGATTTTGAGCATGTTTTTGGTCTGTATCTTGAAAACATTCTAACTAAGAGTAGGGATGTACAGATCGCTTCTAGGACCCAAAAATGCCGAATTTTCGGGTGTTTTGAGCCTGAATTTGAGATATAAACGGGTACAGAAGATGCATGCACATATTGTCTTTGGGCACCTAAAATATCGATTTTCAGCATGTTTTGGGCCTGTATTTAGAAAACATTCTAGCACTGAGTAGGCATGTACAGATCGCTTCTGGGACCCCAAAATATCGAGTTTTTGGGTGTTTTGGACCTGAATTTGAGATATCGACTTTGGGCACCTAAAATATCGATTTTTAGCATGTTTTGGGCCTATATTTTGAAAATATTCTAGCACTGAGTAGGCATGTACAGATCGCTTCAGGGACCCCAAAATATCGAATTTTCGGGTGTTTTGAGCCTGAATTTGATATATAAACGGGTACAGAAGATTAATGCACATATTGACTTTGGGCACCTAAAATATCGATTTTCAGCATGTTTTAGGCCTGTATTTTGAAAATACTCTAACTAGGAGAAGGCATGTACAGATCGCTTCTGGGACCCAAAAATATCGAATTTTCGGGTGTTTTGAGCCTGAATTTGAGATATAAACGAGTGCAGAAGATGCATACACATGTTGACTTTGGGCACCTACAATATCGATTTTCAGCATGTTTTGGGCCTGTATTTTGAAAATACTCTAACTAGGAGTAGGCATGTACAGATCGCTTCTGGGACCCAAAAATATCGAATTTTCGGGTGTTTTGAGGTTGAATTTGAGATATAAACGAGTGCAGAAGATGCATACACATGTTAAATTTGGGTACCTAAAATATCGATTTTTAGCATGTTTTGGGCCTGCATCTGAGTAGGCATGTACAGATCGCTTCTGGGACCCCAAAATATCGATTTTTCGGATGTTTGGAGCCTTAATTTGAGATATAAACGGGTACAGAAGATGCATGCACATATCGACTTTTGGGCACCTAAAAGATCGATTTTTAGTATGTTTTGGGCCTGTATTTTGAAAATACTCTAAAACGGAGTAGGCATGTACAGTTCGCTTCTGGGACCCCAAAATATCGAATTTTAGGGTGTTTTGTGCCTGAATTTGAGATATCGACTTTGGGCACCTAAAATATCGATTTTAGCATGTTTTAGGCCTAAATTTTAAAAATATTCTAGCACTAAGTAGGCATGTACAGATCACTTCTGGGACCCCAAAATATCGAATTTTCGGGAGTTTTGAGCCTGAATTTGAGATATAAACGGGTACAGATGATGCATGCACATATCGACTTTGGACACTTAAAATATCGATTTTTAGCATGTTTTGAGCCTATATTTTGAAAAAATTCTAGCACTGAGTAGGTGTGTACAGATCGCTTCTGGGACCCAAAAATATCGAATTTTCGGGTGTTTTGAGGTTAAATTTGGGATATAAACGGGTACAGAAGATGCATTTACATATCGACTTTTGGGCACCTAAAAGATCGATTTTCAGCATGTTTTGAGCCTGTGTTTTGAAAATACTCTAACACGGATTAGGCATGTACAGATCACTTCTGGGACCCTAAAATATCGAATTTTTGGGTGTTTTGGGCCTGAATTTGAGATATCGACTTTGGGGACCTAAAATATCGATTTTTAGAATGTTTTGGGCCTATATTTTGAAAACATTCTAGCACTGAGTAGGCATGTACAGATCGCTTCTGGGACCCCAAAATATCGAATTTTCGGGTGTTTTGAGCCTGAATTTGAGATATAAACGGTTACAGAAGATGCATGCACATATCGACTTTTGGGCACCTAAAATATTGATTTTGAGCATGTTTTGAGTCTGTATCTTGAAAACATTCTAACTAGGAGTAGGAATGTACAGATCGCTTCTGCGATCCAAAAATACCGAATTTTCAGGTGTTTTGAGCCTGAATTTGAGATATAAACGGCTACAGAAGATGCATGCACATATCGACTTGAGACACTTAAAATATCGATTTTCAGCATGTTTTGGGCCTGTATTTTGAAAACATTCTAGCACTGAGTAGGCATATACAGATCGCTTCTGGGACTCCAAAATATCGAGTTTTTGGGTGTTTTGGATCTGAATTTGAGATATCGACTTTGGGCACCTAAAATATCGATTTTTAGCATGTTTTGGGCCTATATTTTGAAAATATTCTAGCACTGAGTAAGCATGTAGAGATCGCTTCTGGGACCCCAAAATATCGAATTTTCGGGTGTTTTGAGCCTGAATTTGAGATATAAACGGGTAAAGAAGATGCATGCACATATTGACTTTGGGCACCAAAAATATCGATTTTCAGCATGTTTTGGGCCTGTATTTTGAAAATTCTCTAACTAGGAGTAGTAATGTACATATCGCTTCTGGGACCCAAAAATTTCGAGTTTTCGGGTGTTTTGAGCCTGAATTTGAGATATAAACGGGTACAGAAGATGCATGCACATATCGTCTTTGGACACTTAAAATATCGATTTTCAGCATGTTTTGGGCCTGTATTTTGAAAACATTCTAGCACTGAGTAGGCATATACAGATCGCTTCTGGGACCCCAAAATATCGAGTTTTTGGGTGTTTTGGATCTGAATTTGAGATATCGACTTTGGGCACCTAAAATATCGATTTTTAGCATGTTTTGGGCCTATATTTTGAAAATATTCTAGCACTGAGTAGGCATGTAGAGATCGCTTCTGGGACCCCAAAATATCGAATTTTCGGGTGTTTTGAGCCTGAATTTGAGATATAAACGGGTAAAGAAGATGCATGCACATATTGACTTTGGGCACCAAAAATATCGATTTTCAGCATGTTTTGGGCCTGTATTTTGAAAATTCTCTAACTAGGAGTAGGCATGTACATATCGCTTCTGGGACCCAAAAATTTCGAGTTTTCGGGTGTTTTGAGCCTGAATTTGAGATATAAACGGGTACAGAAGATGCATGCACATATCGTCTTTGGACACTTAATATATCGATTTTTAGGATGTTTTGAGCCTATATTTTGAAAACCTTCTAGCACTGACTAGACATGTACAGATCGTTTCTGGGACCCAAAATTATCAAATTTTAGGGTGTTTCGAGGTTGAATTTGAGATATAAACGAGTGCAGAAGATGCATACACATGTTGACTTTGGGCACCTAAAATATCGATTTTCAGCATGTTTTGGGCCTGCATCTGAGTAGGCATGTACAGATCGCTTCTGGGTCCCCAAAATATCGAATTTTCGGGTGTTTGGAGCCTGAATTTGAGATACAAACGGGTACAGAAGATGAATGCACATATCGGCTTTTGGGCTCCTAAAAGATCGATTTTCAGTATGTTTTGGGCCTGTATTTTGAAAATACTCTAACACGGAGTAGGCATGTACAGTTCGCTTCTGGGACCCCAAAATATCGAATTTTCGGGTGTTTTGGGCCTGAATTTGAAATATCGACTTTGGGCACCTAAAATATCGATTTTTAGCATGTTTTGGGACTATATTTTGAAAATATTCTAGCACTGAGTAGGCATGTACAGATCGCTTCTGGGACCCAAAAATATCGATTTTTTTGATGTTTTGAGCATGAATTTGAGATAAAAACGGGTACAGAAGATGCATGCACATATTGACTTTTGGGCAAATAAAATATCGATTTTGAGCATGTTTTTGGTCTGTATCTTGAAAACATTCTAACTAAGAGTAGGGATGTACAGATCGCTTCTAGGACCCAAAAATGCCGAATTTTCGGGTGTTTTGAGCCTGAATTTGAGATATAAACGGGTACAGAAGATGCATGCACATATTGTCTTTGGGCACCTAAAATATCGATTTTCAGCATGTTTTGGGCCTGTATTTTGAAAATACTCTAACTAGGAGTAGGCATGTACAGATTGCTTCTGAAACCCAAAAATATTGAATTTTCGGGTGTTTTGGGCCTGAATTTGAGATATAAACGGGTACAGAAGATGCATGCACATATCGACTTTTGACACTTAAAATATCGATTTTTACTATGTTCTGAGCCTGTATTTTGAAAACATTCTAGCACTGACTGGACATGTACAGATTGCTTCTGGAACCCAAAATTATCGAATTTTCGGGTGTTTTGAGATTGAATTTGAGATATAAACGAGTGCAGAAGATGCATACACATGTTCATTTTGGGTACCTAAAATATCGATTTTTAGCATTTTTTGGGCCTGCATCTGAGTAGGCATGTACAGATCGCTTCAGGGACCCCAAAATATCGAATTTTCGGGTGTTTGGAGCCTGAATTTGAGGTATAAACGGGTACAGAAGATGCATGCACATATCGACTTTTGGGCACCTAAAAGATCGATTTTCAGTATGTTTTGAGCCTGTATTTTGAAAATACTCTAACACAGAGTAGGCATGTACAGTTCGCTTCTGGGACCCCAAAATATCGAATTTTCGGGTGTTTTGGGCCTGAATTTGAGATATCGACTTTGGGGACCTAAAATATAGATTTTTAGCATGTTTTGGGCCTATATTTTGAAAATATTCTAGCACTAAGTAGGCATGTACAGATCACTTCTGGGACCCCAAAATATCGAATTTTTGGGTTTTTTGAGATTGAATTTGAGATATAAACGAGTACTGAAGATACATGTAACATATCGACTTTTTGCACCTAAAATTTCGATTTTGAGCATGTTTTAAGTTTGTATCTTGAAAACATTCTAATTAGGAGTAGGCATGTACAGATCGCTTCTAGGACCCAAAAATACCGAATTTTCGGGTGTTTTGAGCCTGAATTTGAGATATAAACGGGTACAGAAGATGCATGCACGTATGGACTTTGGACAATTAAAATATCGATTTTCAGCATGTTTTGAGCCTATATTTTGAAAACATTCTAGCACTAAGTAGGCATGTACAGATCGCTTCTAGGACCCAAAAATATCGAATTTTCAGGTGTTTTGAGGTTGAATTTGGGATATAAACGGGGGCAGAAGATGAATACACATATTGACTTTGGGCACCTAAAATATCGATTTTCAGTATGTTTCAGGCCTGTATTATGAAAATACTCTAACACGGAGTAGGCATGTACAGATCGCTTCTTCGACCCCAAAATATCACATTTTCGGGTGTTTTGAGCCTGAATTTGATATATAAACGGGTACTGAAGATGCATGCATATATCGACTTTTTGGACCTGAAATATCGATTTTGAGCATGTTTTGGGTCTGTATCTTGAAAACATTCTAACTAGGAGTAGGTATGTACAGATCGCTTCTAGGACCCAAAAATACTGAATTTTCGGGTGTTTTGAGCCTAATTTTGAGATATAAACGGGTATAGAAGATGCATGCACATATCGACTTTGGACACTTAAAATATCGATTCCTAGCATGTTTTGAGCCTATATTTTGAAAACATTCTAGCATCGATATTTTAGGTTCCCAATGTCGATATCTCAAATTCAGGCACAAAGCACCCGAAAATTCGATATTTTTGGGTCCCAGAAGCGATCTGTACATGCCTACTCCGTGTTAGAGTATTTTCAAAATACAGGCCCAAAACATACTGAAAACCGATATTTTATGTGCCTAAAGTCAATATGTGTATGAATCTTCTGTACCCGTTTATATCCCAAATTCAGGCTCAAAACACCCGAAAATTCGATATTTTTTGGTCCTAGAAGCGAACTGTACATGCCTACTCGGTGCTAGAATATTTTCAAAATATAGGCCCAAAAAATGCTAAAAATAGATATTTTAGATGCCCAAAGTCGATATCTCAAATTCAGGCTCAAAAACCCCGAAAATTCGATATTTTTGGGTCCCAGAAGCGATCTGTACATGCCTACTCCATGTTAGAGTATTTTCATGATACATGCCCCAAACATGCTGAAAATCGATATTTTAGTTGCCCAAAGTCAATATGTGTATCTATCTTCTGCAACCGTTTATATACCAAATTCAACCTCAAAACACCTGAAAATTCGATATTTTGCGGTCCCAGAAACGATATGTAGATGCCTACTCAGTGCTAGAATATTTTCAAAATATAGGCCTAAAACATGCTAAAAATCGATATTTTAGGTTCCCAAAGTCGATATCTCAAATTCAGGATCAAAACACCCGAAAATTCGATATTTTTGGGTCCAAGAAACGATCTGTACATGCCTACTCCGTGTTAGACTATTTTCAAGATACAGGCCCAAAACATGCTGAAAATCGATATTTTAGGTTCCCGAAATCAATATCTCAAATTCCGGCTCAAAACACCCGAAAATTCGGTATTTTTGGGTCCTAGAAGCGATCTCTACATGCCTACTCCTAATTAGAATGTTTTCAAGATACAGACCCAAAACATGCTCAAAATCGATATTTTAGGTGCAAAACGTCGATATGTGCATGCATCTTCTGTACCCGTTTATATCTCAAATTCAGGCTCAAAACACCCGAAAATTCAGTATTTTTGGTTCCTAGAAGCGATCTGTACATGCCTACGTCAAATTAGAATGTTTTCAAGGTACAGACCCAAAACATGCTCAAAATCGATATTTTAGGTGCAAAAAGTCGATATGTGCATGCATCTTCAGTACCCGTTTATATCTCAAATTCTTAATCAAAACACCCGAAAATTCGATATTTTGGGGTCCAAGAGGCGATCTTTACATGCCTACTCCGTGTTAGAGTATTTTCAAAATACAGGCCCAAAACATACTGAAAATCGTTATTTTAGGTGCCCAAAGTCAATATGTGTATGCATCTTCTGCACATGTTTACATCCCAAATTCAACCTTAAAACACCCGAAAATTCGATATTTTTGGGTGCCAGAAGCGATCTGTACATGCCTACTCAGTGCTAGAATGTTTTCAAAATATAGGCTCAAAACATGCTAAAAATCGATATTTTAAGTGTCCAAAGTCGATATGTGTATGCATCTTCTGTACCCGTTTATATCTCAAATTCAGGCTCAAAACACCCGAAAACTCAGTATTTTTGGTTCCTAGAAGCGATCTGTACATGCCTACGTCAAATTAGAATGTTTTCAAGGTACAGACCCATAACATGTTCAAAATCGATATTTTAGGTGCAAAAAGTCGATATGTGCATGCATCTTCAGTACCCGTTTATATCTCAAATTCTTACTCAAAACACCCGAAAATTCGATATTTTGGGGTCCAAGAGGCGATCTTTACATGCCTATTCCGTGTTAGAGTATTTTCAAATTACAGGCCCAAAACATACTGAAAATCGATATTTTAGGTGCCCAAAGTCAATATGTGTATGCATTCTGCACCCGTTTATATCCCAAATTCAACCTCAAAACACCCGAAAATTCGATATTTTTGGGTCCCAGAAGCGATCTGTACATGCCTACTCAGTGCTATAATATTTTCAAAATATAGGCCCAAAACATGCTAAAAATCGATATTTTAAGTGTCCAAAGTCGATATGTGCATGCATCTTCAGTACCCGTTTATATCTCAAATTCAGGCTCAAAACACCCGAAAATTCAGTATTTTTGGTTCCTAGAAGCGATCTGTACATGCCTACGTCAAATTAGAATGTTTTCAAGGTACAGACCCAAAACATGCTCAAAATCGATATTTTAGATGCAAAAAGTCGATATGTGCATGCATCTTTAGTACCCGTTTATATCTCAAATTCTTACTCAAAACACCCGAAAATTCGATATTTTGGGGTCCAAGAGGCGATCTTTACATGCCTTCTCCGTGTTAGAGTATTTTCAAAATACAGGACCAAAACATACTGAAAATCGATATTTTAGGTGCCCAAAGTCAATATGTGTATGCATCTTCTGCACCCGTTTATATCCCAAATTCAACCTCAAAACACCCAAAAATTCGATATTTTTGGGTCCCAGAAGCGATCGGTACATGCCTACTCAGTGCTAGAATGTTTTCAAAATATAGGCTCAAAACATGCTAAAAATCGATATTTTAAGTGTCCAAAGTCGATATGTGCATGCATCTTCTGTACCCGTTTATATCTCAAATTCAGGCTCAAAACACCCGAAAATTCAGTATTTTTTTTTCCTAGAAGCGATCTGTTCATGCCTCCGTCAAATTAGAATGTTTTCAAGGTACAGACCCAAAACATTCTTAAAATCGATATTATAGGTGCAAAAAGTAGATATGTGCATCCATCTTCAGTACCCGTTTATATCTCAAATTCTTACTCAAAACACCCGAAAATTCGATATTTTGGGGTCCAAAAGGCGATCTTTACATGCCTTCTCCGTGTTAGAGTATTTTCAAAATACAGGCCCAAAACATACTGAAAATCGATATTTTAGGTGCCCAAAGTTAATATGTGTATGCATCTTCTGTACCCGTTTATATCTCAAATTCAGGCTCAAAACACCCGAAAATTCGATATTTTTGTATCCCAGAAGCGATTTGTACATGCCTACTCAGTGCTATAATATTTTCAAAAAATAGGCCCAAAACATGCTAAAAATCGATAGTTTAGGTTCCCAAAGTCGATATCTGAAATTCAGGCACAAAACACCCTAAAATTCAATATTTGTGGTTCCTAGAAGCGATCTGTACATGCCTACTCCGTGTTAGAGTATTTTCAAAATACAGGCCCAAAACATTCTGAAAATCGATATTTTTGGTGCCTAAAAGTCGATATGTGCATGCATCTTCTTAACCCGTTTATATCTCAAATTCAGGCGCAAAACACCCGAAAATTCGATATTTTAGGGTCCCAGAAGCAATCTGTACATGCCTACTCCGTGTTAGAGTATTTTCAAGATACAGGCCCAAAACATGCTGAAAATCGATATTTTAGGAGCCCAAAGTCGATATCTCAAATTCAGGCTCAAAACTTCCGAAAATTCGATATTTTTGGGTCCCAGAAGCGATCTGTACATGCCTACTCCGTGTTAGAGTATTTTCAAGATACAGGCAAAAAACATGCTGAAAATCGATATTTTAGGTGTCCAAAGTCAATATGTGTATGCATCTTCTGCACCCGTTTATATCCCAAGTACAACCTCAAAACACCCGAAAATTTGATATTTTTGGGTCCCAGAAGCGATCTGTACATGCCTACTCAGTGCTAGAATGCTTTCAAAATATAGGCCCAAAACATGCTAAAAATCGATATTTTAGTTTCCCAAGGTCTATATCTCAAATTCAGGCACAAAACACCCGAAACTTCGAAATTTTTGGTTCACAAAAGCGATTTGTAGTTGCCTACTCCGTGTCAGAGTATTTTTTAATATACAGGCCCAAAACAAACTGAAAATCGATATTTTAGGTGACAAAAAGTCGATATGTGGAAACATCTTCTGTACCCGTTTATATCTTAAATTCAGGCTCAAAACACCCGAAAATTCGATATTTTGGGGTCACAGAAGCTATCTGTACATGCCTACTCCGTGTTAGAGTATTTTCAAAATACAGGCCCAAAATTTGCTGAAAATCGATATTTTAGTTGCCCAAAGTCAATATGTGTATGCATCTTGTGTACCCGTATATATCCCAAATTCAGGCTCAAAACACCAAAAAATTCGATAATTTTGGATCTCTGAAGTGATATGTACATGCCTACTCAGTGCTAGAATGTTTTCAAAATATAGGCTCAAAACATGCTAAAAATCGATATTTTAAATGTCCAAAGTCGATATGTGCATGCATCTTCTGTACCCGTTTATATCTCAACTTCAGGCTCAAAACACCCAAAAATTCAGTATTTTTGGTTCCTAGATGCGATCTGTACATGCCTACGTCAAATTAGAATGTTTTCAAGGTACAGACCCAAAACATGCTCAAAATCGATATTTTAGGTGCAAAAAGTGGATATGTGCATGCATCTTCAGTACCCGTTTATATCTCAAATTCTTACTCAAAACACCCGAAAATTCGATATTTTGGGGTCCAAGAGGCGATCTTTACATGCCTACTCCGTGTTAGAGTATTTTCAAAATACAGGCCCAAAACATACTGAAAATCGATATTTTAGGTGCCCAAAGTCAATATGTGTATGCATCTTCTGCACCCGTTTATATCCCAAATTCAACCTCAAAACACCTGAAAATTCGATATTTTTGGGTCCCAGAAGCGATTTGTACATGCCTACTCAGTGCTAGAATGTTTTCAAAATATAGGCTCAAAACATGCTAAAAATCGATATTTTAAGTGTCCAAAGTCGATATGTGCATGCATCTTCTGTACCCGTTTATATCTCAAATTCAGGCTCAAAACACCCGAAAATTCAGTATTTTTGGTTCCTAGAAGCGATCTGTACATGCCTACGTCAAATTAGAATGTTTTCAAGGTACAGACCCAAAACATGCTCAAAATCGATATTTTAGGTGCAAAAAGTCGATATGTGCATTCATCTTTAGTACCCGTTTATATCTCAAATTCTTACTCAAAACACCCGAAAATTCGATATTTTGGGGTCCAAGAGGCGATCTTTACATGCCTTCTCGGTGTTAGAGTATTTTCAAAATACAGGCCCAAAACATACTGAAAATCGATATTTTAGGTGCCCAAAGTCAATATGTGTATGCATCTTCTGCACCCGTTTATATCCCAAATTCAAGCTCAAAACACCCAAAAATTCGATATTTTTGGGTCCCAGAAGCGATCGGTACATGCCTACTCAGTGCTATAATATTTTCAAAATATAGGCTCAAAACATGCTAAAAATCGATATTTTAAGTGTCCAAAGTCGATATGTGCATGCATCTTCTGTACCCGTTTATATCTCAAATTCAGGCTCAAAACACCCGAAAATTCAGTATTTTTGGTTCCTAGAAGCGATCTGTACATGCCTACGTCAAATTAGAATGTTTTCAAGGTACAGACCCAAAACATGCTCAAAATCGATATTTTAGGTGCAAAAAGTCGATATGTGCATGCATCTTCAGTACCCGTTTATATCTCAAATTCTTACTCAAAACACCCGAAAATTCGATATTTTGGGGTCCAAGAGGCGATCTGTACATGCCTACTCAGTGTTAGAGTATTTTCAAAATACAGGTCCAAAACATACTGAAAATCGATATTTTAGGTGCCCAAAGTCAATATGTGCATGCATCTTCTGTACCCGTTTTTATCCCAAGTTCAACCTCAAAACACCCGAAAATTCGATATTTTTGGGTCCCAGAAGCGATCTGTACATGCCTACTCAGTGCTATAATATTTTCAAAATATAGGCCCAAAACATGCTAAAAATCGATAGTTTAGGTTCCCATAGTCGATATCTCAAATTCAGGCACAAAACACCCGAAAATTCAATATTTTTGGGTCCTAGAAGCGATCTTTACATGCCTACTCCGTGTTAGAGTATTTTCATAATACAGGCCCAAAACATTCTAAAAATCGATATTTTAGGTGCCCAAAAGTCGATATGTGCATGCATCTTCTGTACCCGTTTATATCTCAAATTCAGGCGCAAAACACCCGAAAATTCGATATTTTGGGGTCCCAGAAGCAATCTGTACATGCCTACTCCGTGTTAGAGTATTTTCAAGATACATGCCCAAAACATGCTGAAAATCGATATTTTAGGTGCCCAAAGTCGATATCTCAAATTCAGGCTCAAAACTCCCGAAAATTCGATATTTTTGGGTCCAAGAAGCGATCTGTACATGCCTACTCCGTGTTAGAGTATTTTTAAAATACAGGCAAAAAACATGCTGAAAATCGATATTTTAGGTGCCCAAAGTCATTATGTGTATGCATCTTCTGCACCCGTTTATATCCCAAGTTCAACCTCAAAACACCCGCAAATTCGATATTTTTGGGTCCCAGAAGCGATCTGTACATGCCTACTCCGTGTTAGAGTATTTTCAAGATACAGGCCCAAAACATGCTGAAAGTCGATATTTTAGGTGCCCAAAGTCAATATGTGATTTCATCTTCTGTACCCGTTTATATCTCAAATTCAGGCTCAAAACATCCGAAAATTCGATATTTTAGGGTCCCAGAAGCGATCTGTACATGGCTAATCAGTGCTAGAATGTTTTCAAAATATAGGTCCAAAATATGCTAAAAATCGATATATTAGGTTCCCAAGGTCTATATCTCAAATTCAGGCACAAAACACCCGAAAATTCGAAATTTTTGGGTCCCATAAGCGATATGTACATGCCTACTCCGTGTTAGAGTATTTTCAAAATACAGGCCCAAAACAAACTGAAAATCAATATTTTAGGTGCCCAAAAGTCGATATGTGCATGCTTCTTCTGTACCCGTTTATATCTCAAATTCAGGCTCAAAACACTTGAAAATTCGATATTTTGGGGTCCCAGAAGCGATCTGTACATGCCTACTCCGTGTTAGAGTATTTTCAAGATACAGGCCCAAAACATGCTGAAAATCAATATTTTAGGTGCACAAAGTCGATATCTCAAATTCAGGCTCAAAACACCCGAAAATTCGATATTTTGGGGTCATAGAAGCGATCTGTACATGCCTACTCCGTGTTAGAGTATTTTCAAGATACAGGCAAAAAACATGCTGAAAATCGATATTTTAGGTGCCCAAAGTCAATATGTGTATGCATCTTGTGTAACCGTATATATCCCAAATTCAGGCTCTAAACACCCGAAAATTCGATAATTTTGGATCTCTGAAGCGATCTGTACTCAGTGCTAGAATGTTTTCAAAATATAGGCCCAAAACATGCTAAAAATCGATATTTCAGGTTCCCAAGGTCTATATCTCAAATTCAGGCACAAAACACCCGAAAATTCGAAATTTTTGGGTCACAAAAGCGAACTGTACATGCCTACTCCGTGTTAGAGTATTTTCAAAATCCAGGCCCAAAACAAACTATAAATCGATATTTTAGGTGACTAAAAGTCGATATGTGCATATATCTTCTGTACCCGTTTATATCTCAAATTCAGGCTCAAAACACCCGAAAATTCGATATTTTGGGGTCACCCTCCGTGTTAGAGTATATACAGGCCCAAAATATGCTGAAAATCGATATTTTAGTTACCCAAAGGCAATATGTGTATGCATCTTGTGTACCCGTATATATCCCAAATTCAGGCTCTAAACACCCGAAAATTCGATAATTTTGGATCTCTGAAGCGATATGTACATGCCTACTCAGAGCTAGAATGTTTTCAAAGTATAGGCCCAAAACATGCTAAAAATCGATATTTTATGTTCCCAAAGTCTATATCTCAAATTCAGGCACAAAACACCCGAAAATTCGAAATTTTTGGATCCCAGAAGCGATCTGTACATGCCTATTCAGTGCTAGAATGTTTTCAAAATATAGGCCCAAAACATGCTAAAAATCGATATTTTATGTTCCCAAGGTCTATATCTCAAATCTGTACATGCCTACTCCGTGTTAGAGTATTTTCAAAATACAGGCCCAAAACAAACTGAAAATCGATATTTTAGGTGCGCAAAAGTCGATATGTGCATGCATCTTCTGTAACCGTTTATATCTCAAATTCAGGCTCAAAACACCCGAAAATTCGATATTTTGGGTTCCCAGAAGCGATCTGTACATGCCTACTCCGTGTTAAAGTGTATCCGTGGCTGATCACGTTCGCGATACATGATACACCTATGGTGTTGGAACATTCCGTTAAGCCAAAGCAGTTCAAGCTAGTTTCATTAGACACAACATCCTTTGAAAAGTGCTGAGTTGCAGCGTGGGGGAATCTTCCATGCTGAGCTACTGATTGCTAGATTCATTCTGTAATTATCTATATGTTAATCTCTATACTATAATCAACTCCATATTGTCATCTCGTATGTAGAGAAAGGGACAATATATATTTACTCACTTTATTCTTATATAAACTCATATCTAACTTATCCATATTTCATATGTAAGCTTAGCATTGTAAATAGCATCATCGACAACCTGTCATCTGAGAAAGGGTGTGGCAGTGTATACCACGAGCGAGGACTACCAGAGAGAGAAGGCGCATTACAAGCCCTGCCCTGAAGACAACAGGTTCACTCCTACCTTATATTAGAGAGACACGAGATGTCTGTATAACCTGTAACTATATCTAATATACTCAGTAAATAGAGACAAGTCCACGAGTTTACTCTAACCCTTGAGTAACTAACTTAGTTCCCCAGGAAGACTAGAGTGGTAGTTCAGAGCAACTGTAAGTTGGCTTGAAACCAGAGGTCTACATCGGCGTAGTAATTAATACTAGCCCGAGAGTAAGTGAGAGTTTCCAGCAGGTGTTTCCGAGAGAAGCTGTTGCTGAGCTTGGACGACCCCACGAGTACATAATGGTGGCAGCGGTAAGGGATACGTAACATTCACAGTGTCCTGTATTAATTATATATTCCAAACAGAATAATTGTGTACGTGGTGGGCGGCTCGGGCGCTTTCCTCGTTGGCAACACTGACGGAGCGAGAGCGAGCCAGAGCGATACCAGCTGGGGGTTGCCAGCTAATGGTGGCTGCGTAACCTAACCTACTTTAATCAGGCATTTTTCCCTGTGTGCTTTTCCCAGGGAAAAAGAGGAATTGTCTGTTGTGGGTACTCTCATCTGGGAAGGAACAAGGACGGACTTAGGAGGGTGAACCAGAAGAGTGAACGGGAGCTGTGAGAGGAACGACTGGCCAGCGTTTACTCTGGGGGTGTGTGGCATCTACACATTCCTTTACTACGTGTATACTGAACATCTGTAATCTTCATTCTCCATCGGTTAGTTATTTTATTCTATACACATACACAGTGAACATTAACACACAATAGTAACATGTTGTTGGGGTATTTTTGTATGCCTATGTAATATTTTATTATATGTTGTGGTGAGTGTATAGGAATTATTTCTACGGGACATGTTTAAGAAATTTAGAACGACAAAGAATATAATCCCAGGGGATTTATCAGAGGATTCAGACAGTAGTAGCAGTGAGGGGGAACTAAACTTTCCACCTACTCCCAATACCACTAATATACAAGAGCAGTTAAGGGGACTGAATAGTCCAGTACCAGGGCAGTTAAGAAGTGGATATCAATTTCGTGTAGAGGGAAGTGACGAAATAGAGGAAACACGGGAGAACGTGTTTAAGTTACCGCCAAAAGGGCGAGGAAAGGGTAATAAAAATACTACAGTTGTACAAGCTACAATTCCAATGGCGACTGCAAGCACCAGTGCTGTTGGGGGAGCAGCCCAGGCGACAGGGCAGAATGTCACTAACCCTAGTATAGGCAATTTAGTGGGTAGCGCCCACGGGAATCAGCCAACGAATATTATGAGAGTGTTTACGGGTGAGGATTCAGTACCAAAGTTTGATGGGGATCCAAATAAGAATTATACAATAGAGGAATTTATACGGAGACTTGAGCAGTCTTTCGTGGAGTATAATATTACCGAGGATAGAGGTAAAATAGGATATACAGACTCGAGGATTGAAGGGGAGTTTGCAAGGCAGTTATTAAACTGTAGTTGTCTGTTGGGGAGGTCGTCAAGGGAACAACAGACGTGGGAGGAGTTTAAAAAAGCATTAATTATAGTGTACCGAAGGTCGGCTCCAGAGGGATGCTCGGCGTGGGCACATAGAATATTCACGGACTTAGGTTTAAAGGCGTGGACTACATCACTAGAAGTAGCAGTATCAAAGGCGGGTGCTATACGTAAGGATATACAAGATTGTATACAGGACAACAATTGGTCTAAGGATGTTAATGGGGAACAATGGATGAAGGTAGACGACGCCTGTGAGATGTTTGAATATCTCTTGATGTATCTAGGTCTATCAGAGGAGGACCAGAGGAGAGTCCGGAAAAAAAAGTTGGAGCGAGGTAAGGGAATCTGGCATTTAATTAATGAGTTAAAACTGGAAATCAGAGATCCCATGGTTGTTAGACCATTTCGCAACCAAAATGCTACGAAGGTACAGACTTCGGTATTGCAAACGGAGGTAACTGACAGGAGGTCAGAGGGCGAGCCGCAGACTGGCGTAAATGCGGTCGCGGGGCAAAGGAATACAAGGGGTGGAAATTCATCTGTGAGGTACCAGGTAGAATGTTTCCATTGTCGTAAGTGGGGCCATGTAAAGGCCGACTGTCCTCAATTACAGAATAGATCTCAAGGGGATCAATATAGAGGTTCAATGAACAGGGGTCAGGCATACCCTAGAGGCGCAGCCAGGCGGGCGCGTGGAGGACAAGCTAGAGGACGTGGTAGAGCGTACCACTATGCACATCAGGATAATTATCAACAAGGAGGAGGTTATGTACCTCCCGGACAGAGTAAGTGGTGTGAAATCCATAAATGGTCGAATCATATAACGGCAGACTGTGGAGTAATAATACGAGCTATGCATGAGGAAAAATCACGTATGGGGGTCCGGCGATCAGGGTCGGATGAGGCATTATGACACAGGGACGAGAGGAAGAGAATGTCTAGAGATATAGAATTCTCCATAGTGTCGGCAGTCAGTAGAAGTAATAATTTAGCCGTAGGAAATGTAACAATAGGGGGAATTCCGGGGGCACTTTTGATTGATACTGGTGCAGTAGTCAATCTAATATCAAAGGAGACATATCAAAATATTAGAAAACATCATTCTGAGAGGAGTTATGCATTGCAAGAGCCACAATACCAACTGAGTGGGGTGTCAGGAACTACAGTGGATGTTCTTGGAGTTGTGAGATTGCCAGTCCACTTCCGGGGTAGCTCAAGTTTTGCTGCATCATTTTATGTTGTAAGTAAATTTCATCCTATGGCAAGCGGGTTGCTTGGATTGTCAACCATGGCTGAAAGGAAGATTGAGTTGTACCCAGGGGAAGGTTTAATTGTTCATGAAAATGTACCTTATATGTGTATGGCAACCCCGCAACCCAAACACTCAGACAAAGAGGTTAAAACGGTGGGTTATGTAAGGGGCTTTGAAGAAAAGTCAACCAAAGGGGTCATGAAACAAGATAGACTATGCGACACTGCTAGGGTGGAAGTCACGCGTTGGACTGTTGTTACTGCTATTGTACCTGATGCGCACAGGCTGCAACCGCAGGAAATGATTCAGTTCTAGGTGTGTTTGAAAGGAGTGAAAGAAGGCGTAGATGTGGTGTGCATGTCTGAAACATGTAAGTTGAAAGGGGTGTCGCTAGAGTCTACTTTGACTACAGTAAAGTCAGGGGGTGAGACTGTGGTGCTGGCTGTAAATAATACAGGAGTAGAGATTGAAGTTAAGCCAGGCAGTCAATTGTGTGATTTTCTCGTATACCATGGTACGGTATTAGAGCCGAAACATAACCTACCAATTGTGAGTGTTGTTGGTTGTATTGGTGCATCTCCTTCGTCAGAATTGAGAAGTCAAGTTAAAACTGGGGGAAACTCAGAAGGGAAGGAAGAGTTGTTACAGTTACTTCAAGGGTATAGGAAGGCTATAGCTCTTGCAGGGGAACCATTAGGTAGTACAGACCTAACTTCACATGTGATTAAGTTAAAGCGAGAAGCGCAACCCAGTTACATAAAATCATATAGGCTCCCCCATTCACAAAGACAGATAGTGGACGATACGGTGAAGGATATGTTAAAACAGAAGGTTATTGAACCTTCGACCTCTCCTTGGAGTAGTCCCATATTTTTGGTTCCAAAGAAGGATGGAATATATAGACCTGTTATTGACTATAGGAGAGTAAATCAGCAGACAGTCCCTGATAAATACCCCATGCCTCATTTGAATGACCTGTTGCAGGCTATAGGTGAGGGAAATAAGGTGTTTTCTACCTTGGATTTGCTGTCAGGATATTGGCAGGTGCCAGTTCACGAGCGGTCTCGTGACATCACGGCTTTTTCCACTCATCAGGGTCATTATCAGTTTCGCAGGATGCCATTTGGGCTCTGCAATGCCCCTACGACTTTCCAAAGACTAGTGAACAATGTATTGGCGGGGTTAATTGGGAAAGATGCATTAGTATACCTAGATGACATAATTATTTTCTCAAAGGATGTGCCTACGCACTTGGAGAAATTAAGAAAGGTATTGGAACGTTTAGCATCAGCGGGTTTGAAGCTAAAACTTAGTAAGTGTGAATTCTTGAAACAAAAGATTAAGTATTTGGGGCATGAAGTAGACGAGTCAGGTATACATGTGAATCAGGATAAGATAAAGGCTATCTTAAAGTTTCCAACACCGACCAAGGCAGATCATGTACGATCTTTTCTGGGACTAGCGGGTTACTACAGGAGTTTTGTGTATCAGTTTTCTAGCAAGGCAGCACCTTTGATTAAACTGTTGAAGCAGACAAATAAGTTTGAATGGGGTCAACCACAAGAAGAGGCATTTAGTATATTAAAGGAGGCTCTGACGCAACCACCTGTTTTGGCTTTCCCAGATTTCAAGAAACCGTTTATTTTACATACAGATGCATCGGGGGTTGGACTTGGGGCAGTATTGGCACAAGAAGATGAGAGGGGAAAGTTAAAACCCATTGGCTACGCAAGTAAGGCGTTAAATGATACAGAGAAGAAATATAGTGTTACACATCAGGAGGCATATGCCATAGTGTGGGCTTTGAAACATTTTCGTCCTATTATTTTTGGTTACTCTATTACAGTTTGTACTGATCATCGCCCATGTCTCGAGTTGTTCAAGGGGAAGAATATGACCGGGAAGTTAGCACGATGGCACTTGACTATTCTGGAGTTCAACCCTACTTTCAATTTTGTACCTGGTAAGATTAATGTAGTTGCAGATGCATTAAGTCGACAGACTGTGAACTCTGTAACCACATTGAGTACAATATCCCCACAGAAGTTAAAGACAAAGCAAAGGGAAGATCCTATGTGGAAGAGGGTAATTTATGGTCTAGAGTCAGGGGAAGAGGTAGAAGTTCCAGGTCTACCGCTGAGAACAACAGAGTTTATCCTGAGGGATAATGTTCTTCATAAGGTAACTGTAGTTGAAGGGAAAGAAACATACAGAATAGTAGTGCCAGGGTCTCTGATAGAAACAGTATTAAGGCTTCTTCATGATGCACCGCAAGCAGGTCATAAAGGGAGGGACGCTTGTCTAGAAGAAGCTAGGTCGAGGTATTTCTGGTTGAAAATGCGTAAGGACATAGAAAACCATATAAAGAAATGTGTATCGTGTGCGAGGAACAAGGGAACTACGGGACCACCCGCTCCTCTGCAAACATTTCCAAGTCCTGCTAAACCTTGGGATGTGGTAGCCATAGATGTGTTACAGCTACCTACAAGTTATCAGGGATCAAAGTATCTGTTGACTTGTGTGGATCACTTCAGTAGGTTTGTTGTGTTAGCTCCTCTACAAGATAAATCAGCTCAGTCCATTGCACATGCTTTAGTAAACTCATTGTTTTGTACATACACTATACCCCGTGTGCTGTTGTCAGACAATGGGACAGAATTTAGAAATAGTGTCCTAGAAGAAATCTGCAAGCTCTACAATATTAAGCAGGTGTTTACGGTTGCATACCATCCTCAAAGTAATGGTATGGTGGAGAGAGTAAATAGGAAGATTTTGGAGGTACTTAGACATCTGGCAGGCTCAATTCAAGCAGGCTGGGAAGATTGGTTATGCCAGGTAACCGCCTGTATAAATAGTTCCATACATTCCTCACTGGGAAAGACACCACATTATATTATATATGGTGAGGATAAGGTCCTACCATATGATATATTGGTTGGAAGACCAGGCCCAGTGTATAATGTAGACGACTATGTGAGTGTCCAGGGACACGCTTTTGCAACCATTCACCATGAAGTAAGAAAGCATATGGAAGCCTCACGGGCAGAACATATTGCAAGGCAACATAAGTTTGCAAAGAAAGTAGAAATTGAGGAAGGAGATGTTGTGATGGTGAAGACTCCAGAGAGACAGAGCAAACTATCTCCGAAATTCAAGGGTCCCTACATTGTAAAAAGGGTATTGGGAAATAAATTAATAGTTCAGGATAATATAACAGACGCGGATCTACAGGTACACGTGGATAGAATAAAGAAGGTTCCAAAGGAAACGGTCCAAGTGGGAAAGGAAACAGAGTCTGAACCTGAGCAAAGAATGCATTTGAGATCAGGGAAATATCTGGCAAAAATAATCTAATGTTGATTTTGTTCGCAGACCATCATGAGGACATGGGGAGTGTTCTGCGTGATGTTGGTGGCGGCGTTTGTGAGTTCCAAAGGTTCGACTGACCAAATAAAACCGGGTGCCTTAAGGGGGTATCACACTAGCACCGCGTACGAGGTTTTCGTGGGACTGGTGGAACAAGGTACCAGAACGGTTGGGGCAGTAGCTATCACACTACCGTGGGCTATTTCTTTGTATGTAGAACACTGAACGTGGCATAGCAGATGAGTCACACCGCCACAACCACAAAACGTAAATAACAACATGGATCTTGTGGATGATGATGACCAGTTTGTGACTGTATTGGTCCTTGTAACTAATATTTTTTGAAGAGAACAGGAAAGACTACCGTAGGGTTGATTTGTTGTCCATGTTTGCATACAATGAAGACTACACGTGTACACGTCTCTACGGGATGTAAACACAGTAAAATATCGACATCGTATTTTCTACTTCAAGTGTGTTTTTTGTTGTTATTCAAAATATTTATATTGCAAACATATTTTTTTCTGATAATCCACCCTTTGTACTATGAATAATTAATAATAATAAATTATTTATTGACTTGGTTCTGCATACGGTGAACTGTCTTGGCTAGATATCCATTCCATCTTTGTCCCGCGAATGCCGCCGCGGTTCCTCGTTCATAGAACTTTGTTCCGCCAGTCCCACGAAAACCTCGTACGCGGAGCTAGTGTGATACCGCCTTTAGTGGGTACTGATGGGAGACTTGAGGTGGTCACGGACGTAATAACAGTAAGACTCAATCTTGGAACTCTGTTGGACCTAAAGACAAGGGTTGATGATTTCCAGCTGAAGTTTCATAACGCCATAGAAATGTCGTCTGCTAAATTAGGTAAATTGATGAACTCGAGCTACCCTCTGGAACGTCAAATAAAGGTACAGTTGGAAGACAGATATTTTCAAATAAAGAATATGATGAAATACTCAGAACAGAATTTACCCAACTTCTCAAGTGAGGTTAGAAAATTAGCTCATAATCAGATTACCAATAGCAGGGCTAAAAGAGGATTATTTGACATTGGAGGGGTAATTGCTAAAACTCTATTTGGAACAGCTACTAGTGACGATGTCGAAGATCTAGGACGCAGACTAGAGATTTTAAACAAGGTGATTGTAGAACAAAATAGGGTCATAGATAGTACGTTTTCCTTGGCAGCTAATGTGGCAGAAGAAGTAAATGGAGTTATTGAAAAGACTAATGAGGTAATTAAGGAATTAGACAGGTTAGCTAAACATTTGGATTTTACAATGTTTGTGTTAAACCTAGATCAATATTTAAGTATTGTGGAAAATTACATAAATGGACTGAATGCTCAAACCAGAAAACTACTCCATAACCTAAGGAATGCAGCGCTAGGTAAGGCCGACGCTGACCTTCTGTCAGTAGTTGATCTGCAAAGGGTGGTTGATGTGGCTAGAATTAAGCATGGTTTGAATCCTTTCTTTGAAGGTGAATCCGTATCTTACTACTATCCACTTTTGGAATCATGCTTAACGACTAAAACTATTCTTATTCACATTCCCACAAAACATCAGGTTCATTTTAACATATGGTCAGTGAAGCCATTTCCCATGAGGTTAGGGGCGGAGATCATGATGTTAAATGTGGATTATGATTATATTATTGCATCTCAGGATCGCTCACTGGTGGTTGCAGTTACCAAGGAACAGCTAGAAGATTGTCATACAGCATATTACCATTTGAAGGTGTGCCCAGCTCTAAATTTTATTTTTACAGGACCCGAGGAATCCCAGTGTGAACTGTCATTAATCCAGGCTGATGCTTCAAGCTCCATTAAACATTGTGAGTACCTGAGACCAAAAAGGAAGTCAGATGTTTATGTAACGTATTTTCAGGGCATTGCATATTATACTTTCACTAAGCCAGCAAGAGCAACTATTATTTGTGAAGATGGCCCTTCAGGAGCAAAACATGTGTCTGAGGTGGGTACGTTTGTAGTTCCACCTGCGTGTTCATTTTTAAGCAATACTAAAACAGTTCTGGCCACGAAGCATCATCTTGGATTGGTCCTAAACAAATCTGTGGAATTTGTGAAAGTCCATCCTCCTCTCCCAGCAAACTTTTCTACTGTTAATATGGATTCTGAGAAAATAAGATTGATGGAATTGTTAAACATGTCTGATGTTCATCCTGTAATTGAATCTGCTCTACCTTTCCATCTGCAACGGGTAGCTGTGTACCCTTGGTCAGGAGTGACTAGTTTATTATTCATATTATATTTCATGTTCTCTTATTACCTGTTCAGGAGTTTGAGGGTTTTGAATGGTGAGATTAAAAAGAAGAAAAACAGAAGATCAAGGAATATAGAGGTCCACCATACACAACCTAGGGAAGATGAATTGTAAGGATAATTTTAAGGACACCTCAACAACTAGGTAGTACACTAAACGGTTAGTTGTAGGGATTTAGAATTAAGGAATTGTATGAATGTGTATTATACTTTATTATCCATGTATAATTACTTAATTTAAGGAAGTATTATTAATTACCCATTGTATCATTCACGAGCTCAATGATTTATTTTTCTTTTATGTTAATTCATCCAATGTGTATATATTTCATCTTGTATATATAGTATATATATGTTACCATGTCAAGAGTCAATCTAATAATCAGGAAGGCTAAGCATTGTTTAAAGTAAATTTAATATTATTGTGAACTGCAGGGACGCAGTTGTTTTAGCGTGGCCGAGCAATGTATCCGTGGCTGATCACGTTCGCGATACATGATACACCTATGGTGTTGGAACATTCCGTTAAGCCAAAGCAGTTCAAGCTAGTTTCATTAGACACAACATCCTTTGAAGAGTGCTGAGTTGCAGCGTGGGGGAATCTTCCATGCTGAGCTACTGATTGCTAGATTCACTCTGTAATTATCTATATGTTAATCTCTATACTATAATCAACTCCATATTGTCATCTCGTATGTAGAGAAAGGGACAATATATATTTACTCACTTTATTCTTATATAAACTCATATCTAACTTATCCATATTTCATATGTAAGCTTAGCATTGTAAATAGCATCATCGACAACCTGTCATCTGAGAAAGGGTGTGGCAGTGTATACCACGAGCGAGGACTACCAGAGAGAGAAGGCGCATTACAAGCCCTGCCCTGAAGACAACAGGTTCACTCCTACCTTATATTAGAGAGACACGAGTTGTCTGTATAACCTGTAACTATATCTAATATACTCAGTAAATAGAGACAAGGCCACGAGTTTACTCTAACCCTTGAGTAACTAACTTAGTTCCCCAGGAAGACTAGAGTGGTAGTTCAGAGCAACTGTAAGTTGGCTTGAAACCAGAGGTCTACATCGGCGTAGTAAGTAATACTAGCCCGAGAGTAAGTGAGAGTTTCCAGCAGGTGTTTCCGAGAGAAGCTGTTGCTGAGCTTGGACGACCCCACGAGTACAAAAGTATTTTCTAGATACAGGCCCAAAACATGCTGAAAATCGAAATTTTAGTTGCCCAAAGTCAATATGTGTATGCATCCTGTGTACCCGTATATATCCCAAATTCAGGCTCAAAACACCCTAAAATTCGATATTTTTGGGTCCCAGAAGCGATCTGTACATGCCTACTCAGTGCTAGAATGTTTTCAAAATAAAGGCCAAAAAAATGCTAAAAATCGATATTTTAGGTTCCCAAGGTCTATATCTCAAATTCAGGCACAAAACACCCGAAAATTCGAAATTTTTGGGTCCCAGAAGCGATCTGTACATGCCTACTCCGTGTTAGAGTATTTTCAAAATACAGGCCCAAAACAAACTGAAAATCAATATTTTAGGTGCCCAAAAGTCGATATGTGCATGCATCTTCTGTACCCGTTTATATCTCAAATTCAGGCTCAAAACACCCGAAAATTCGATATTTTAGGGTCCCAAAAGCGATCTGTACATGCCTACTCCGTGTTAGAGTATTTTCAAGATACAGGCCAAAAACATGCTGAAAATCGATATTTTAGGTGCCCAAAGTCGATATCTCAAATTCAGGCTCAAAACACCCGAAAATTCGATATTTTGGGGTCCCTGAAGCGATCTGTACATGCCTACTCCGTGTTAGAGTATTTTCAAGATACAGGCAAAAAACATGCTGAAAATCGATATTTTAGGTGCCCAAAGTCAATATGTGTATGCATCTTGTGTAACCGTATAAATCCCAAATTCAGGCTCTAAACACCCGAAAATTCGATAATTTTGGATCTCTGAAGCGATCTGTACGTGCCTACTCAGTGCTAGAATGTTTTCAAAATATAGGCCCAAAACATGCTAAAAATCGATATTTTAGGTTCCAAAGGTCTATATCTCAAATTCAGGCACAAAACACCCGAAAATTCGAAATTTTTGGGTCACAAAAGCGATCTGTACATGCCTACTCCGTGTTAGAGTATTTTTAAAATACAGGCCCAAAACAAACTGAAAATCGATATTTTAGGTGACTAAAAGTCGATATGTGCATACATCTTCTGTACCCGTTTATATCTCAAATTCAGGCTCAAAACACCCGAAAATTCGATATTTTGGGGTCACCCTCCGTGTTAGAGTATTTTCAATATACAGGCCCAAAATATGCTGAAAATCGATATTTTAGTTGCCAAAAGTCAATATGTGTATGCATCATGTGTACCCGTATATATCCCAAATTCAGGCTCTAAACACCCGAAAATTCGATAATTTTGGATCTCTGAAGCGATATGTACATGCCTACTCAGTGCTAGAATGATTCAAAGTATAGGCCCAAAACATGCTAAAAATCGATATTTTATGTTCCCAAAGCCTATATCTCAAATTCAGGCACAAAACACCCGAAAATTCGAAATTTTTGGATCCCAAAAGCGATCTGTACATGCCTACTCAGTGCTAGAATGTTTTCTAAATATAGGCCCAAAACATGCTAAAAATCGATATTTTATGTTCCCAAGGTCTATATCTCAAATCTGTACATGCCTACTCCGTGTTAAAGTATTATCTAGATACAGGCCCAAAACATGCTGAAAATCGAAATTTTAGTTGCCCAAAGTCAATATGTGTATGCATCCTGTGTACCAGTATATATCCCAAATTCAGGCTCAAAACACCCTAAAATTCGATATTTTTGGGTCCCAGAAGCGATCTGTACATGCCTACTCAGTGCTAGAATATTTTCAAAATATAGGTCCAAAACATGCTAAAAATCGATATTTTAGGTTCCCGAGGTCTATATCTCAAATTCAGGCACAAAACACCCGAAAATTCGAAATTTTTGGGTCCCAGAAGCGATCTGTACATGCCTACTCCTAATTAGAATGTTTTCAAAATACAGGCCCAAAACAAACTGAAAATCAATATTTTAGGTGCCCAAAAGTCGATATGTGCATGCATCTTCTGTACCTGTTTATATCTCAAATTCAGGCTCAAAAAAAACGAAAATTCGGTATTTTTGGGTCCTAGAAGCGATCTGTACATGCCTACTCCTAGTTAGAATGTTTTCAAGATACAGACCCAAAACATGCTCAAAATCGATATTTTAGGTGCAAAAAGTCGATATGTGCATGCATCTTCAGTACCTGTTTATATCTCAAATTCATTCTCAAAACACCCAAAAATTCGATATTTTGGGGTCCCAGAAGCGATCTGTACATGCCTACTAAGTGCTAGAATATTTTCAAAATATAGTCCCAAAACATGCTAAAAATCGATATTTTAGGTTCCCAAAGTCGATATTTCAAATTCAGGCACAAAACACCCGAAAATTCAATATTTTTGGGTCTCAGAAACGATCTGTACATGCCTGCTCCGTGTTAGAGTATTTTCAAAATACAGGCCCAAAACAAACTGAAAATCGATTTTTTTATGTGCCAAAAAGTCGATATGTGCATGCATCTTCTGTACCCGTTTATATCTCAAATTCCGGCTAAAAACACCCGAAAATTCGATATTTTGGGGTCCCTGAAGCGATCTGGACATCCCTACTCCGTGTTAGAGTATTTTCAATATACAGGCCCAAAACATACTGAAAATCGATATTTTAGGTGCCCAAAGTCAATATGTGTATGCATCTTCTTAACCATTTATATCCCAAATTCAACCTCAAAACACCCGAAAATTCGATATTTTTGGGTCCCAGAAGCGATCTGTACATGCCTACTCCTAGTTAGAATGTTTTAAAAATACAGGCTCAAAACATGCTAAAAATCGATATTTTAAGTGTCCAAAGTCGATATGTGCATGCATCTTCTGTACCCGTTTATATCTCAAATTCAGGCTCAAAACACCCGAAAATTCGATATTTGTGGGTCCCAGGAGCGATCTGTACATGCCTACTCAGTGCTATAATATTTTCAAAATATAGGCCCAAAACATGCTAAAATCGATATTTTAGGTGCCCAAAGTCGATATCTCTAATTCAGGCTCAAAACTTCCGAAAATTCGATATTTTTGGGTCCCAGAAGCGATCTGTACATGCCTACTCCGTGTTAGAGTATTTTCAAGATACAGGCAAAAAACATGCTGAAAATCGATATTTTAGGTGCCCAAAGTCAATATGTGTATGCATCTTCTGCACCCGTTTTTATCTCAAGTTCAACCTCAAAACACCCGAAAATTCGATATTTTTGGGTCCCAGAAGCGATCTGTACATGCCTACTCAGTGCTAGAATGTTTTCAATATATAGGCCAAAAACATGCTAAAAATCGATATTTTAGGTTCCCAAGGTCTATATCTCGAATTCAGGCACAAAACACCCGAAAATTTGAAATTTTGGGGTCCCAGAAGCGATCTGTACATGCCTACTCCGTGTTAGAGTATTTTAAAAATACAGGCCCAAAACAAACTGAAAATCAATATTTTAGATGCCCAAAAGTCGATATGTGCATGCATCTTCTGTACCCGTTTATATCTCAAATTCAGGCTCAAAACACCCGAAAATTCGATATTTTGGGGTCCCAGAAGCGATCTGTAAATGCCTACTCTGCGTTAGAGTATTTTCAAAATACAGGCCCAAAACATGCTGAAAATCGATATTTTTGGTGCCCAAAGTCAATATGTGCATGCATATTCTGTACCCGTTTATATCTCAAATTCAGGCGCAAAACACCCGAAAATTTGATATTTTTGGGTCCAAGAAGCGATCTGTACATGCCTACTCAGTGCTAGAATGTTTTCAAAACATAGGCCCAAAACATGCTAAAAATCGATATTTTAGGTGCCCAAATTCGATATTTTAAATTCAGGCTCAAAACTCCCAAAAAATTCGATATTTTTGGGTCCCAGAAGCGATCTGTACATGCCTACTCCGTGTTAGAGTATTTTCAAGATACAGGCAAAAAACATGCTGAAAATCGATGTTTTAGGTGCCCAAAGTTAATATGTTTATGCCTCTTCTGCACCCGTTTTTATCCCAAGTTCAACCTCAAAATACCCGAAAATTCGATATTTTTGGGTCCCAAAAGCGATCTGTACATGCCTACTCAGTGCTAGAATGTTTTCAAAATATAGGCCAAAAACATGCTAAAAATTGATATTTTAGGTTCCCAAGGTCTATATCTCAATTTCAGGCACAAAACACCCGAAAATTCGAAATTTTTGGGTCCCAGAAGCGATCTGTACATGCCTACTCCGTGTTAGAGTATTTTCAAAATACAGGCCCAAAACAAACTGAAAATCAATATTTTAGGTGCCCAAAAGTCGATATGTGCATGCATCTTCTGTACCCGTTTATATCTCAAATTCAGGCTCAAAACACCCGAAAATTCGATATTTTGGGGTCCCAGAAGCGATCTGTACATGTCTACTCCGTGTTAGAGTATTTTCAAGATACAGGCCCAAAACATGTTGAAAATCGATATTTTAGGTGCCCAAAGTCGATATCTCAAATTCAGGCTCAAAACACCCGAAAATTCGATATTTTTGGGTCCCAGAAGCGATCTGTACATGCCTACTCAGTGCTAGAATGTTTTCAAAATATAGGCCAAAAACATGCTGAAATCGATATTTTAGGTTGCCAAGGTCTATATCTCGAATTCAGGCACAAAACACCCGAAAATTCGAAATTTTTGGGTCCCAGAAGCGATCTGTACATGCCTACTCCGTGTTAGAGTATTTTCAAAATACAGGCCCAAAACAAACTGAAAATAAATATTTTAGATGCCCAAAAGTCGATATGTGCATGCATCTTCTGTACCCGTTTATATCTCAAATTCAGGCTCAAAACACCCGAAAATTCGATATTTTGGGGTCCCAGAAGCGATCTGTAAATGCCTACTCTGTGTTAGAGTATTTTCAAAATACAGGCCCAAAACATGCTGAAAATCGATATTTTTGGTGCCCAAAGTCAATATGTGCATGCATCTTCTGTACCCGTTTATATCTCAAATTCAGGCGCAAAACACCCGAAAATTTGATATTTTTGGGTCCAAGAAGCGATCTGTACATGCCTACTCAGTGCTAGAATGTTTTCAAAATATAGGCCCAAAACATGCTAAAAATCGATATTTTAGGTGCCCAAATTCGATATTTTAAATTCAGGCTCAAAACTCCCAAAAAATTCGATATTTTTGGGTCCCAGAAGCTATCTGTACATGCCTACTCCGTGTTAGAGTATTTTCAAGATACAGGCAAAAAACATGCTGAAAATCGATGTTTTAGGTGCCCAAAGTCAATATGTTTATGCCTCTTCTGCACCCGTTTTTATCCCAAGTTCAACCTCAAAATACCCGAAAGTTCGATATTTTTGGGTCCCAAAAGCGATCTGTACATGCCTACTCAGTGCTAGAATGTTTTCAAAATATAGGCCCAAAACATGCTAAAAATCGATATTTTAGGTTCCCAAGGTCTATATCTCAAATTCAGGCACAAAACACCCGAAAATTCGAAATTTTTGGGTCCCAGAAGCGATCTGTACATGCCTACTCCGTGTTAGAGTATTTTCAAAATACAGGACCAAAACAAACTGAAAATCAATATTTTAGGTGCCCAAAAGTCGATATGTGCATGCATCTTCTGTACCCGTTTATATCTCAAATTCAGGCTCAAAACACCCGAAAATTCGATATTTTGGGGTCCCAGAAGCGATCTGTACATGTCTACTCCGTGTTAGAGTATTTTCAAGATACAGGCCCAAAACATGCTGAAAATCGATATTTTAGGTGCCCAAAGTCGATATCTCAAATTCAGGCTCAAAACACCCGAAAATTCGATATTTTGGGGTCCCAGAAGCGATCTGTACATGCCTACTCCGTGTTAGAGTATTTTCAAGATACAGGCAAAAAACATGCTGAAAAATCGATATTTTAGGTGCCCAAAGTCAATATGTGTATGCATCTTGTGTAACCGTATATATCCCAAATTTAACCTCAAAACACCCGAAAATTCGATATTTTTGGGTCCCAGAAGCGATCTGTACATGCACTCAGTGCTAGAATGTTTTAAAAATATAGGCTCAAAACATGCTAAAAATCGATATTTTAAGTGTTCAAAGTCGATATGTGCATGCATCTTCTGTACCCGTTTATATCTCAAATTCAGGCTCAAACCACCAGAAGTTCGGTATTTTTGGGTCCTAGAAGCGATATGTACATGCCTTCTCCTAGTTAGAATGTTTTCAAGATACAGACCAAAAACATGCTAAAAATCGATAATTTAGGTGCAAAAAGTCGATATGTGCATGCATCTTCAGTACCCGTTTATATCTCAAATTCAGGCTCAAAGCACCCAAAAATTCAATATTTTGTGGTCCAAGAATCGATCTGTACATGCCTACTCCGTGTTACAGTATTTTCAAGATACATGAAAAAAAAACATGCTGAAAATCGATATTTTAGGTGCCCAAAGTCAATATGTGTATGCATCTTCTGCACCCGTTTTTATACCAAGTTCAACCTCAAAACACCCGAAAATTCGATATTTTTGGGTCCCAGAAGCGATCTGTACATGCCTACTCAGTGCTAGAATGTTTTCAAAATATAGGCCAAAAACATGCTAAAAATCGATATTTTAGGTTCCCAAGGTCTATATCTCAAATTCAGGCACAAAACACCCGAAAATTCGAAATTTTTGGGTCCCAGAAGCGATCAGTACATGCCTACTCCGTGTTAGAGTATTTTAAAAAAACAGGCCCAAAACAAACTGAAAATCAATATTTTAGATGCCCAAAAGTCGATATGTGCATGCATCTTCTGTACCCGTTTATATCTCAAATTCAGGCTCAAAACACCCGAAAATTCGATATTTTGGTGTCCCAGAAGTGATCTGTACATGCCTACTCCGTGTTAGAGTATTTTCAAGATACAGGCCCAAAACATGCTAAAAATCGATATTTTAGGTGCCCAAAGTCGATATCTCAAATTCAGGCACAAAACACCCGAAAGCTCGAAATTTTTGGGTCCCAGAAGCAATCTGTACATGCCTACTCCATGTTAGAGTATTTTCAAGATACAGGCAAAAAACATGCTGAAAATCGATATTTTAGGTGCTCAAAGTCAATATGTCACATGTATGCATCTTCTGCACCCGTTTATATCCCAAGTTCAACCTCAAAACACCCGAAAATTCGATATTTTTGTGTCCCAGAAGCGATCTGTACATGCCTACTCAGTGCTAGAATGTTTTCAAAATATAGGCCCAAAACATGCTAAAAATCGATATTTTAGGTTCCCAAGGTCTATATCTCAAATTCTGGCTCAAAACTCCCGAAAATTCGATATTTTTGGGTCCCAGAAGCGATCTGTACATGCCTACTCCGTGTTAGAGTATTTTCAAAAATACAGGCCCAAAACCAACTGAAAATCGATATTTTAGGTGACCAAAAGTCGATATGTGCATACATCTTCTGTAGCCGTTTATATCTCAAATTCAAGCTCTAAACACCCGAAAATTCGATATTTTTGGATCTCTGAAGCGATATGCACATGCCTACTCAGTGCTAGAATGTTTTTAAAGTATAGGCCCAAAACATGCTAAAAATCGATATTTTAGGTTCACAAAGTCTATATCTCAAATTCAGGCACAAAACACCCGAAAATTCGAAATTTTTGGATCCTAGAACCGATCTGTACATGCCTACTCCGTGTTAGAGTATTTTCAAAATACAGGCCCAAAAGAAACTGAAAATCGATATTTTAGGTGCCCAAAAGTCGATATGTGCATGCATCTTCTGTACCCGTTTATATCTCAAATTCAGGCTCAAAACACCCGAAAATTCGATATTTTGGGTTCCCAGAAGTGATCTGTACATGCCTACTCCGTGTTAAAGTATTTTCTAGATACAGGCCCAAAACATGCTGAAAATCGAAATTTTAGTTGCAAAAAGTCAATATGTGTATGCATCTTGTGTACCCGTATATATCCCAAATTCAGGCTCAAAACACCCTAAAATTCGATATTATTGGGTCCCAGAAGCGATCTGTACATGCCTACTCAGTGCTAGAATATTTTCAAAATATAGGTCCAATACATGCTAAAAATCGATATTTTAGGTTCCCAAGGTCTATATCTCAAATTCAGGCACAAAACACCCGAAAATTCGAAATTTTTGGGTCCCATAAGCGATCTGTACATGCCTACTCCGTGTTAGAGTATTTTCAAAATACAGGCCCAAAACAAACTGAAAATCAATATTTTAGGTGCCCAAAAGTCGATATGTGCATGCATCTTCTGTACCTGTTTATATCTCAAATTCAGGCTCAAAACAACCGAAAATTCGGTATTTTTGGGTCCTAGAAGCGATCTGTACATGCCTACTCCTAGTTAGAATGTTTTCAAGATACAGACCCAAAACATGCTCAAAATCGATATTTTAGGTGCAAAAAGTCGATATGTGCATGCATCGTCAGTACCCGTTTATATCTGAAATTCATTCTCAAAACACCCAAAAATTCGATATTTTGGGGTCCCAGAAGCGATCTGTACATGCCTACTAAGTGCTAGAATATTTTCAAAATATAGGCCCAAAACATGCTAAAATCAATATTTTAGGTTCCCAAAGTATATATTTCAAATTCAGGCACAAAACACCCGCAAATTCAATATTTTTGGGTCTCAAAAACGATCTGTACATGTCTGCTCCGTGTTAGAGTATTTTCAAAATACAGGCCCAAAACAAACTGAAAATCGATATTTTATGTGCCAAAAAGTCGATATGTGCATGCATCTTCTGTACCCGTTTATATCTCAATTTCAGGCTAAAAGCACCCGAAAATTCGATATTTTGGGGTTCCAGAAGCGATCTGGACATCCCTACTCCGTGTTAGAGTATTTTCAAAATACAGGCCCAAAACATACTGAAAATCGATATTTTAGGTGCCCAAAGGCAATATGTGTATGCATCTTCTTAACCATTTATATCCCAAATTCAACCTCAAAACACCCGAAAATTCGATATTTTTGGGTCCCAGAAGCGATCTGTACATGCCTACTCGGTGCTAGAATGTTTTACAAATATAGGCTCAAAACATGCTAAAAATCGATATTTTAAGTGTCCAAAGTCGATATGTGCATGCATCTTCTGTACCCGTTTATATCTCAAATTCAGGCTCAAACCACCTGAAGTTCGGTATTTTTGGGTCCTAGAAGCGATCTGTACATGCCTTCTCCTAGTTATAATGTTTTCAAGATACAGACCAAAAACATGCTAAAAATCGATATTTTAGGTGCAAAAAGTCGATATGTGCATGCATCTTCAGTACCCGTTTATATCTCAAATTCAGGCTCAAAGCACCCAAAAATTCAATATTTTGTGGTCCAAGAATCGATCTGTACATGCCTACTCCGTGTTACAGTATTTTCAAAATACAGGCCCAAAACATGCTGAAAATCGATATTTTAGGTGCCCAAAGTCAATATGTGCATGCATCTTCTGCACCCGTTTTTATACCAAGTTCAACCTCAAAACACCCGAAAATTCGATATTTTTGGGTCCCAGAAGCGATCTGTACATGCCTACTCAGTGCTAGAATGTTTTCAAAATATAGGCCAAAAACATGCTAAAAATCGATATTTTAGGTTCCCAAGGTCTATATCTCAAATTCAGGCACAAAACACCCGAAAATTCAAAATTTTTGGGTCCCAGAAGCGATCTGTACATGCCTACTCCGTGTTAGAGTATTTTAAAAAAACAGGCCCAAAACAAACTGAAAATCAATATTTTAGATGCCCAAAAGTCGATATGTGCATGCATCTTCTGTACCCGTTTATATCTCAAATTCAGGCTCAAAACACCCGAAAATTCGATATTTTGGGGTCCCAGAAGTGATCTGTACATGCCTACTCCGTGTTAGAGTATTTTCAAGATACAGGCCCAAAACATGCTGAAAATCGATATTTTAGGTGCCCAAAGTCAATATGTGCATGCATCTTCTGTACCCGTTTATATCTCAAATTCAGGCTCAAAACACCCGAAAATTCGATATTTTGGGGTCCCAGAAGCGATCTGTACATGCCTACTCAGTGCTAGAATATTTTCAAAATATAGGACCAAAACATGCTAAAAATCGATATTTTAGGTTCCCAAAGTCGATATATCAAATTCAGGCACAAAACACCCGAAAATTCAATATTTTTGGGTCCCAGAAGCGATCTGTACATGCCTACTCCGTGTTAGAGTATTTTCAAAATACAGGCCCAAAACAAACTGAAAATCTATATTTTATGTGCCCAAAAGTCGATATGTGCATGCATCTTCTGTACCAGTTTATATCTCAAATTCAGGCTCAAAACACCCGAAAATTCGATATTTTGGGGTCCCATGAGCAATCTGTACATGCCTACTCCGTGTTAGAGTATTTTCAAGATACAGGCCCAAAACATGCTAAAAATCGATATTTTAAGTACCCAAAGTCGATATCTCAAATTCAGGCACAAAACACCCGAAAATTCGAAATTTTTGGGTCCCAGAAGCGATCTGTACATGCCTACTCCGTGTTAGAGTATTTTCAAGATACAGGCAAAAAACATGCTGAAAATCGATATTTTAGGTGCCCAAAGTCAATATGTGTATGCATCTTCTGCACCCGTTTATATCCCAAGTTCAACCTCAAAACACCCGAAAATTCGATATTTTTGTGTCCCAGAAGCGATCTGTACATGCCTACTCAGTGCTAGAATGTTTTCAAAATATAGGCCCAAAACATGCTAAAAATCGATATTTTAGGTTCCCAAGGTCTATATCTCAAATTCTGGCTCAAAACTCCCGAAAATTCGATATTTTTGGGTCCCAGAAGCGATCTGTACATGCCTACTCCGTGTTAGAGTATTTTCAAAATACAGGCCCAAAACCAACTGAAAATCGATATTTTAGGTGACCAAAAGTCGATTTGTGCATACATCTTCTGTACCCGTTTATATCTCAAATTCAGGCTCAAAACACCCGAAAATTCGATATTTTGGGGTCACAGAAGCTATCTGTACATGCCTACTCCGTGTTAGAGTATTTTCAATATACAAGCCCAAAATATGCTGAAAATCGATATTTTAGTTGCCCAAAGTCAATATGTGTATGCATCTTGTGTACCCGTATATATCCCAAATTCAGGCTCTAAACACCCGAAAATTCGATATTTTTGGATCTCTGAAGCGATATGCACATGCCTACTCAGTGCTAGAATGTTTTTAAAGTATATGCCCAAAACATGCTAAAAATCGATATTTTAGGTTCCCAAAGTCTATATCTCAAATTCAGGCACAAAACACCCGAAAATTCGAAATTTTTGGATCCCAGAACCGATCTGTACATGCCTACTCCGTGTTAGAGTATTTTCAAAATACAGGCCCAAAACAAACTGAAAATCGATATTTTAGGTGCCCAAAAGTCGATATGTGCATGCATATTCTGTACCCGTTTATATCTCAAATTCAGGCTCAAAACACCCGAAAATTCGATATTTTGGGTTCCCAGAAGCGATCTGTACATGCCTACTCCGTGTTAAAGTATTTTCTAGATACAGGCCCAAAACATGGTGAAAATCGATATTTTAGTTGACCAAAGTCAATATGTGTATGCATCTAGTGTACCCGTATATATCCCGAATTCAGTCTCAAAACACCCTAAAATTCGATATTTTTGGGTCCCAGAAGCGATCTGTACATGCCTACTCAGTGCTAGAATATTTTCAAAATATAGGTCCAAAACATGCTAAAAATCAATATTTTAGGTGCCCAAAGTCGATATCTCAAATTCAGGCTTAAAACTCCCGAAAATTCGATATTTTGGGGTCCAAGAGGCGATCTTTACTTGCCTACTCCGTGTTAGAGTATTTTCAAAATACAGGTCCAAAACATACTGAAAATCGATATTTTAGGTGCCCAAAGTCAATATGTGTATGCATCTTCTGCACCCGTTTATATCCCAAATTCAACCTCAAAACACCCGAAAATTCGAAATTTTTGGGTCCCAGAAGCGATCTGTACATGCCTACTCCATGTTAGAGTATTTTCAAAATACAGGCTTAAAACAAACTGAAAATCAATATTTTAGGTGCCAAAAAGTCGATATGTGCATGCATCTTCTGTACCTGTTTATATCTCAAATTCAGGCTCAAAACACCCGAAAATTCGGTATTTTTGGGTCCTAGAAGCGATCTGTACATGCCTACTCCTAGTAAGAATGTTTTCAAGTTACAGACCCAAAACATGCTCAAAATCGATATTTCAGGTGCAAAAAGTCGATATGTGCATGCATCTTCAGTACCCGTTTATATCTCAATTTCATTCTCAAAACACCCAAAAATTCGATATTTTGGGGTCCCAGAAGCGATCTGTACATGCCTACTCAGTGCTAGAATATTTTCAAAGTATAGGCCCAAAACATGCTAAAAATCGATATTTTAGGTTCCCAAAGTCTATATCTCAAATTCAGGCACAAAACACCCGAAAATTCGAAATTTTAGGATACCAGAAGCGATCTGTACATGCCTACTCCGTGTTAGAGTATTTTCAAGATACAGGCCCAAAACATGCTAAAAATCGATATTTTAGGTGCCCAAAGTCGATATCTCAAATTCAGGCACAAAACACCCGAAAATTCGAAATTTTTGGGTCCCAGAAGCGATCTGTACATGCCTACTCAGTGCTAGAATGTTTTCAAAATATAGGCCCAAAACATGCTAAAAATCGATATTTTAGGTTCCCAAGGTCTATATCTCAAATTCTGTCTCAAAACTCCCGAAAATTCGATATTTTTGGGTCCCAGAAGCGATCTGTACATGCCTACTCCGTGTTAGAGTATTTTCAAAATACAGGCCCAAAACCAACTGAAAATCGATATTTTAGGTGACCATAAGTCGATATGTGCATACATCTTCTGTACCCGTTTATATCTCAAATTCAGGCTCAAAACACCCGAAAATTCGATATTTTGGGGTCACAGAAGCTATCTGTACATGCCTACTCCGTGTTAGAGTATTTTCAATATACAAGCCCAAAATATGCTGAAAATCGATATTTTAGTTGCCCAAAGTCAATATGTGTATGCATCTTGTGTACCCGTATATATCCCAAATTCAGGCTCTAAGCACCCGAAAATTCGATATTTTTGGATCTCTGAAGCGATATGCACATGCCTACTCAGTGCTAGAATGTTTTTTAAAGTATATGCCCAAAACATGCTAAAAATCGATATTTTAGGTTCCCAAAGTCTATATCTCAAATTCAGGCACAAAACACCCGAAAATTCGAAATTTTTGGATCCCAGAACCGATCTGTACATGCCTACTCCGTGTTAGAGTATTTTCAAAATACAGGCCCAAAACGAACTGAAAATCGATATTTTAGGTGCCCAAAAGTCGATATGTGCATGCATATTCTGTACCCGTTTATATCTCAAATTCAGGCTCAAAACACCCGAAATTTCGATATTTTGGGTTCCCAGAAGCGATCTGTACATGCCTACTCCGTGTTAAAGTATTTTCAAGATACAGGCCCAAAACATGCTGAAAATCGATATTTTAGTTGCCCAAAGTCAATATGTGTATGCATCTTGTGTACCCGTATATATCCCGAATTCAGGCTCAAAACACCCTAAAATTCGATATATTTGGGTCCCAGAAGCGATCTGTACATGCCTACTCAGTGCTAGAATATTTTCAAAATATAGGTCCAAAACATGCTAAAAATCAATATTTTAGGTTCCCAAAGTCTATATCTCAAATTCAGGCACAAAACACCCGAAAATTCGATATTTTGGGGTCCAAGAGGCGATCTTTACATGCCTACTCCGTGTTAGAGTATTTTCAAAATACAGGCCCAAAACATACTGAAAATCGATATTTTAGGTGCCCAAAGTCAATATGTGTATGCATCTTCTGCACCCGTTTATATCCCAAATTCAACCTCAAAACACCCGAAAATTCGAAATTTTTGGGTCCCAGAAGCGATCTGTACATGCCTACTCCATGTTAGAGTATTTTCAAAATACAGGCTTAAAACAAACTGAAAATCAATATTTTAGGTGCCAAAAAGTCGATATGTGCATGCATCTTCTGTACTTGTTTATATCTCAAATTCAGGCTCAAAACACCCGAAAATTCGGTATTTTTGGGTCCTAGAAGCGATCTGTACATGCCTACTCCTAGTAAGAATGTTTTCAAGATACAGACTCAAAACATGCTCAAAATCGATATTTCAGGTGCAAAAAGTCGATATGTGCATGCATCTTCAGTACCCGTTTATATCTCAAATTCAGGCACAAAACACCCGAAAATTCGAAATTTTAGGATACCAGAAGCGATCTGTACATGCCTACTCCGTGTTAGAGTATTTTCAAAATACAGGCCCGAAACATACTGAAAATCGATATTTTAGGTGCCCAAAGTCAATATGTGTAAGCATCTAATCAACCATTTATATCCAAAATTCAACCTCAAAACACCCGAAAATTAGATTTTTTGGGTCCCAGAAGCGATCTGTACATGCCTACTCACTGCTAGAATATTTTAAAAATATAGGCCCAAAACATACTAAAAATCGATATTTTATGTGCCCAAAGTCGATATCTCAAATTCAGGCTCAAAACTCCCGAAAATTCGATATTTTTGGGTCCCAGAAGCGATCAGTACATGCTTACTCCGTCTTAGAGTATTATCAAGATACAGACAAAAAACATGCTGAAAATCGATATTTTAGGTACCCAAAGTCAATATGTGTATGCATCTTCTGCACCGATTTATATCCCAAATTTAACCTCAAAACACCCGAAAATTCGATATTTTTGGGTCATAGAAGCGATCTATACATGCCTACTTAGTGCTAGAATGTTTTTAAAATATAGGCTCAAAACATGCTAAAAATCGATATTTTAGGTGCCCAAAGTCAATAAGTGCATGCATCTTCTGTACCCGTTTATATCTCAAATTCAGGCTCAAAACACCCGAAAATTCGATATTTTGGGGTCCCAGAAGCGATCTGTACATGCCTACTCAGTGCTATAATATTTTCAAAATACAGGCCCAAAACATGCTAAAAATCGATAGTTTAGGTTCCCAAAGTCGATATCTCAAATTCAGGCACAAAACACCCGAAAATTCAATATTTTTGGGTCCCAGAAGCGATCTGTACATGCCTACTCCGTGTTAGAGTATTTTCAAGATACATGCAAAAAAACATGCTGAAAATCGATATTTTAGGTGCCCAAAGTCAATATGTGTATGCATCTTCTGCACCCGTTTTTATACCAAGTTCAACCTCAAAACACCCGAAAATTCGATATTTTTGGGTCCCAGAAGCGATCTGTACATGCCTACTCAGTGCTAGAATGTTTTCAAAATATAGGCCAAAAACATGCTAAAAATCTATATTTTAGGTTCCCAAGGTCTATATCTCAAATTCAGGCACAAAACACCCGAAAATTCGAAATTTTTGGGTCCCAGAAGCGATCTGTACATGCCTACTCCGTGTTAGAGTATTTTAAAAAAACAGGCCCAAAACAAACTGAAAATCAATATTTTAGATGCCCAAAAGTCGATATGTGCATGCATCTTCTGTACCCGTTTATATCTCAAATTCAGGCTCAAAACACCCGAAAATTCGATATTTTGGGGTCCCAGAAGTGATCTGTACATGCCTACTCCGTGTTAGAGTATTTTCAAGATACAGGCCCAAAACATGCTGAAAATCGATATTTTAGGTGCCCAAAGTCAATATGTGCATGCATCTTCTGTACCCGTTTATATCTCAAATTCAGGCTCAAAACACCCGAAAATTCGATATTTTGGGGTCCCAGAAGCGATCTGTACATGCCTACTCAGTGCTAGAATATTTTCAAAATATAGGACCAAAACATGCTAAAAATCGATATTTTAGGTTCCCAAAGTCGATATATCAAATTCAGGCACAAAACACCCGAAAATTCAATATTTTTGGGTCCCAGAAGCGATCTGTACATGCCTACTCCGTGGTAGAGTATTTTCAAAATACAGGCCCAAAACAAACTGAAAATCTATATTTGATGTGCCCAAAAGTCGATATGTGCATGCATCTTCTGTACCAGTTTATATCTCAAATTCAGGCTCAAAACACCCGAAAATTCGATATTTTGGGGTCCCATGAGCAATCTGTACATGCCTACTCCGTGTTAGAGTATTTTCAAGATACAGGCCCAAAACATGCTAAAAATCGATATTTTAGGTGCCCAAAGTCGATATCTCAAATTCAGGCACAAAACACCCGAAAATTCTATATTTTGGGTTCCCAGAAGCGATCTGTACATGCCTACTCCATGTTAAAGTATTTTCTAGATACAGGCCCAAAACATGCTGAAAATCGATATTTTAGTTGCCCAAAGTCAATATGTGTATGCATCTTGTGTACCCGTATATATCCCGAATTCAGGCTCAAAACACCCTAAAATTCGATATTTTTGGGTCCCAGAAGCGATCTGTACATGCCTACTCAGTGCTAGAATATTTTCAAAATATAGGTCCAAAACATGCTAAAAATCAATATTTTAGGTGCCCAAAGTCGATATCTCAAATTCAGGCTTAAAACTCCCGAAAATTCGATATTTTGGGGTCCAAGAGGCGATCTTTACATGCCTACTCCGTGTTAGAGTATTTTCAAAATACAGACCCAAAACATACTGAAAATCGATATTTTAGGTGCCCAAAGTCAATATGTGTATGCATCTTCTGCACCCGTTTATATCCCAAATTCAACCTCAAAACACCCAAAAATTCGATATTTTGGGGTCCCAGAAGCGATCTGTACATGCCTACTCCGTGTTAGAGTATTTTCAAAATACAGGCTTAAAACAAACTGAAAATCAATATTTTAGGTGCCAAAAAGTCGATATGTGCATGCATCTTCTGTACCTGTTTATATCTCAAATTCAGGCTCAAAACACCCGAAATTTCGGTATTTTTGGGTCCTAGAAGCGATCTGTACATGCCTACTCCTAGTAAGAATGTTTTCAAGATAAAGACCCAAATCATGCTCAAAATCGATATTTCAGGTGCAAAAAGTCGATATGTGCATGCATCTTCAGTACCCGTTTATATCTCAAATTCAGGCACAAAACACCCGAAAATTCGAAATTTTAGGATACCAGAAGCGATCTGTACATGCCTACTCCGTGTTAGAGTATTTTCAAAATACAGGCCCAAAACATACTGAAAATCGATATTTTAGGTGCCCAAAGTCAATATGTGTAAGCATCTAATCAACCATTTATATCCAAAATTCAACCTCAAAACACCCGAAAATTCGATTTTTTGGGTCCCAGAAGCGATCTGTACATGCCTACTCACTGCTAGAATATTTTGAAAATATAGGCCCAAAACATACTAAAAATCGATATTTTAGGTGCCCAAAGTCGATATCTCAAATTCAGGGTCAAAACTCCCGAAATTTCTATATTTTTGGGTCCAAGAAGAGATCTGTACATGCCTACTCCGTGAAAGAGTATTTTCGAAATACAGGCCCAAAAAATACTGAAAATCGATATTTTAGGTGCCCAAAAGTCTATATGTGCATGCATCTTCTGTAACCGTTTATATCTCAAATTCAGGCTTAAAATACCCGAAAATTCGGTATTTTTGGGTCCTAGAAGCGTACTGTACATGCGTACTCCTAGTTAGAATGTTTTCAAGATACAGACCCAAAACATGCTAAAAATCGATATTTTAGGTGGCCAAAGTCAATATGTGTATGCATCTTCTGTACCCGCTTATATCTCAAATTCATGCTCAAAACACCCGAAAATTCGATATTTTTGGGTCCCAGAAGCGATCTGTACATGCCTACTCAGTGCTAGAATATTTTCAAAATATAGGCCCAAAACATGCTAAAAATCGATATTTTTGGTGCCCAAAGTCGATATCTCAAATTCAGGCTCAAAACTCCCGAAAAATTCAATATTTTTGGGTCCAAGAAGAGATCTGTACATGCCTACTCCGTGTTAGAGTATTTTCAAAATACAGGCCCAAAACATGCTAAAAATCTATATTTTAGGTTCCAAAGTCGATATCTCAAATTCATGCACAAAACACTCGAAAATTCAATATTTTTGGGTCCCAGAAGCGATCTGTAACCGCCTACTCCGTGTTAGAGTTTTTTCAAAATACAGGCCCAAAACAAACTGAAAATCAATATTTTAGGTGCCTAAAGTCAATATGTGTAAGCATCTAATCAACCATTTATATCCAAAATTCAACCTCAAAACACCCGAAATTTCGGTATTTTTGGGTCCTAGAAGCGATCTGTACATGCCTACTCCTAGTAAGAATGTTTTCAAGATAAAGACCCAAATCATGCTCAAAATCGATATTTCAGGTGCAAAAAGTCGATATGTGCATGCATCTTCAGTACCCGTTTATATCTCAAATTCAGGCACAAAACACCCGAAAATTCGAAATTTTAGGATACCAGAAGCGATCTGTACATGCCTACTCCGTGTTAGAGTATTTTCAAAATACAGGCCCAAAACATACTGAAAATCGATATTTTAGGTGCCCAAAGTCAATATGTGTAAGCATCTAATCAACCATTTATATCCAAAATTCAACCTCAAAACACCCGAAAATTCGATTTTTTGGGTCCCAGAAGCGATCTGTACATGCCTACTCACTGCTAGAATATTTTGAAAATATAGGCCCAAAACATACTAAAAATCGATATTTTAGGTGCCCAAAGTCGATATCTCAAATTCAGGGTCAAAACTCCCGAAATTTCTATATTTTTGGGTCCAAGAAGAGATCTGTACATGCCTACTCCGTGAAAGAGTATTTTCGAAATACAGGCCCAAAAAATACTGAAAATCGATATTTTAGGTGCCCAAAAGTCTATATGTGCATGCATCTTCTGTAACCGTTTATATCTCAAATTCAGGCTTAAAATACCCGAAAATTCGGTATTTTTGGGTCCTAGAAGCGTACTGTACATGCGTACTCCTAGTTAGAATGTTTTCAAGATACAGACCCAAAACATGCTAAAAATCGATATTTTAGGTGGCCAAAGTCAATATGTGTATGCATCTTCTGTACCCGCTTATATCTCAAATTCATGCTCAAAACACCCGAAAATTCGATATTTTTGGGTCCCAGAAGCGATCTGTACATGCCTACTCAGTGCTAGAATATTTTCAAAATATAGGCCCAAAACATGCTAAAAATCGATATTTTTGGTGCCCAAAGTCGATATCTCAAATTCAGGCTCAAAACTCCCGAAAAATTCAATATTTTTGGGTCCAAGAAGAGATCTGTACATGCCTACTCCGTGTTAGAGTATTTACGAAATACAAGCCCAAAACATACTGAAAATCGATATGTTAGGTGCCCAAAAGTCTATATGTGCATACATCTTCTGCACCCGTTTATATCCCAAATTCAACCTCAAAACACCCGAAAATTCGAAATTTTTGGGTCCCAGAAGCGATCTGTACATGCCTACTCCGTGTTAGAGTATTTTCAAAATACAGGCTTAAAACAAACTGAAAATCAATATTTTAGGTGCCCAAAAGTCGATATGTGCATGCATCTTCTGTACCTGTTTATATCTCAAATTCAGGCTCAAAACACCCGAAAATTCGGTATTTTTGGGTCCTAGAAGCAATCTGTACATGCCTACACCTAGTAAGAATGTTTTCAAGATACAGACCCAAAACATGCTCAAAATCGATATTTCAGGTGCAAAAAGTCGATATGTGCATGCATCTTCAGTACCCGTTTATATCTCAATTTCATTCTCAAAACACCCCAAAATTCGATATTTTGGGGTCCCAGAAGCGATCTGTACATGCCTACTCAGTGCTAGAATATTTTCAAAGTATAGGCCCAAAACATGCTAAAAATCGATATTTTAGGTTCCCAAAGTCTATATCTCAAATTCAGGCACAAAACACCCGAAAATTCAATATTTTAGGATACCAGAAGCGATCTGTACATGCCTACTCCGTGTTAGAGTATTTTCAAGATACAGGCCCATAACATAATGAAAATCGATATTTTAGGTGCCTAAAGTCAATATGTGTAAGCATCTAATCAACCATTTATATCCAAAATTCAACCTCAAAACACCCGAAAATTCGATATTTTTGGGTCCCAGAAGCGATCTGTACATGCCTACTCACTGCTAGAATATTTTGAAAATATAGGCCCAAAACATACTAAAAATCGATATTTTATGTGCCCAAAGTCGATATCTCAAATTCAGGTTCAAAACTCCCGAAAATTCGATATTTTTGGGTCCCAGAAGCAATCAGTACATGCTTACTCCGTCTTAGAGTATTATCAAGATACAGACAAAAAACATGCTGAAAATCGATATTTTAGGTACCCAAAGTCAATATGTGTATGCATCTTCTGCACCGATTTATATCCCAAATTTAACCTCAAAACACCCGAAAATTCGATATTTTTGGGTCATAGAAGCGATCTATACATGCCTACTTAGTGCTAGAATGTTTTTAAAATATAGGCTCAAAACATGCTAAAAATCGATATTTTAAGTGTCCAAAGTCGATATGTGCAAGCATCTTCTGTACCCGTTTATATCTCAAATTCCGGCTCAAAACACTCGAAAAATCGGTATTTTTGGGTCCTAGAAGCGATCTGTACATGTCTACTCCTAGTTAGAATTTTTTCAAGATACAGACCCAAAACATGCTCAAAATCGATATTTTAGGTGCAAAAAGTCGATATGTGCATGCATCTTCAGTACCCGTTTATATCTCAAATTCATTCTCAAAACACCCAAAAATTCGATATTTTGGGGTCCAAGAAGCAATCTGTACATGCCTACTCCGTGTTAGAGTATTTTCAAAATACAGGCCCAAAACATGCTAAAAATCTATATTTTAGGTTCCAAAGTCGATATCTCAAATTCATGCACAAAACACTCGAAAATTCAATATTTTTGGGTCCCAGAAGCGATCTGTAACCGCCTACTCCGTGTTAGAGTTTTTTCAAAATACAGGCCCAAAACAAACTGAAAATCGATATTTTATGTGCCCAAAAGTCGATATGTGCATGCATCTTCTGTACCCGTTTATATCTCAAATTCAGGCTCAAAACACCCGAAAATTCGATATTTTGGGGTCCCAGAAGCGATCTGTACATGCCGACTCCGTTTTTAGAGTATTTTCAAGATACAGGCAAAAAACATGCTGAAAATCGATATTTTAGGTGCCCAGTGTCAACATGTGTATGCATCTTGTGTACCCGTTTATATCCCAAATTCAGGCTCAAAACACCCGAAAATTCGATATTTTTGGGTCCCAGAAGCGATCTGTACATGCCTACTCAGTGCTAGAATGTTTTCAAAATATAGGCCAAGAACATGCAAATAATCGATATTTTAAGTGTCCAAAGTCGATATGTGCATGAATCTTCTGTACCCGTTTATATCTCAAATTCAAGCTCAAAACACCCGAAAATTCGGTATCTTTGGGTCCTAGAAGCGATCTGTACATGCCTAATCCTAGTTAGATTGTTTTCAAGATACAGACCCAAAACATCCTCAAAATCGTTATTTTAGGTGCAAAAAGTCGATATGTGCATGCATCTTCTGTACCCGTTTATATCTCAAATTCAGGCTCAAAACACCCAAAAATTCGATATTTTGGGGTCCAAGAAGCGATCTGTACATGCCTATTCCGTGTTAGAGTATTTTCAAGATACAGACCCAAAACATGCTGAAAATCGATATTTTAGGTGATTAAAGTCAATATGTGTATGCATCTTCTGTACCCGTTTATATAATCCATATTCAGGTTTAAAACACCCGAAAATTCGATATTTTTGGGTCCCAGAAGCGATCTGTACATGCCTACTCCGTGTTAGAGTATTTTCAAAATATAGGCCCAAAACATGCTAAAAATCGATATTTTAAGTGCCCAAAGTCGATATCTCAAATTCAGGGTCAAAACTCCCGAAAATTCTATATTTTTGGGTCCAAGAAGAGATCTGTACATGCCTACTCCGTGTTAGAGTATTTTCGAAATACAGGCCCAAAAAATACTGAAAATCGATATTTTAGGTGCCCAAAAGTCTATATGTGCATGCATCTTCTGTACCCGTTTATATCTCGAATTCAGGCTTAAAATACCCGAAAATTCGGTATTTTTGGGTCCTAGAAGCGTACTGTACATGCGTACTCCTAGTTAGAATGTTTTCAAGATACAGACCCAAAACATGCTAAAAATCGATATTTTAGGTGGCCAAAGTCAATATGCGTATGCATCTTCTGTACCCGCTTATATCTCAAATTCATGCTCAAAACACCCGAAAATTCGATATTTTTGGGTCCCAGAAGCGATCTGTACATGCCTACTCAGTGCTAGAATATTTTCAAAATATAGGCCCAAAACATGCTAAAAATCGATATTTTAGGTGCCCAAAGTCGATATTTCAAATTCAGGCTCAAAACTCCCGAAAATTCAATATTTTTGGGTCCAAGAAGAGATCTGTACATGCCTACTCCGTGTTAGAGTATTTTCGAAATACAAGCCCAAAACATACTGAAAATCGATATGTTAGGTGCCCAAAAGTCTATATGTGCATGCATCTTCTGTACCCGTTTATATCTTAAATTCATTCTCAAAACACCCAAAAATTCGATATTTTTGGGTCGCAGAAGCGATCTGTACATGCCTACTCAGTGCTAGAATATTTTCAAAATATAGGCCCAAAACATGCTAAAAATCTATATTTTAGGTTCCAAAGTCGATATCTCAAATTCATGCACAAAACACTCGAAAATTCAATATTTTTGGGTCCCAGAAGCGATCTGTAACCGCCTACTCCGTGTTAGAGTTTTTTCAAAATACAGGCCCAAAATAAACTGAAAAACGATATTTTATGTGCCCAAAAGTCGATATGTGCATGCATCTTCTGTACCCGTTTATATCTCAAATTCAGGCTCAAAACACCGAAAATTCGATATTTTGGGGTCCCAGAAGCGATCTGTACATGCCTACTCCGTTTTTAGAGTATTTTCAAGATACAGGCAAAAAACATGCTGAAAATCGATATTTTACGTGCCCAGTGTCAACATGTGTATGCATCTTGTGTACCCGTTTATATCCCAAATTCAGGCTCAAAACACCCGAAAATTCGATATTTTTGGGTCCCAGAAGCGATCTGTACATGCCTACTCAGTGCTAGAATGTTTTCAAAATATAGGCCCAGAACATGCAAATAATCGATATTTTAAGTGTCCAAAGTCGATATGTGCATGAATCTTCTGTACCCGTTTATATCTCAAATTCAAGCTCAAAACACCCGAAAATTCGGTATCTTTGGGTCCTAGAAGCGATCTGTACATGCCTACTCCTAGTTAGATTGTTTTCAAGATACAGACCCAAAACATGCTCAAAATCGATATTTTAGGTGCAAAAAGTCGATATGTGCATGAATCTTCAGTACCCGTTTATATCTCAAATTCAGGCTCAAAACAACCGAAAATTCGGTATTTTTGGGTCCTAGAAGCGTACTGTACATGCATACTCCTAGTTAGAATGTTTTCAAGATACAGACCCAAAACATGCTAAAAATCTATATTTTAGGTGGCCAAAGTCAATATGTGTATGCATCTTCTGTACCCGCTTATATCTCAAATTCATGCTCAAAACACCCGAAAATTCGATATTTTTGGGTCCCAGAAGCGATCTGTACATGTCTACTCAGTGCTAGAATATTTTCAAAATATAGGCCCAAAACATGCTAAAAATCGATATTTTATGTGCCCAAAGTCGATATCTCAAATTCAGTCTCAAAACTCCCGAAAATTCAATATTTTTGGGTCCAAGAAGAGATCTGTACATGCCTACTCCGTGTTAGAGTATTTTCGAAATACAAGCCCAAAACATACTGAAAATCGATATGTTAGGTGCCCAAAAGTCTATATGTGCATGCATCTTCTGTACCCGTTTAAATCTCAAATTCAGGCTTAAAATACCCGAAAATTCAGTATTTTTGGGTCCTAGAAGCGTACTGTACATGCCTACTCCTAGTTAGAATGTTTTCAAGACACAGACCCAAAACATGCTAAAAATCGATATTTTATGTGGCCAAAGTCAATATGTGTATGCATCTTCTGTACCCGTTTATATCCCAAATTCAACCTCAAAACACCCGAAAATTCTATATTTTTGGGTCCCAGAAGCGATCTGTACATGCCTACTCAGTGCTAGAATGTTTTTAAAATACTGGTCCAAAACATGCTGAAAATCGATATTTTATGTGTCCAAAGTCGATATGTGCATGCATCTTTTGTACCCGTTTATATCCCAAATTCAGGCTCAAAACACCAGAAATTCGATATTTTGGGGTCCCAGAAGCGATCTGTACATGCCTACTCAGTGCTAGAGTATTTTCAAAATATAGGCCCAAAACATGCTAAAAATCGATATTTTAGGTTCCCAAAGTCGATATCTCAAATTTAGGCACAAAACACCCGATAATTCGATATTTTTGGGTCCCAGAAGCGATCTGTACATTCCTACTCTGTGTTAGAGTATTTTCAAAATACAGGCCCAGAACATACTGAAAATCGATAGTTTATGTGCCCAAAAGTCGATATGTGCATGCATCTTCTGTACCCGTTAATATCCCAAATTCAGGCTCAATACACCCGAAAATTCGATATTTTGGGGTCCCAGAAGCGATCTGTACATGCCTACTCAGTGCTAGAATATTTTCAAAATATAAGCCCAAAATATGCTAAAAATCGATATTTTAGGTGCCCAAAGTCGATATCTTAAAATCAGGCTCAAAACTCGGGAAAATTCGATATTTTTGGGTGTCAGAAGCGATCTGTACATGCCTACTCCGTGTTAGAGTATTTTAAGATCCAGGCCCAAAACATGCTGAAAATCAATATTTTACGTGCCCAAAGTCAATATGTGTATGCATCTTCTGCACCCGTTTATATTCCAAATTCAACCTCAAAACACCTGAAATTCGATATTTTTGTGTCCAAGAAGCGATCTGTACATGCCTACTCAGTGGTATAATGTTTTCAAAATATAGGCTCAAAACATGCTAAAAATCGATATTTTAAGTGTCCAAAGTCGATATCTGCATGCATCTTCAGTACCCGTTTATATCTCAAATTCATGCTCAAAACACCCGAAAATTCGGTAATTTTGAGTCCTAGAAGCGATCTTTACATGCTTACTCCTAATTAGAATGTTTTCAAGATACAGACCCAACACATGCTCAAAATCGATATTTTAGGTGCAAAAGTCGATATGTGCATGCATCTTCAGTACCCGTTTATATCTCAAATTCATGCTCAAAACACCCGAAAATTCGATATTTTGGGGTCCAAGAAGCGATCTGTACTTGCCTACTCCGTGTTAGAGTATTTTCAAAATACAGGACCAAAACAAGTTGAAAATCTATATTTTAGGTTAACAAAGTCGATATGTGCATGTATCTTCTGTACCCGTTTATATCCCAAGTACAGGCACAAAGCATTCTGAAAATCGATATTTTTGGATCTCAGAAACGATCTGTAATGCATATTCAGTGCTAGGATATTTTCAAAATATAAGCCTGAAACATGCTGAAAATCGATATTTTTGTTGCCTCAAGTCGATATGTGCATGAATTTCCTGTACTCGTTTATATCACAAATTCAGGCTCAAAATACCCGAAAATTCGATATTTTTAGGTCCCAGAGCGATCTGTACATACATACTCAGAGCTAGAATATATTCAAAATACAAGCCCAGAACATGCTGAAAATCGATATTTTATGTGCCCAAAGTCGATATGTATTTGCATCTTCTGTACCCGTTTATATCCCAAATTCAGGCTGAAAACTCCTGAAAATTCTACATTTTTGGGTCCCCAAAGAGATCTGTACATACATATTCAGTGCTAAAATATATCCCATATACATACCCAAAACATATTGAAAATTTATATTTTTTTTGCCCAGAGTAGATATGTGCATGCGTCTTCTGCACTCGTTTGTATCCAAATTCAAGTTAAAAACACCCGAAAATTTGATATTTTTGGGTCACTGAAGAGATATGTACATGCATACTCAGTGCTAGAATAAATTTAATATACTGGCCCATAACATGCTGAAAATTGTTATTTTAGGTGCCCAAAGTCGATATGTGCATGCATCTTCTGTACTCGTTTATATCCCAAATTCAGGCTCAAAACACCCGAAAATTCGTTATTTTTGTGTCCCAGAATCGATCTGTACATGCATATTCATTGCTAGAATATTTTCAAAATACAGGCCCAAAACATGCTTAAAATCGATATTTCACGATATATCCACAATAACCCATCCACTAATAACAGGGATGGATTTGTAAATTTAGCGAAAGCTGCTGGAGTTTTGGTGATAGCTGAAGCTAAGGAGGCGGAATCACCCCCAGCTAACATCCAATCAGGTGCTAGGAGCCCCAGACACCCCGCCAGGTGATCATGGGCAGTGTATATATTGACCTACTCTGTCTGTCTGTGTCATTCTCTGAAGAAGACCCTGTGAGGTCGAAACGTAAGAATAAAGTCTTCCTCCTGCTACCGTGTTTATCCTCCACCAAC